>SJYT01018607.1:0-110586 GCA_006410635.1 Cephalophus harveyi
CTCCCTGCTCACTAGCTGAGAGGCTTAAAGTTCTGAATATTGACAACTTTGCTTCTTCATTTGTAAAATAAGCACAGTAGTATTTACATGATTGTTAGGCAGCTTAAAAAATTGCAGCGTATCTGAAGTGCTAGGCAGATACTTATTACTTTCTTTTAGAATCACACAAATCTTGTTTTTAGTTGTTTCCTTGTCAATATAATAAACTATTACATTCTTTTATAAAATTCTACACACATTATCTATGAAAAACCCACTGATACAATCACTGCTTGACAAGCAAATTATTTCAGATGATTTCAGGTTCTTATAGCAAATAAGTTATGAAAGTTATTTTTATTATGCTTTTCATTATTTCAAATTTTATATATATTTTGATAAATTATAATCTTAAAATGATGCATCAGCTAAAAATATGGTGTTGATATTTATCCAGCAAGGTGATAGATATAAAGGCAAATAATGCTAGAAAACATCCAGCTAATTTATATTTTTGTTATTGTTGTTAGATATTCTCTTAATATTATCTCAAAGACTTTAATCAAAATAATATACCCAAAACACTTACTTTAGCATGAGGTAAATATGAAAACATGAGAAGCTATCTAAACTTCTGCAAACTTAAGTTCTCTGTATCTATAAAATGGGGACAAAAAAATTCCTCACAGAATATTGTGAAGATTGACTTTTTAAATATATCTAAGCATACTGTCCATTGATGGACTGCAGTAGGTGCTCAATTGAGTAAATGAAAACCAACTATTTGTTCAGAGCTTATTATGTAGCAAGGGAGTCTGCCACTGTCATTTGTGTTTTGGGAGAGATATTGGTTTCTCAGGTGGATCTAGTGGTAAAGAACCTGCCTCCCAATGCAGGAGACATAAGAGATGCAGGTTCTATCCCTGGGTCCAGAAGTTCCCTGGAGGAGGGCATGGCAACCCACTCCAGTATTCTTACCTGGAGAATCCCATGGACAGGGGAGCCTGGCAAGCTACATACAGCCCATAGTGTCTCAAAGAGTCGGACATGATTGAAGTGACTTAGCATGCACACAAGGACAGAATGGGAAACCTTTATCAGTTCAGTTCAGTTGCTCAGTCGTGTCTGACTCTTTGTGACCCAATGGACTGAAGCATGCCCAGGTTTCCCTGTCCATCACCAGCTCCCAGAGTTTACTCAAACTCATGTCCATTGAGTTGGTGATGCCATCCAACCATCTCATCCTCTGTCGTCCCCTTCTCTGCCTGCCTTCAATCTTTCCCAGCGTCAAGATCTTTTCCAATGAGTCAGATCTTTGCATCAGGTGGCCAATGTATTGGAGCTTCAGCTTCAGCATCAGTCCTTCCAATAAACACCCAGGACTGATTTCCTTTAGGATGGATTGGTTGAATATCCTTGCAGTCCAAGGGACTCTCAAGAGTCTTCTCCAACACCACAGTTCAAAAGCATCAATTCTTCTGCCCTCAGCTTTCTTTATAGTCCAACTCTCACATCCATACATGACTGCTAGAAAAACCATAGCTTTGACTATACAGACCTTTGTAAAGTAATGTCTCTGCTTTTTGATATGCTGTCTAGGTTTGTCATAGCTTTTCTTCTAAGGAAAACTTGGAAGAAAAGTTTGTCATAGCATTTCTTCCAAAGAGGAAATTATAATGGAGACAAAGGAAGGCTTCAGGTATGCCCTGATTGAAGGCTACTGGCTTGGGGAATCAATAACAAGGGTAATGAAAAGCAGGGCATCCCGTGGAGTTGGGTGCATATTTGGTTTTCTCTGGTTGGCTCTAAATTGAAAATGGGGACAAAAATTAGAGAAGCTGCTAGTTATTAATCAAATCCTGGTCACTTAGGACCAATTGTTAACAGAAGTTATTACTTAGCTTCCTAGATTGTGACTAAAGATAACAATCAAACTTCCTGAAAAAGTCTGATTCATAGTTGACTGTCTTCCTGGGCTATTTATTCTAGCTATGGTTTCCTGGGCATGTTGCTGTAGGTATGAATTAGACTGCTGGGTTCATATATGATCCTGCCATTATCTGTTTATATATTCAGTCTATCAAGAGGTTTTAGGTTCCCTTATTCCTTTCTTTTCTCTTGATATATTTATTTAAATGTATAGTGCCTTATATTTTAAGTTCAATATTCAATATGATTTTGGACTTTCTGCACAGCTTTTTTCCTGTTTACATGGATAATTTTTGTCTCTTTCCTTTGAGTTACCTAGATTTATATTTGTTTAGTATCATGACTTGTACATTAAATGCAACAGCACTGAAAAAGAGTGACTAGTAAATTGATGATACTGCTAAAGATATTTTAGTTTTAGTGATACTAGTTCAATTTAATGTAAAAGCTTCAGTGTATTTTTATAGAGAAGGATATATTTCAATTGTTGTAGGATCATTCAGTCATTTGTGGTGAATAGTTTTAAAAATTAAGTGTCCCATCTCTTTTTTTTTTAATTTTTAAAATTTTTATTTTTACTTTATTTTGCTTTACAATACTGTATTGGTTTTGCCATACATTGACAGGAATCAGCCACGGTGTACATGAGTTCCCAATCCTGAACCCCCCTCCCACCTCCCATCCCATACCATCTCTCTGGATCATTCCCGTGTCAGAGATTTTCAGGTTATTTTTCATACAGCTGAGCAAAATAACTCCTTATAATTGAGTTAGTTTCCCATTTTCTTTCCTAATGGTGTATTTCTCCCCTTATCTTAGTTGCATTAGCTAAATCTCTGTTTTATTGTTTTCTTGTTTCCAAATAATCAATTTTTAGATTTACTCAATATTTCTATTAATTTCTTAATGCATGTATTTCTAAAACTTTTTATCTTAAAGCTATGATTCATTTAAAGTGAAAAATATTCTTGGGAAGAATCATCTTTAAAAATTAACAAGAACTATAAGAAGAAAAAAAAAGTAAAAATAGAACTACCATATAACCTGGCAATTCCAGTTCTGAGCGTAGAGCTGAAAATTCTAAAAAAACTAATTAAAAAAGATACATACACCCCAGTGTTCATTGCAGCATTATTTACGATCGCCAAGACATGGAAGCAACCCAATTGTCCATCAACAAATGAATGAATAAAGGAAATATATATAATGGAATACTACTCGGGCATAAAAAAGAAAGAAATTTTTTCATTTGCAGCAACATAGATGGACTTGGAGGGCATTATGCTGAAACATGTCAGATAGAAAAAGACAAATATTATGTGATATCATGTATATGTGGAATCTAAAAAATGCGACAAAGTAGTGAATATAATATAAAAGAAGCAGACTCACAGAGAGCAAGCTAGTGTTTCCCAGTGGTTGCAGGGACAATATAAGGGTAGGAGAGTGGGAGGTACAAAGCATTAGATGTAAAATAGGCTCAGGGACATATTGTACAATACAGGGAAGATACCAATATTTTTTAATATGGCTCAGTTGGTAAAGAATCTGCCTGCAATGTGGTAGACCTAGGTTCAATCCCTGGTTTGGGAAGATCCCCCAGAGAAGGGAAAGGCTACCCACTCCAGTATTCCGGCCTGGAGAATTCCATGGACTATACAGTCCATGGGGTCCCAAAGAGTCGGACACAACTGAGCAATTTTCACTTTCACATATACTTTCACATAAATGGAAAAGTAACTTTTAAAATTGTATAAAAATGAATATTAAAAATTTAAAAATACCTGAATGTAGTCCTCATTTTTTACTTCTTTTTAATTCATTGAATCATGGTATAGTTTTGCTTCTTTGAAAGTTGATTTTCCATCTTTTTATAACAAGCAGGTATTTAGCTTAATTAATCGGCTTTAAAATTCTGATGCTGAAGCTGAAGCTCCAATACTTTGTTCACTTGATGCAAAGAGCAGATTTGCTGAAAAAGATCCTGATGCTGGGAAAGACTGAGGGCAGGAGGAGAAGGGGGTGACAGGGGATGAGATGGTTGGATGATATCACCGATCCAATGGGCATGAGTTTGGGCAAACTTTGGGAGATAGTGGAGGAAGGGAAGCCTGGCGTGCTGCAGTTCACAGGGTCACAGAGAGTCAGTCACAACTTGGAGACTGAATAACAGCAACAAAATTCTGATAGCAGGATCTCACTCAAATTGCTAAAGTTTATGTTTAAATCATTATAGTCCCTACCTCCTTCTGAGAGCAATTGGAAAGTCTGTAGTTTTACTTAGGGATTCCTCCCTTGGGCCTAGGGCTTGCCAACCAGTACCATTTTTTAAGGAAACTTTCCTCCTTTGGTTGCTTATTTACTCTAAATTAATTGAAGCCTTAGGCTTTGGATATAAAACATCTGATGCAGCTTCATTATAGTATTAAATGTTGAGTGCCCGTGCTGCCTTTGAAATGAAGCGGATGAGTGGTGCCTCTTGTTTTTATTTTCATGTTTAATCTTTTTTAAAAAATTCTGTGCTTCTGAACCTTTTGAAGTTTCTTTGATGGTAATACACAGGTAAGATTCAACATTCAAAACACAAATGGAAATATTGAAAAAAAAAAATCCATCTCTCCTGTCTGTCTCCAAGCCTCAGCTCCAGGTAGTAGAGAAACCAGTGTCACCAAAATGTTGATTACCTGAGAGGTGTTCTTTACCCATCCCCAACCCCATAACTCTATCGGAGGCACTATTCTGTATCAGTGTATACAGCTGTTCCTTGTTCTTTTCATCTTCTGCGTAATATCCTTTGTTTAGATGAATTTTTCTTTTTTTTTTCCTAACCAGCCTCTTCTGAAAATTGTTTGGCTTGTTCCGAGGCATTTGCTATCATAGTGAGGCAAATGTGTTTCTCCTTGTGTACTCTTCCAGGAGTAAGTAAAGAGTACATTTCTAAAAATGAATAAGCTAGCTCAAATGGTATGTTGTCCAACTCTGTGCAACCCCATGGACTGCAGCATGCCAGGCTATCCTGTCCACTGTCTCCTGGAGTTTGTACAAGTTCATATCCATTGAGTTGGTGATGCTATCCAACCATCTCATCCTTTGCTGCCCGCCTTTCCCTTCACCTTCTGCCTTTCCCAGCATCCTTTTTCTAGTCCCATCTCTTTCAAAACACATCAGTTAACACATCAAGTATCCAGGTCAGGGGAAGATAGAGAAATTGTAGCTGCTCCACATGGGTGCATCAGGTGATCTATAATAGATCTAGCATTACAATTTAAAGTTTTCTCACTTCTTTCCAATCTGCTAAGAAATAACTTTATTAACAGATTTGCATTTTTCCTCCTTTGTTTGCCCTTTTTCTTCCAGGATGGGTATATAAATGAGTTGAAAAACTGGAAAAGTATAGGCAGGAAAATTGAAGGATGATGAAAGATAAAGGGGTTTTGTATTTCACAAATTTGATCAGCTTCTAAATAATTGAATATGGACTGAATATTGACTGCTCAGAAAATATAATTCTATAAACTTTATTTTGTACCTCTATCACTTTACTATCAGTTAAGATTTCATAACTTTGATGAAGATATTTTAGCAAGGTTTCCACATGCATTGTAATTATCTGTGAGATTTTAACTAATTCATCAGAAAAGAGAGAAAGAAAAGAAAGAAGGAAGAAAGATAATGAAATATAAGAAATCTCTGGCCTTCCCTGTAGGATTTTTGATACTGTGCTATGTATGCTTCCTAATGATGTATAAGCTAGTAGAAATTAAAGCAAGATGAGAATGCAGAAAAAGTAATGTCATTTAAACTGCAAGAGTTTCAATTGAATTTTTCTTTACAATTTAGGAAATCAGAACTTTGACTTATTATTTTATGAAACAAAAATAGTAATATCAACTGAAACTTATTGAGTTCTTACTATAACCCAATTACTATAGTACTAACTACACTTAGTAGTGTTTTAAATTAAATATTTCACAAAGCTCTATGAGGCAGGTAATTAAAATATGGAGCTAAGGAAATTAAAATATGGAAAGGTTAGATAATTTACAAATTTGATAGAGATAATTTGATAGAGACAAAGCTATAATTAATTAAGTTCTGCTTCCAATAGTCCCGCTTAGGATCCATATTCCTAAAATAACAGAGGGGCTAGGGGAAGGAGGTTCGTCAATTCAAGTTGCTATTGAACTTCTTACAACTTATGGAGCTAACACTTTTCATTTCTTTAATGGTAATTGGGTAAAAGAAACTAAGTTGGATGTCAGGAATCTCACATTCTAGAACTCTTTGACACTTCAGCCTTGGTCATATTATTTAATCAGATTCAGTTTCTTTACTTCAGTGATGAGAAGATTGAACTGAATCACACATAAACACTTCCTAGTTTTAAAGCTATCTTTCCATTTGGTGGCTTTTCAAAATAATCATTTATTTTATGTAATTATATTTTCTTCTAGAAAATGTTTAATTGAAAAATGCCCCAAAACATTTTGGGTTACATCTATACACCACTTTCTTTTTTTTTTTTTTCCCTTATGTGATTGATTATAGAAGAGAAAAACCTAAGGACACAAGTTAAGGAAGCATCTCATAGCTAAATAATGTAGTGGGAGAATTTTGTGATGATACAACAAGGTTACTCTGGTTGCAATTTAACAAGGATCAATATCAATTCTAACAACAGCTGCTACTTGATGATAAATGATTGTAGTCTCAGGATATTGCTTTTACATTTCTTCCAAAATTATGTCAAGGATTCCTGCACAGTATCTTTGATATGATATTTGGGTGTTTTTTTTTTTTTAATTTTATCTATCAAGACAGGAGAAAAAGCTCTTCTTACTAGGATAATCCATATCACTAGGTATTTCTTGCCCCCAAAGTGTTACCTAAGTAGTAATCTTTTAGCTTGTTAGGTTATTATGATGAAAGAGCAAATGGATTAATATAGTGAATGTTTATCTTGGGCCAGACATTGTGCTGGACAATGAGAGTACAGAGGTAAAAGCAACTTTATTCCCTCAAAAGTTAATATTTTAGTTGAGGAAATAATGTACAAAGGGAAATATGCCAGGTATGGTAGGAAAAAGACCAAATCAGCTTAAGAGGCTATAGAAAGTCATTCGTGGCTGTATCATTATTGAATCTAGCTTGGAGTAGAAGTGGAGTTTTGGTAGGGTGGGACTGAAATGGATCAGAAGGAAAGCAAAAGTCAAAACTAAACAGAAACTCTGACATGAACAAAGACGTGATGATGTATTTTTAAGTATACTTTTTAAAAATCCCCATTTTTGTAATAATTCTATACAAACTCTTTGCCACCCCATGGATTGCAGCCCTCAGGCTCCTCTGTCCATGGGATTCTCCAGGCAAAAATACTGGAGTGGGTAGCTATTCCCTTCTCCAGGGTATCTTCCCTACCCCAGGGATCAAGCCTAGGTCTCCTGCATTGCAGGTGGATTTTTTACTGTCTGAGCCACCAGGGAAGCTCTTTTTCATACTGTACATGCTTAACAGCTCTTTTATGTTATCAGAGGAGATCTGATGGACCTTCTTCCAGTTTTCCTATTTTTTATCAATGTTATGAAGGCTTGAGACATGGTTGTAAAATTCTCTTGCTTTTTATTAAAATCATCCAATTCAAAACCAAATCCTTTCTGGTCTTCCTGAAAAACAGCTCTCAAATTCCTGCTTTCATCACTTCATAAGAATTACTAAAAAATCATTCTAAAAAAATACCTACATTTTTTAAAATTTTTGCAGATGGGCTGTTTCTACATATAGGGTTTAACGAATGAAAGACAATACTGTGAATACGTCAAACACTTGATCATTTACTAGCACTAATTCCTTTCACTTTATTTTGTTCTCATCTATTGAGAATATGCCTTTTATTTTCAGCAATGGGGTAAACTTGAATGATATATGTTATATTAGATTTCTCTTTATATGATATATAGTCCTATTGTCCCTAACAGTAGAAGGAATTTTGAACATTCATCCTAGGAAATGCCTTGGCCATTCCAGTTGACCAGTCACTGCAATTTATTTTCCACTACTCTCTAGCTCACACATACAAAATTGCCCAGAGCTGCAAGCATTATCCCTGTCTTGATTTCTTTCAATAAATAGATCATATTGGTGTTTTCTGTTTTAGTTTGGAAGTGTGGGTGGATAACTTTAACAAAGAACTATTTTTCCTTATGCATTATAGATTTGTTTATTTGCTTTTTTCCCCCTAAATAAGAGCATATGATCAAATTACATTTGTTTAAACTTCTAAGTTCTTGGAAATTATATGGACATCAAAATTAATTCTGATCTCTCTGGTTTGCCACTAGTTTGAGAGTATCTCTCAATCTCTCAAATGATTAATTTATCTTCAAAATAACAATGTCTTTTTGTGCAATGTCTTCTCTACCAGTGGCTTTCTTAAAGTCTGGCTGTGTTATTTCAGTTATACTACTGCTTGTAAGCTTTACTTTTCTTTAACAAAGTACTTTTTTTCAGTAGTATTACTCTTTTATTTCCCCTTGATCCCCAAAGGATTTTCATAGAATTTAGGTCACAGCATCATGTTATGATGCTTTTATAATACCAGCTCTGCATTCTTCATATAACCCTGTATTTACAAATTACACACAAAAATTAATTACTCTTCAATTTCTTAAGTAAGAAAGAAAATTTTTAGACTTCTTTCTCAAATCTCCAGGTATCACAGATATCACTTCTAGTAGATTTGGACTTCAAGTACCACCTCCTTGTTATAGTATCTTATGATTTCCTCCATAGTTGTTTATTGTTTAGAGAATCTGCTCTTTCTGTTGGCAAATGAAAGATTTAAAGCTAAATACTAATGTCTATGAATGCATCTTTGCAGATGTAATAGAGGTGGTATGTTTACTAGAGCATGGTAAATTAGAGTTACCTCTGCTCCCCGACCCCAGATGAAATGACAAGAAGTTATATAGAGCTTCTGAGACTCAAAGCTAAGGGAGGAAAGGAGGTTGGCAGTAAATACAAATAAATAAATAAAAATGAAAAACAATATGTTATCCCTGTACATAAAACTCCATGGTTCCACTTACATAGAGACCCCTGATTATTCTTACCACACCAACAATATAATCTTCCCTCTCATTTTCCATTTTTCCTTCCTTCTTTCCCCTTGTATTTATGTCCTTCTCTAGTCACTTGTTTCAAGTAGATTTTCTCTGAATAAAAATATATCCAAATATGGTCCAAGTATATCAGTCAACTCAGTAACTTGCATCACTGAGCTGCCCCATTGTAATATGAGGTGACGTGTAAGTAATTATATATTCATAGAGTGCCAGAGATGGGATCTTAAAGGCCTTCTGGTACAAGCACTGTCATCTAAAGTGAAGTCACTCAGTCTTGTCTTTGCTATCACATGGACTGTAGCCTACCAGGCTCTTCCATCCATGGGATTCTCCAGGCAAGAATACTGGAGTGGGTTGCCATTTCCTTCTCCAGGAGATCTTCCCGACCCAGGGATTGAACCCAGGTCTCCCTCATTGTGGGCAGACACTTTACCATCTGAGCCACCAGGGAAGTCTACATGTGTAAACTGATGCTAGAAAAGATAAAATCCAGAACTTTGTGTCCTTTGCTGTTAAAGGAAAGGTGAGAAAATGTTCTCTGATCTCTTACTTCTAACATTTAATCCTTTATTGTTTCTATCTACTTTTTTTGCTGGTCAAAATATGGATATCTTGATGTTGACTTCAAGTCTAATGAGATTTAGCATCAGTCGGTTTAAAAATGTTCCTGCTGGGAGTGCAGTGAGAGGCCAGGGAGCCTGCTGCTGTTTGCCTCCTCTGTTTATTCTCCTGTGAGACTCCTTGTAATCAAGAGTTAATGGTTTAGAAGGATCAAATGGAACTGATAAAGCCAAAATCCAAAATCTTGGAGCACAAAGAGAGCACAATGTCTGTGTTGGGACTCAGTAATTACATGCTTGAAGATAAAATGATCCTTACAAGTTTCATAAAACTTTCAAAATTTTCAAACACTAATTTTAGTTACCACTTATTGATCACAGATTTGTGTGTTAGGTTCAGCTCTGAGCTTCTGAGCTTTTACATTTGTTACCTTAATCTTCATAGCAAGACTAAGCAGAATTCACCATTTGAATTCTACAGAGGAGAAACAAACACAGAGACATAGAAGCCTCTTTTTACTGAGGCTTCCACCTTATATGGTAAAAAGCAAGATTTGAATACAGAGATGTGTCATCTACAGTCTAAGTGTTTAACGTCCACCTTTCATTTGTTAAAATAGCATGGAAAATCAATATATCGTCTCCAAAAAATAATAACATATAAATAAAAGCCTATAACTATTCAAACTGCTAAAAGCAGTACATATTTCTTTAATTTTTTAAATATTTAGGACAATCTTTATGAAACCTTTTTTTACCCTTACCTACAAAGTCATATTTTGAAAAGTACCTCACACCTTTTCTTGAACTCTTTGAGTATGCAAAGTCCACTACAAGCAATACGTTATAAAAATAGAGTCACTTTCATTCTTGGCATACTCACAAATTAAATGATAGCTTATAAAGTTTACAAAGGACTTTGATATAGGTGGTATTTTATTTTCACACCAGAATCCCAGAGACACAGTATTTGAAATCCCTGACTTGATAACTTGGTGAAGAACTTGTTAACTCAAGACCCAAACCAGTACTGACCCAAGCCAGTACCAGGCCAAACCAGTATCTAACTCCAAACTGAGTGACTCGACTATTAAATAATAGTTCATCTAAAAGCACTTATTGTTGGCATCTCTGTTTGTTGCCTCTTCTCAGTACTGTACTTGGACACTGCCGAACAGACCCTTCTGTGACATGGAGACAAAGGAGCATAGCAATATGGCTTGTTGAAGGCGAATCTAATGTTAAAGAACATTTCCGTGATCTTTATGAAATTATTTTACACAAGCAATTATCAGATACCTTAAGAAGCCTTTTTAAATAAACAAAAGAGCTTCTTCCCTGCTTTTTTCAAAAGTGCTAAGGAAAAAACTCAGAACAAGAGAGGCAAACAAAGAGGAGGGATGGACCCCTTAGAGATTTAGATTTGGAATATTAATGAATGTGTTCTCTAAATCACTTAGATGGTTAGTTTTTAGTATTATTGCCACAAGATTCCCAGCTCCACTTTACATTATGGGAAACATCTCATCAAGAAGTCTATTCTTTACTGTAGGAGACCTGGAGAGCACAACTGTGAGTTTCTTTACCCTTTACACAATAGAATTGGGAGATTATCATCAACTTTCTATTCATATTTTGTGGAGGCTATCTAATTTATGTGTGTATGTATTTATTTATTCTGACAAATCAGTCTTTGTCTGCAAAAGCTCCCTGTTCAAGCCAGATTGCTCTGATGATTTCTCCTGTGAAGGTTTAAGAGAGAAATGTTCTATTTCTTTGTCAATAAGGATCGATGGCATTTTGAGAGGTGCAGAATATCCTTTGATTGTGCCATTAAACAGACTGGAAAAGATGTTCGTGGGTAGTGGGGGGTGGGCTCACTCATCAGCTTTCCTTTGTGCAATTGCTGCAGTTGCACACACCCTCATCATAAGCATCTTTGTGTGTCGGTCCCTTTTCTCCTTCACCTGGCCAAATGAAATTTTCCATTGTAATTCTAACACACCAGTGTTCTCAGGAGAGGCTACTGTGTGCACTGTAGTTCTCACTCAAACATTGTAGACAGATGGCTGTGAACCACCCTCTCATACTTTAGCAAAGGCTGAACTGAGAGAGGGATTCCCCTGGAGAAGGGAATGGCAACCTATTCCAGTATTCTTGACTGGTGAATCTCATGGACAGAGGAACAGGGCAGGCTACAGTCCATGGGATCATAAAGAGTTGGACACAACTGAGCAATTAACACTTTCATTTTCAGACCACTGTGGGAAAAATTCCAAATACTGTGACCTTATCCCTTGTAAAATGTTTTGACAAAAGAAGTACTGTAAATTTGAGAGGGAAAGAAAATAGAAGTTTAATTCACAACCAATTTGGTTTGCTTTGTCCAACAAGAATCATAGACATTGTTTAGTAACATCCATACTTGTTTTCCCTCTCTGATAGAAAAGAATAATATTTAACATTCTTTGCATAATGGAGATGGTGAGATGTATACAATTAAAATTTATTCAGAGTTTGGTGTAATTTGTTCTTATTTAGAGCTAGGTACTATAGTTTTATGTAATATAGACTGAGATTTTGAATGTCCTGAGTTTAAATGACTAAACTCATTCTTTAACTCCTCAGTTCAGTCGCTCAGTCATGTCTGACTCTTTGCGGCCCCATGGACTGCAGGACGCCAGGCTTCCCTGTCCATCACCAGCTCCTGGTGATGTGACGTGATGTGATGTGAAGTCGCTCAGTCGTGTTCGACTCTTTGCGACCCCAAAGATTGTAGCCTACCAGACTCCTCCCTCCATGGGATTTTCCAAGCAAGAGTACTGGAGTGGGTTGCCAGTTCCTTCTCCAGAGGATCTTCCCAACCCAGGGATTGAACCAGGGTCTCCCACATTGTAGGCAGACGCTTTGCCATCTGAGCCACCAGGGAAGCCTTCATCAACTCCTGGAGCTTGGTCAAACTCATGTCCATGGAGTTGGTGATGCCATCCAACCATCTCATCCTCTGTTGTCCCCTTCTCCTCCCACCTTCAGTCTTTCCCAGCATCGGGGTCTTTTCCAATGAGTCAATTTGCTCGGATGGACCACTGTTACAGCACCATGTCACAGCTCAGTTTTATTTAGAAAGCAAAGGAAAATATATCCTTGAGGCATGAGGGTGGGCCGACCCAAAAAAAATGTGAAGAGAAGTTCCCTGGCCCAATTTTAGCTCTTTTTATGTTTTTTTTATCCTCCCCCCTGAGCCTGCCCTATGTAAATTGGGCTAGCCAGGAGGGCTGTTTGGTTTACTTGAGGTTCTCACTCAGGTCCTCGGACCTTCCTTTGTTCTGTTCCACGGGCTTTTCCCTTCTTTGACTTTTAGCCACCGTCATTCTGGTCTCCTTTTTTCTATTCTAACCACCTAACACAAAGTTTGACATAAGTGACGGTTTTGAGAAAATCAGCAGGATTTGGGTACCATTTGGATGTTGCAGAGTGAGATAGAGAATTTAAGGTGACACCAAATTTTCTCAATGAAAGGTTGAGAAAATGTCAATATTACTAATAGTGTATGAGAATAGAGAATGTATAATCAGGAAATATATTCAATATTTTGGAATGTAAGTAGATACAGATGTTAGATGCTTGAGAATGTATGTCTAGAACTCAAGTGAAGTTGAATCTTGGTTTGGATGATTCAACTTGATTCATGATATATTGGTATTGTTCTCGAGAGTAGTTTTTGTAGAATATAGAACTAATGAAGAACAGAATATGATTGAAGATTAAAGGCAGGCAGCGGTAGTTCTTTACTTTTTTTTTAAATTATTATTGTAAAGGGAAGAAATGGGATTAAATGTAAGCTCAGAGTGAAAGATTAGTCAGAGAATGCTTTCTAGAATAATTGGCATTCAAATATTCTTAAACTAGAGTGAGGTCGGACAAGGCGATGGCACCCCACTCCAGTACTCTTGCCTGGAAAATCCCATGGACAGAGGAGCCTGGTAGGCTGCGGTCCATGGGGTCACAAAGAGTCGGACATGACTGAGTGACTTCCCTTTCACTTTTCGCTTTCATGCATTGGAGAAGGAAATGGCAACCCATTCCAGTGTTCTTGCCTGGAGAATGCCAGGGACAGGGGAGCCTGGTGGGCTGCCATCCATGGGGTCACACAGAGTTGGACACGACTGAAGTGACTTATCAGCAGCAGCAGAGTGAGGCAGTGAAATCATAGAGACAGAAAATAATAGGATATGGGCGGAGAAAAGTCTAGAAGTAGTTAGCAGAAGATAAGGTCAATACATTTGAAGAAAATTTATCTTAGGCAGAACAATGTAATCATTGGCACAAGGAAATTTAAGAGTAAGATTTTAACCCATCAGTCAGATGGGTTTGTCTGTCTCTTGAACACTAGTTAAACTATTATTCAACATAAAGTTTACAGATGGAAGATGTTCAAACTACCTCTCCTTTTTTTTTCTTTTAATTCATTGGGAGAAAATGTGTTTTTTAAATTAATTTGGAAAACTTGCAGAGTGTGCTAACAGAACATGTACTTGGATATCTCACTAACTGTGTTTAAATCTGGGCTTCAGTACTTATTATTAATTGTTTTGTAAACTTGAATGCGGAGAAGGTAATGGCACCCCACTCCAGTACTCTTGCCTGGAAAATCCCACAGATGGAGGAGCCTGGTGGGCTGCAGTGCATGGGGTCGCTAAGAGTCGGACACGACGGAGCGACTTCACTTTCACTTTTCATTTTCATGCATTGGAGAAGGAAATGGCAACCCACTCCAGTGCTCTTGCCTGGAGAATCCCAGGGACGGGGGAGACTTGTGGGCTGCTGTCTCTGGGGTCGCACAGAGTCACACGACTGAAGCAACTTAGCAGCAGCAAACTTGAATGACTTCACCTCTTAGTTTCCTTTTCTCTAACTCTAGGTTCAAATAACAGCTACTGTTGATTTTTTTTTAATGCACAGCATGAGAGTTCCGAGTTAAGATTTTTTTGTGGCAGAATGAGGACTGCAGCTTGGGACACTGCCTTTCAGATAGCTCTGAGAAACAACTCCGAGGAGATAAAGGGGAGCCAGGATATATAGGAGTTTTGCAACAAAGGGCAGGTAGTTAGGTAGTCAGAAACATCAAACAATTACTGTTAATTAAAGAAACCAGATTGGTCAAGTTAAGAAATTTAGCACTTAGTATGAGCAGATGCAAGAGTATGGGCTCACTGATATCAATTGTTTGATATGCACCTCAGCTATCTGGGATCAGTTTCCTGTGTTTTCACATCCTGAGTTTTCTCAGGGTTCATTGTAGGGAGTGGCTGCAATCTGATAGCTACTAATGGCAGGTATTCTTGTCCTCCCTGTGTCCTCAGGGTTCACAGTAGGGAGTGACTGCAGTCTGACGGCTGCTAGATGGCAGGTATTCTTTTCCTTCCTGAGTTTCTTCAGGGCTCACCAGCTTACTAATAGAACTGTAAATGCTAATAATTGTGATATCCTTGTTACTGATAGGGCAGGAAATATTCCATTTCAGATATCACTGGGCAATGTGAGTGATTGTTGTTTAGTTGTGAAGTCATGTCTGACTCTCTTGTGACACGATGGACTGTAGGCTGCCAGACTCTCTGTCCATGAGGTTGTCCAGGCAAGAATACTGGAGCAGGTTGCCATTTCCTTCTCCAGGGGATCTTCCCAACCCAGAGATTAAACCTGGGTCTCCTGTATTGACAGGTAGATTCTTTACCACTGAGCCACCGGGGAAGCCCATCTGAGTGATACCAGTTAAGAGTGTTAGTGTTGGTAATTGCCTGTGAAGATTATAGATAATAATCACAAGGATAAAGACCTTGTGTGTGGGTATCAAAAGAGGATGCCATGATCTGAAAGTTTACAGCTTATTAATCACAGCTTTGATGCTTGAGCTGAATCATGGAATGAATATTTTCCACTAGAAAAAATATTCCAAAGAAGCCTTCTAGATATGTTGCAGGAAGGAGGACCCCTTCCAGGGCCCGAAAGTGGGCTCTTGTCTAACACTCGGAAATGAATTGTCTGAGGAGACACATGTGCTGACAAAGCAAGACACTTTCTTGGGAAAGGGCACTTGGGTCGAGAGCAGTAGGGTGAGGGATCCCAGGAGAACTGCTCTGCCCCGTGGCAATGTCGGGTTTTATGGTGATGGGATTAGTTTCTTTGACCAATCATTCTAATTCAGAGTCTTTCCTGGTGGCGCATGCATCGCTCCCAGCCAAGATGGATGCTAGCAAGAGGGATTCTGGGAAGTGGACGGACACGCGGTGTCTCCTTTAGACCTTTCCCGAACTCTTCCGGTTGGTGGTGGCTTATTAGTTCTGTATTCCTTATCAGGATCTCCTGTCATAAAGCAACTCATGCAAATGGTTGCTATGGTGCCTGGCCAGGGTGGGCGGTTTCAATCAGTGTGCTTCCCCTAACAGATGCACAGAATAGGAGATGGAGTAACACTCCTCATGAATACCAGATTTCTGATAAAGAATAAACCATAGGGAACATTCTCTGAAAAGTGAGGGGAGAATATGGGAGGATCTAGGTATTATGGAGCCAGTCATATCATTGGGAGTAGGCGTTGAGCCTCTTTAAGAAAAATACTGCAAAATAAAAATCTTAAATAAAAAAAGAAGGGATATAAATAAACTTATTTACAAAACAGAAACCGACTCACAGAGAGCAAACTTATGGTTACCAGGGGAGAAAGGAGTCGGGAAGGGATAGTTACTGAATTTGGGATTGACATGTACACACTGCTGTTTTTAAAATGGACTTTCCTGTTTGTCCAATAGTTAAGGCTCTGTTCTTCCCATGCAGGGGGCACAGGCCTGATCCCTTGTCAGGGAACTAAGTTCCCACATGCTTTGTGGCGAAAAAAAAAAAAAGGCATAAAATGGATAACCAACAAGGCGTAAAATGGATAACCAACAAGGACCTAGTGTAGAGTACAGGAAGTTCTACTCAATATTATATAACAACCTAAATGGGAAAAGAATTTGAAAAAGAATAGATACATGTATATGTATAATTGAATCACTTTGCTGATCACCTGAAACTAGCATAGCATTGTTAATGAACAATACTCTAATATAAAATAAAAGGTTAAAAAAAATAAAAATCTTACTTTTTAAAAGTTTACCAAATTTCCCAGGCCCTGGAAGAAGTGATGCAACTGAAGAGCCTGAAGCTTTAAACTTTACCGCTTCAAGGTAAATTCGCTCTGGGTAGAGGAGGTAAGGTTATATGCAGGAGTAAAGAATGCTGGGAATGTATGTGTTCCAAGTTTCAAATAGCACTTTAGTGAAAACTTCCTCTGGGGCTCCCAGTATTTGGAAACTCAAGATGGATGGGGTGGGCCCCGGAAATTCAATATAATAGCAAAGTGGCACTTCCTTCCTCCCGTCTGGAGGTGGATGATCTACCATTTTTAGAAATTGTATTTGTGGGCTGCTAAACATTTTATGACCAAATGCTTAGGATGAGCTGTTTTTGCTCTTCTCTTGACCAGAATTTCCAAGCAGGAAAATATGAAAGCATTTCAAAGCAAATAATTCACAACCTGGGCTTATGTCAAGCTCTCTTGGAAATATCTTCTCCTCCTGCATAACTGATATTCAATATGCTTTTGTATGGAAACAGGTTGGATTAAAATATCCTAAAAGTGTTGTCAGTGTGCTGATTTTATTTCTAACTGCTTTGGTTAGCTTTCAATAAGAATTTAAGAAATCAGTCTTAAATGATCAAAACATTCTCTTCTCATTTATTGTTTTTGGCAAAATCTGAGCTACTAGGTATATTTTTAACATTTAGACAAGTAAATTTGGGAGAAATGAGAGAAGTGAGAAACTAATACAACTATTTGATTATGTATTTAAGGAGCTTGCATTCTAAAAGATAATATTTATGAAAAATAAACAATTTCTAAAATTTTGGGATATATATTTACAAATAAAAACAGTAATGTTTTTTATGAGAGCCTGGGAAGTCTAACATTTAAGACTTACGGCATGAAAGACAATCAGCCACACTCTCCTTTGTGATTATATTCATTAGATCAAGTATAATATTTTCTTTTGTCAGAACATAGCTGCACCTTTGCATAACATTTTCTTTTAGATGTGATAAGTAATAATTGTGCTACTATTAATACATAATAAAGACCAAGTGGCCTGGAAAATAAACCAGGGGCTTTTCTTGTCTGTCTAGCACTTTTTGTTGTTGTTTGTTTGGTAGACCTTTGGAGAAAGCCTGGGGTATACAATATGTGGAAAAATCTAATCTATTTTTCCCCACTCCAAGTCATTTATCAAATTATTTCAGATTGCAAATCTAAGCACTTTTCTATAATTTAGCAACTTTCTTTCCAAGAGGTGTCTTTCTTAAAAGTGTTCAGCGTACTTTTAAAATCTATAAAATGCTTCAAGTCTTAACTTATTAAAAAAAGTAACACATAGGAATTCTCTCTCCACCAAATGGGGTAGGAGAATTCAAACATTTCTTACATTACTATGTGCTTCTCTTAATGTGCCAGTTTTCCTTGAAAACATCAATGATCTCAGGGAATAAAAAAAAATTAAGCACACATTCCAGACTGAGGACTTCTCCCTGCCCTGTTAACAGTGCCTTAGCATGAATTCTGAGACATATGAGGTGTCTGTCTGAATCAGTACAAATGATTCAAGATCAAGGCCAACACATGCTCTGCAGAGATGGGAGTTTCTAATGTTTGGCTTTCATTGACTCTGACACCCTCATCATCAAAAGAAAACAAAAGTAATGAAGATTTTATTTCAATTCACCATAATCTCTACTGTTAGGTCATTCAGTTAGTTTTATTTTAGCTGCTTAAGGAATTAATTATTGAACATTTAATATGCACCTTTCTATGTCTAAGTGCTGAAAGAGGGTCGTGCTTTGATTTGCTGCTGCACTAAGAAAAGCATATCATTATTATTTTTTTATTTTCAAAGAAATGTTTTACAACGACTTTAAATGGTGGCTCAGAGGTTAAAGCGTCTGCCTGCAATGCGAGAGACCTAGGTTCGATCCCCAGGTCGGGAAGATCCACTGGAGAAGGAAATGGTAACCCACTCCAGTATTCTTGCCTGGAGAATCCCATGGATGGAGGAGCCTGGAGGGCTACAGTCCATGGGGTCGCAAAGAGTCGGACACGACTGAGCGACTTCATTCACTCACTCACTCAACCTATATATATATTCAAGTGAAACATAAATTATTTTTTATTTGTATCAATAACACCATCCCCTTTTGATAATGTTTTCAAACGACATTTATGTGTGTGCAAGTGCTCAGTCACTCAGTCATGTCCAATTCTTTGTGACCCCATGGACTGCAGCCCACCAGACTCCTCGGTCCATGGAATTTTCTAGGCAAGAACACTGGAGTGGGTTGCCATTTCCTACTCCAGGGGATACTCCCAACTCAGGGACTGAACTTCTGTCTGTTGTGTCTCCTACATTGACAGGAAGATTCTTTACCACTGAGCCACCTGGGAAGCACTTCAAATTACATATATGATACTAAGGCTGCAAAATGAACTCTATCATCACACAGATACAAAATAGGTAACTGTATACTTTAAGAAACATATACTTGCTTGGTTTGCAGCATTTAGTATAGTTTTGTATGAGTGATACTTGAACAAGTCATCCTTCAGCTGGATTTTTTTTTTTAATTACTAGAAAAAAACACCATATTGCACATTTATATAATACATTTTTTTTCAAATACATTTACCATGAACATGAACTTATAAAACTCATAAACAAGCAGACAGACATTACTATTTCCACTTTACAGATGAGGACATTAAGCTTTGAGTAAAATTTTATCTACAGCAAAAGAGCTGATGGGTGGCAGTGCTCTTCCCTAATCAAGAGCTGTCCTTCTATAGCTTCTTGCCTTCCTAGAGACTTTGAATTTCATTTATTTATAACTTTAATTTTTCTATACTGTGTGTCAGTTGCTCAGTCATGTCCAACTCTACAATCCCTGGACTGTAGCCCACCAGGCTCCTCTGTTCATGGGATTCTCCAGGGAATAATACTAGAGTGGGTAGCCATTCCATTCTCCAGGGGATTTTCACGACCCAGGGATAGAACCCGGTCTCCTGCATTGCAGGTGGATTCTTTACCATCTGGGCCACCAGGAAGCCCAGTCCAATACTGTTTAACCATAATTATTCTTTAAAAAAAAAAAAAAGGCCTTCTGAAAAATTTTTAATAAATTTTAATGATTCTTCCTGTCTGTTATGCACAGAAATGTAGGTGGATGGTATGTACAACTTAAAATGAATACTTGCAGAGATCTGTGTTTGAGCATATGAGCCAAAACTACACTTTTCATCTGCCTACAGGCAATTTATCCTCAGCGTTTGTCTTTCCTATTGTTCTTACTTAATTTATATTCTTCAGGATAAAGCAGAAGCTGAGTTTCCTAGACCTCCAAAGCATTAGGAAATACATAGATGTCTCAAGGGAATGTTGTCATACTAGTGATAGAATCCTGATGTTTTATAACTAGATGCAAAATATCCATTGCATCTGGAACCACTCATTATTTGTAAAAATACATTTTTTGGCCATTAGAATTAAGACTTTAAACAATGCTTCCAGAAATAGTAGCTAATTGACAGGAAGAGTGAGTGTACTAGATAAGATATAATATTCAGATGATTGTATTGGGATTCAGTTTCAACTTAGGACTCACCCTGAGTATCTGTAGAGTAAAATATGTGCAATTTATAATTTAAGGAATGTTAAAATTCTTTATTCTTTAAAACATATCCCACTGCCTAAGGTCTTGAAAGTGAAAAAAGTGAAAGTGTTAGTCGCTTAGGCCTGTCTTACTCTTTGCGACCCCATGGACTAGGACTATAGCCTGCCAGGCTCCTCTGTCCATGAAATTCTCCAGGCAAGAATATTGGAGTGGGTAATCATGCCCTTCTCCAGGGGATCTTCCCGATGCAGGGATCTCAGGAAGGCCCTGAGATTCTCATTAATAAAGTCAAACTTGAAGTTTAAATATCTTTTCCATCTGTTCATCCTTTGATTCAATATCCTTTTACTAAATATTCATCACATCCATGTTCCTGACCTGTGCTAGGTATGAAAGATATAATATTAAATTTAAGGCTTCTTCTAAATAGCCTTGGGCTTTGGCTCAGATGGTAAAGAATCTGCCTGCAATGCAAGAGGCCTGAGTTAGATCCCTGGGTCAGGAAGATCCCCTGGAGAAGAGACTGGCCACCCATTCCAGTATTCTTGCTTGGAGAATTCCATAAACAGAGGAGCCTGGTGGGCTGTAGCAACCACCAAGTTGAGAAAATTCCCCCAAACTCATCAGACTAAATGGATGCCCTTAGCCTAGCTACAGCCAAATCCCTGAGAAGAGAATAACACTACAGATAACAGAGGGGGTTTTGGAATATGAGTTACTAACTTAAAATGGTGCATCTTTTATGAGATGATGCAATAGCCCCATTTCCTATAGAACCAGGACTAGAATCAGTGGACTCTGGCATCTGTTGCTGCTGCTGCTACTGCTGCTAAGTCGCTTCAGTCATGTCTGACTCTGTGTGACCCCAGAGATGGCAGCCCATCAGGATCCCCCATCCCTGGGATTCTCCAGGCAAGAACACTGGAGTGGGTTGCCATTTCCATCTCCAATGCATGAAAGTGAAAAGTGAAAGTGAAGTTGCTCAGTCGTTAGGGAGCAATAAAAAAAATATAGACTTGAAGTTGAAAAGGAAACGTGATAATCAGACTTCACTTCTTTAGAGTTTCACCTGCCTTGTCCCGATTCAGTTATGCAGACATAATCTAAGAAGGATACCAAGCAGATTGTTTTTGTTTCATGGTAAATCATAAAAGTATTTTTCTAATTTGACCTATTGATTTTTGTTGTTGGTAACTAGATGTGTGACCTTGAGCAAAGTCACCTGCCGTCTCTATTACCACAGCTGAAAATTGGGAGAAGGAGATTGGGTGATCTCTGGCATCCATGTCAGATTTAAATTAGACACTCTAGTTTCTAGTCTATTTTATTTTTTGGCTTCATTTTTTTTAAAATTTAAATTTATTTACTTTAATTGGAGGCTAATTGCTTTACAATATTGTATTGGTTTTGCCATACATCAACATGAATCTGCCACAGGTGTACACGTAGTATTAGCTATTTTAGAAGTTGAAAGAAAATTATTATGACCATGGTTCTGGCTAATATAGGTAGCAAACGGTTTAAATAGCAAAGTAAAAATATTGGTCTTTTTTTTTACTTCAGAAAATTCCAAAGTGGTTCACAAATAGATGCAGGAATTCTTTGTATGTTTTTCTTCTTCCTTTTGACATGCAGCAAAATCACATTTGGGAGATTTTAGAAAATGGTATAAACGCCTTAGACTATGGGCAACCAGTTGCTGTGGGGGCAAGTTTTTTTCTCTTGGGGTACTGCCTTCAATCTGATATTCATTTTGGCTCAAATCAGTTGTAAATACCAGCCAGTTCTGTGAAATGTAACGGGTGTTTGCTCTGGGCTGGTGAGACAGCCAGGTACTGTTTGCTCTGTCAGTAGCTGTACTGGAGTATGCACAGTACATTATTCAGATCAGCTCGCACAAACCAGATGTCCTAATTCCAGGCGGACTCTTAGAGATCTTTTTCCTTACAGCAACAGCTGTACCACTTCGGAGCCTGAAGAGCAGTAGTTCGACTAACCAACCATTGTTACAAATTCACTTTTCTCTGGTAAACAGTTTGCATAAACTAGCATAACTGAAGGTATTTCCAACCTGATCCACGCTGAAATGATAGGAACATGGAAAGCGTTATCTGTATTATGTTAAATTGTTTGCTTGTTGCCAACACTTATCATTTAAGACACTGAATAAAATCTACATGCCAAAATTAGAGTTATAAAATTTGTAGTTGTATTTTCTATATTATTTGTTTCCATCTCCCAATACATGAACTATGCCCGTCATATTTTTTATATTCTTACACACAGATTGCTCTAAATACTGTCATAGTTATTTTGAATATATAGTAAAACTTTTCTGGTGTGGATTATTGCTAAAGAGGAGGTTGAAATATAAGGTTCTTCACTGTTGCCTTATTATTTGCAAGTAAATAGTGTAACTCCAAATAACCACAAAAGGAACATTTCCAAGTGGAACTCCTGTAAATGACGCTTTAAAGAATATGATTTACTTCCTGATATATAATATCCACATGTGTAAAAGAGTAGAGAAAAGCAAAACTAGGCCCACAAATAAACTAACAACCTATAAAAGAAAATTTGTTAGTTTGAATGAATTAAATAAAACTTTATTATCTTGTTTTAAGCTATTAATTTTCTTCATGTATATATGAATATATATATATATATATACATGCATGCATATGTGTATAGATCAGTTCACTTTAGTCACTCAGTCATGTCTGACTCTTTGCAACCCCATGGACTGTAGCACGCCAGGCCTCCCTGTTCATCACCAACTCCCGGAGTCCACCCAGACTTATGTTCATTGAGTCAGTGATGCCATCCAACCATCTCATCCTCTGTTTTTCCCTTCTCCTCCTGCCCTCAATCTTTCCCAGCATCAGCATCTTTTCCAATGAGTCAGTTCTTCACATCAGGTAGCCAAGGTATTGGAGTTCAATTTCAACATCAGTCCTTCCAATGAACACCCAGGACTGATCTCCTTTAGGATGGACTGGTTAGATCTCCTTGCAGGCCAAGGGACTCTCAAGACTCTTCTCCAGCACCACAGTTCAAAAGCAACAATTATTCTATGGTCAGCTTTCTTTTTAGTCCAACTCTCACATCCATACATGACTACTGGGAAAACCATAGCCTTGACTAGAAGTACCTTTGTTGACAAAGTAATGTCTCTGCTTTTTAATATGCTGTCCAGGTTGGTCATAACTTTCCTTCCAAGAAGTAAGCGTCTTTTAATTTCATGGCTGCAATCACCATCTGCAGTGATTTTGGAGCCCCCCCAAAAATAAAGTCAGCCACTGTTTCCACTGTTTCCCCATAATTGTGATTTAAGTAAATCTTTATCAATAGTATAAAAGGAAACATATTATACCCAGACCTAGTCTTAGCATTTCAAATTCTAAAGTAATGTCATTCATGACATTCAGAGTGCCCATAGGTTTTTTTTTTTTCATTTTGCCCTATAGACTAGTTAATTTTTAAGCTATTTCTGTAATTTCTATACATTATCTAATTATAAATAGAAGTGAGTACTATGAAAGTGAAAATATGTCAATTGACAAGAAGCATGTGTATAATTGTTGTTTAGTCACTAAATCATGTCTGACTCTTTTGCAACCCATGGACTGTAGCCCACCAAGCTCCTCTGTCCATGTCCATGGGATTTCCTAAGCAAGAATACTGGAGTGGGTTGCCATTTCCTTCTCCAGTCAATCTTCCCAACCCAGGGATCCAACCCATGTCTCTGCATTGGCAGGTGGATTCTTTACTGCCGAATCACCAGGAAAGTCACATCCAGATGTGCTCTTGCCTCGCCAGAGCACAATCATTTATTTCATACAGACTGAGGTATTCCACAGATACTCCATTTAGAGAAAAGGGAAAAAAGAAAAAGAAATTCATATACTTTAAAAAAGTTTATGGGAGATAAGTTTGCAAGATGCTTTCCCTTTAATGTTAATCACATTTTATAATATTTAGCAATCAATGATATGAACTTCAGGCAGAATATTCATTTTACATACATGTAATTTGATAATTGGAATTGATCTTTCTCTTTACTTTTACTATAGCTCATTTTCCTTTTGAGAGCTAAATAAACTGAGGATTCAAGAGATTGAGGTAATTGTTTAAAAATCTCATGGTTCAATGTCAAAAGTTCAAGAATACAACCCTAGAGACAGAAGGACCTCATGTGGCCAATTGCTTCATGTCGATGGTATTTTCATCCTCAAAAGTTACCTGACCTTGGGGACTTGCTGGCAATCCAGTAGTTTAGACTCTGCACTTCCAATGCAGGGGGTGTGAGTTGGATCCCTGGTCAGGATCTAAGATCCCATCTGTCATGCAATGTAGCCAGAAACAAATAAACAAATAAAACCAACATCAGAGAGATAAAACAATAAAACAGTAACGTTGTCTTGACTTCTCTGGTGGCTCAGATGGTAAAACATCTGTCTACAATGTGAGAGAGCAGGGTTCAAGCCCTGGGTTGGGAAGATCCCCTGGAGAAGGATATGGCAACCACTCCAGTAAGTTGCCTGACATCAATGCATTTTTTTTTTTAATGTATTAAGAAATCTTCACTAAATAATCTTCATGATTTTGGATAAAAAACACTCAAGCAAAGAGACAGACTGCTTTTGCATGCACTTGGAAAATTAGTAAGATGACCTGAGAATTTGGACACAGTAAAGACTTAATGATTTCCTTTAGATTCAAACAGAGACACTGCAGTTGAACTATATGTTCTCAAAGATAAATTTAAAAATTTGAGAAAATGACTGTACCTTCTCTAACTGAAAAGAACTGCTGGGAAATCTTTAAGGAAACCCCTAAAAATTCTCCTCTTTAGATTTCTAGATACATATGTCAACTAATAGCTAAAGTGATAATTAGGAAAAGGTTCAAATATTACAATATGTTGGCAAAAAGAATGTAAACAAAAGAAAGTTGCCAGAACAAAAAATAAAGATATATTTATCATCTTCATCCCAGGATGAAGAGATATAAATTTTACATGATTACTAATATCAAGAGAAGTGACAAAATTCTTATTGTTCATCTTAAAATCAAGCTAAGGAATGTTGGCCCTAGTGTAAAATCACATTTCTTTATAACCTTTCTTTTATGACTATGCTAATAATGTTCTTCAACTTCATCATGAAACAAGAACATATGGAAAGGTATAAAGTGTAGAGTTTTCAGCTCCAATTTTATTGACTCATCTAACCATGAGTATTTAAACAGGGAATGTCCTCTTGTTCTACTAATATTTGGAAAGGCTACAGGAGTTGCTGCCTGAGGAAACAATAGCTTACTTACCCTTAGTGGAGCAGGAAGAGGAATTTATTGACTAAGCTTGGACTAAGAATAATAAGTCCATCAGCAAGAGTCCTGTCATGGAAAATCTTTGTGCTCTCCCATTATTCAAAACCATCTCCTCCTGCTTCAGGGTTAATTTTTGCTCTTGGTAAGGTAAGTAATCTACATAGACATGTATATGAGTATCTGTTCTTCCTTAACAGTCCGTCTTGTTGATCTAAAATCATAGTTTTTATATACATAAACACACACATATATTCTCTATTAGCACTTAACATTCTACATCTAGTAGCTTTCCTGTTTAAGTCCTTTGAGTAAATTAAAATGCAAATAAGATGGGAGGACAACATTGTAAGCCATTATCAGTATTTTATAATTAAGTCTAGTTGCTTTTTCAAATTTCTCCTTTAGGTTAGTTTTTCAGAAGAACAATAAGCCGTAATATCTTACTTGAGAGAAGAACTGAAACATGATACAGTGGCAGAGAGGGCAGAGAATAGAAATGCTAAAGTCAAAATCTGTATGTGGAATATTGAGAAGGTGTTAGATTCAGGGAGTCATACACCAGTGGCTGTGTTTATGCATGGGAAGAACTTTAAACTTCCCTGGTCCTGTTTCCTCACTTGCAAAATGGGATTCATAATTTTTAATAATGATATTTATCTTGAAAGTTCATATGAATACATAAAACTTAAAATATTCTAGTCCGTGGCATATGGTAGGTTTACAATGCATGTTAGCTTCCTTGCTATTTCTCAGTTTTCCTAAGAGAGGTAATATATTTATCTGTGAAACAGAGTGGACTTTATAATTAAGTTCTAGGGTTAGTGAAAAGTGAAAAAAAGATGAAAGCCCAAGTTAATATGCCTTCAACTGGCACACAGGGTCATTGTATTTAACTTATTTACTATAATATTATGTCATTATATTATCTATTATTATATCATCATTATTTTGTTTGTATAGAGTGCGTGTGTGCTAAGTTTCTTCAATCATGTCTGACTCTGTGTGACCCTATAGACTACAGCCAGAAGACTACAGGCTCCTCTGTCCATGTGATTCTCCAGGCAAAAATACTGGAGTGAGTTGCCATGCCCTCCTCCAGGGACCTTCCCAACCCAGGTATTGAACCTGCATCTCTTATGTCTCCTGGATTGGCAGGCAGGTTCTTTACCTAGTGTTAACCTGGGAAACCCTGTTTGTGGAGAGTAAAATAGTTTTTTTAAAAGTAGCATCTCATCTAATCAAACTAAATTGATAAATGAGTGCATTAATAAACACATATAAACAGACAAAAAACATTTTGTGTAACATATATGTTCACACATATGCACATGTATGTGAGACAACTGCCTAAATTCAGTAGTCTTCTCCAGTTCTTATTGGTCTGGGGAATATGAATATATTTTGTTTGTTTTCTTCCAGTTGTCTTATGAAAAATGAAGATTCAAAATCCAAATGTCTCAAATGCTGGTGTATTGAACTCAGTTGTAAAAAAGATAAAGAGTTACAGCCAGACATCAAAAATTGTTCATAATATCAAAAAAAAGGCATTTTCCCTGTCCACTACCTGACCTGTGAAATGGAAAAATGCCCATCCGTGTTAAGGATGTATGCCAAAGAGGATAAAAAATTGAGAACTCTTCATACTTAATATGTGCAAGTGTCCAGGTAATAAATCAGTGCTGATGGATTAGCACCATCATACAGAGACACATGCCATTTCAGTTAATAGGATTTAGGGTGATTCTTGGCCCTAGAAACTTTAATCCTATGGCTAATATTGAGAGTAACAATTATCTGAAGATTAAAAAAACTCTCATTAAGCACATCTTTAATTTAAATAGAAAGTAGGCATTAAGCATGTCCTTTTGTTTGTTTCCTAAGAAGATAGATTTATATAATATTTTTTGAAAATATGATGGTTAACGATTCATCTATTTAACAATTTAAAATTTCACTGAGTTAAGGTAAAATTTCGTAGGAATAATATAATACTTTTAATTAAAACAATAAATATGAGAAATGCAGCACATGTAATAAGACAAAGGTTCAAATTTTTATCGTTCAGTTGAAAAGTAAATTTTAGGACATGGTGTATGTAAATATCCATTTAATAGTGTATTTGATATATTTGCTGACATTTGCCTTCTCTATAGCCCCTGGGATTTGAGTCCAAGTTAATCACACAGTGTCCCAGTGATTACGGCCACAAATTAAACTTGACTCTCTTCATCACCCTTACATAGTTCCCCACCAGGAACAAGCTCCGTATCACCTGCCAGTTTATAGCCCACCTCTTTCTGTCTTTGTCCTGCTGATAATAAATCCCCTTGCCAGTTAATTGAACAGATGTACCCAGTGCTGCTTCCTGAAGATCCTCAAAGCCAGGCTTTGATAGACAGTTTAGAAAGTGGCACAATAAAATAACAAAAGCCTTTTAACTGAGAGCACTGCTTTGTTATGCTTAGAACGTTAAGGTCACTCCAGCACATTCTGATCGTGGGGATCTTAATTTTTACTCAACCAATTTACTTGCAGCTGTCATTCTTTCCAGTATTAAAAGTTCAGCTCTTCAAGTGTGGGGAATTGGAGGGATGGTTGTGTGGGGAATGAGAAGAGCTTGTTACAAACTAAAAATGGCAAAAACAAGTAAAATCTGGCTTGGCTCTCAAGTACAAAAAGTTATTTTCAAAGCCTATAAATTATGACATAGTGATTAACATGTAATTTAAATATATTTAAACAACAATTATATCACATTTCCAGCCCAGCTAATTGGCCTCACAGATGTTCCCTTGTAGATGTATTGCCCTTCCAGGGAGATATGAATGAGGTGCTTTTTATCATGGAAAACAGAAAAAAAAGCAAATGGAAAAAATGGAAACAGAAACATAAGAAGCAGCCAGTAACCCTAAAAACAATGAACACTAAGGGGACTTTGCTTAGCATTTTTTCCCATTTTAATGGTGAAAACTAGGAAGAACATGAAGACACTCTTATTACTGTGATGGTATCTGGCAGTGTGTCCAGAAGCAGAGTTGGCAGGTTGCTGATGGAAAGACTTATAAATGCAAGACAGCAGATGCATTCAAATAAAGCATGGCCACACTTCCTGTCTTGGAACACACTAACTGCAAGAGGTCTAGTTATTTTTAATACGATGCCTTTACAATTGAAGATGGCCTAGCCTAGATAATGAATATAGATAATAAAGTATTTCCTGATGAAAAATGACTTTTAAGTTATTCTTTTGATCATTTATCTCTCGAGTTTTATAAAATGCTAAGCATGTAGCAGGCAGTGCTATTTTTTCAGCCACAATTCAAACATTACCCAGTATAACAACTCTTGCAAATAAGAAGTCAAAGGAACACTGGTGATTATGGATACTTTGAAATACTTTGCCTTTTAATATATAATCATAGAATTGAAATAAATTCACTCCAGCCTCACTTTACTCTTGCTTTTTTCTTTCAACAATCTCAGGAAATGTTTGATCGTACAATGTAAACTGGGAAAGGCCACTGGCCAAGCCTTTCCTAGTATATCATGATATCTCTAGCATCGAACATAATCCCTATGCTTTTATCATAGAAATTTTACAAATATTTACTAAATGCTTGCCAAATAATTCAAGTTTAATGAAAGGGTAAAGCCAAGATTTGTAATATGATAAAGTTCCAACAGGCGGGTATCATATTTTTGTACCAGCTCTCTATTTTAACATATCACTGGATTATATGGAAAATTTCCTTCTCAAATTTATGAACAAATGAATTAGATTTAATAACTTTCTGAAAGATAGCAAAATATATTTCAGGTGATGTGGAAGACAGATAAGCATTTAAAAATGCTTCTTTGATGAGAAGCCTTGGCAGTTTGATTGCTTGAATTTAAAAATCTGATTTAGCAGGTGTGAACATTTACATTTTATATATCCTCTACATTTGTATAATAGCGCAGAGTTTACAAAGATTATTCATATGTAAAATACCTTATTTCTCCATTAAGAATAGGTATCTTCATCAAGAATAAGGTAAAGAGGCCAAGGATGAAAATGAGATATTTCATGATTGACCACATCACTTATAATTGGGACTGGAGCTCAGTCCCAACAATACCATATAACAATCTGTCTACTCTACAAAGCTCCTCCTATGCATTGCATAACAAATATATCCAAATTTCCACATTATATCCTTTAGTGTGTTATTATCTATGTTACTAGAGAAAAAAAGAGATTAAATATTTTCTATACCATCACGTAAGTGACTCAATTATGGGCAGAGTTAAAATCTAAATTCAGTGTAGGTGTTCAGAGTTTGTTCCCTTAAGTTCAGAAGACTCAGTTAAGGAAAATTCTGTTATCTAGTTGCTATTAATTTGTATTGAACAGTTAATCTCTGTGGGACCATATTCTTAGGTTGTTCTGTCAATCTATAAATTATAAAAACATCGACCTGGAATAAGATTTAGCTCTGTTTTATAGATGTTTCAAGATGTTATCTTTGAGGTTTATTTTAGTCATCTCTGTTCACTTAAAGCCAGAAGGAATAGAATGAAAGGTTCTATTTTTTTTTTACCTTCATTATTCATTATTTCAAGTGCCTTGAAAAGTGCCTTGTGCATACACAGACAGTATTTCTCAAGAAATGTGCTTAATAAATGACTGGTATTATTTATATATATATATATAGGAGAAGGCGATGGCACCCCACTCCAGTACTCTTGCCTGGAAAATCCCATGGACAGAGGAGCCTGGTGGGCTGCAGTCCATGGGGTCGTGAAGAGTCGGACACGACTGAACGACTTCCCTCTCACTTTTCACTTTCATGCATTGGAGAAGGAAATGGCAACCCACTCCAGTGTTCTTGCCTGGAGAATCCCAGGGACGGGGAGCCTGGTGGGCTGCCGTCTATGGGGTCACAGAGTCAGACACAACTGAAGTGACTCAGCACCAGCATATATATATATGCTAAGAAACAGAATTAACATTCATATATCTCCTGTACTTATCCTAAAGAAAGTTATCCTTAATATTTTATCATATTTTTATATTGACTTTTATTTAACCCATAGCTTAGAGTTGTAAGCCATAAGCATATGTCTTTTTGGTTTTTTTCTAATCACAATCTAATTTCAACTGATTCTAAATACATAAAAGTAATGTATGTAAAGGATGTTTCCAGAAAAGAAACCAGTTTTTCAAGATTTTCTGCTGTTTGTTCACTTAAAAAGAGACTAATGAGAAAATATTATTTACCCTTTCTATAAGAAAAGGTTGAGAAGCTGACCCTTAGCTGGAGTGGTAAAGAATAAATGTAATTTGATAACAAAAATTATTCCAAGAAAATTGAAATCTACTTCTATCTCTTTTTAGATTAGCTTCTTATAGGAGAAAAGTTAATGCGGTGATATGTGATCATTCCAGTCACCTAAAGTATAACAAAGGAAAGCATTCCTTGTTTATAACTCTAGTTTATTATTTACTACTTTTCCCTTTCTTTCAGGGTTCATCAGAAGAATATTTATTGTCAACATAATTTTTTAATGCATTTAAAATTTTTCTTTTTAATTTTCCTTTACAGGGATTAAATTATATATAGTATTCTCAAAATATATAAATAAACTTTCTTGAGATCAGAGCACATAAAATTTTGCTGTTTAGCAAACATCACTGTTGTGCTGTTGGTTCCCTATTGGTTCATACAACTCATGTGGCTTTTCTTTTTCTTTTCTTTTTTTTCCCATTCATATCACCTCTTATTATATCCATCATTCCATTTTTCTTTCCTATTAGAGTGAAATTGGACACAGCCCTCCTCCTGCCTACACCCCTATGTCAGGAGTAAGTATTTCACAATCAACCTTCATCTTTTAGGATTTTGGTCTTTGCCTATCATGTTTCCTCTGTCTCGTCTCACCATAATTTCCTCATTTTGCCTTTGCCAACAGTGAGTTAAGAATTTACTGTAGCTTGTGTAGCTGCCTATGTAGATATGTTTTATCTCAGTAGATAATCCAGAGCTGATATATCATTCATCTACAGTAGCTTTTGATTTTCATCTGAAAAATTTACCTGGGCTCATACATTATGCTTCTGGGTGAGGAGGTTATATTTATTTCCATGATTATAGGTCTTGTGCTAAAAAGTCAGAATTTTGGTGATGATTTTCCAGTTATGTACTATAGATTCAAAATTATAGTATCAACAGACTAGAAGGCATAAGGAACTATCACTATTCAAATTTCATCACTGTGCTTCTGTTCATAATGGCAACTGCCTATAGTTAATGACATTGCCATTTGTCTTGAAAATTCACTTTGAATTTTTACATTAAAAATAGGCAGTTGTGGGAAAGAATATGAAATACTTTTTATTAGACCATGTGTTAGGTGGTTAGTAAAACTAAAACATATATTTCCAAATTGTTTTCCCACAATTGATTTGCTTTATAGGGCAAAATTGGAATTTTAGGTGTTTCTAGTCTATAACTCAGACTCATTAACTATTGGGGGGGGGGAAAGCAATAAACTCTGACTTTGCTCTGAAAGCCAAACTTCTGTATTCTTTTGGTTATTAACATCCATATTTTTGATTGCTATTCCTCCCAATAACTTTGGTCTCCAAATGTGTTTCTACTATTGACAGAACCAGTTTGTCTACCGAGACGGGGGCTTCGCTGCAGAACAAGGAGTGCCCATGCCCTACAGGGCCGCCACCAGCACAATCCCAGAAGCCCCCATTGCTCAGGGGGCTACGGCAGAGATTTTTGATGACTCCTGCTGTAATGGCACCTTACGCAAGTCCATGGCACCCCATGTCCAAGAGGACAGCAGCACCCAGAGATACAGCGCTGACCCCACAGTGTTTGCCCCAGAACGGAGCCCACGAGGAGAGCTGGATGAAGAAGGTTACATGACTCCTATGCGAGACAAACCCAAACAAGGTACAAGCAGAATGCTCAGAAATGATTGCCATTTGACATTTACTTTCATCAACATAAGCAAAGTCTAGAAGGGAAATTGCCAAACCATTTGCCTGTGTAACATTTGTGACCCACAAAAGGTCTAGACACTGCTACTCCTAGTAGGCTATCTGAATTAACAGCATCCACATCATCTAGGGGCTTTTTTAGAAACTGGAATCTCAGACCCCACTTGATTAGGAATCTGCATTTGAACAAGATCCCCAGGAGCCTTTTATGCACAATTAAGCTTGAGAAGCACTGATATAAACATAACTTTATTAGAATATTTAAATGAGGCAGCATATCACAAGATTTCAGAACCCTTGCTCCATTGGTGGTCATAAAAACTGGTATTATTGGTAAAAGTGTCCAAAGATTTTGATGGCATCAATAAAAGATTTGATTGATGCATTAAAATGGTGTCATTTAAATGACCTAGCTTATAATAGGAAATTATAACTTCTGATAGGGTACATTTCAAAAATTAAAGTTCTGGCCCTCCATATACTTATATATATATACCATTACATCTTGAAAATATTCATAGTTTATGGTTTTAGGAAGCACAGCAATAACTTTACAAAGTTAGTAGTAGGAATGTTAAATATCCAAATAAATTTCAGTTTTGAAAAAGCCTCTTTCCTTCTACGTTAACAGCATCAGAAAAAAGAGAAAATGGATGACTGTTATTAAAAACTGATGACTGTGTCCCAGAGTCTTAGTGTCACAGTAAATTATATTTTAAGACTCTGTATGAAGGTCCTTTATCTCCCTTAATACGTAGTTTATTCACTTTTGTAATATGCAGTTAAGGCATCACTAAGTACATATTATCAATAACCTATTAAAATATATCCACTTCCATATGTATGAAAGTATTACTGTAATGAATAATTGGATGTTTGAGTAGCCTAGTAGTGACACAAATGTAGTATTCTTGCCTGGAGAATCCCATGGACAGAGGAGCTTGGTGAGCTACAGTCCACGGGTTGCAAAGAGTCGGACACAACTGAGCAACTTCACTTTCAGTTTCACTTTCAGAAAGTAGAATGTTCCCCGGGAAGATTCTCAACTCAACCATAAAACTATTTCTGTTTACAGAACCACATAGCTATACAAATTTGCATTAGGACAATAGATGAGCAGATTGCATTGAGAAAAGGTACCTTGAACCTTCCAAGAGAAAAGCAATTCAGTCTGTAGACTCACAGTCGGTAGACCATCCCCAGATTTTCTCTCTGTGTACTAAGAAACCCATGTTTCTGTAGAAGGTTATTCTATTCTAGCCCAGTTCTCAGAGAGCAGATAATTTTAGTATAGACATATCTATATTTTCAATGGAGAAATTTCAGGAATCTGGTAAGAAAAATCCAATTCTGACTCCCTTAAAGTTTTTTTTATATATTTTTCTTAAAATGACAGTAGCTTTGAGACCCATTCAAATTAAAACTTGTGATGAAGTATAAAGTTCAACCTACTCCTTCCTATAAGGGCAACAGTGAAAGCCATGCTGTAGAACAAGAAGATCCTTCAACATGAGTTAGGGAATTTGAATTCCACTTCAACACTAATTGTATCTTTCATATATCATTTAATCTCAATTTTCCATCTACAAAGCTGGAAAAATAAGCTTGCATCCCTTTTTCACAGGATTGTTGTGAGGATGAAGTGACAGTGCCTTGTAAAATACTGAACTGTAATCTGTGAATTTGATGGTAGGATGTTCATTAATATTATTACTTTTTGCTCAGTATTCAGTCATGTCCAACTCTTTGTGACCCCATGGACTGTAGCCCACCAGGCTGCTCTGTCCATGGGATTTTTCATTACTGTCTCTTAACTTGCACATGATGCTAAATAGTTAACTATATCCAATGGCTTTATACCCAGGGAAAAATAACCCTGGATTGATAAGATTTTTCTCTCTATGTGTCAAGTTTAGTATGGGGGATAGGAAGTTTGTTTCAAAATGGTAGTATCTCAACAATCAGGCCCTTTTCCTACCCTGACACCAAAATAGGAATAGCTAAAGTGTCATTTTTGTGCATATATTTAAAAAGAGGATATGCTACATATATGTAGATATGTCTATATATAGTCTACACTATAAACAGAGGGGTAAAATTAAACTTGAGGGAAGCAGTATTAATTAGCAGCATTTTTTAAAATAATTCTAGGCCAATAGCTATTTTAGATAAATTTATTATATTGAATTATACAAAATAGCTGCTCTAAGACTGGTTTCAATCCACAAAACAGCAATTTCATATGATTCAATCTATAGTTTGCTATCTTATGATTATGATTAGCTATTGGAAATAAATGTTACAATTATATTTATTGTTAAGCTTGTATACTATCAAGCAAGTCAATTTAAAAGCATGTTAGCTATTTATCTGATTTGATTAGTTGAGTCTTTTCCTTAGATGTTTTCTTCCTTGTGTGTTTATCTTTCTGAAGGAACATCTATAATCAAACCCTTTTTACTCATGCAGACATTCCCAGCAAATAATAGACTAAGAAACACTCTTCTTTTGCTTCATTCATTTATTATGGTATGGAGTTAATCTTGATTTTCCAATACTATTTTTAAAATTCTCACTTCTGCACAGTTAAAGGCTATTTAATCCTGATAGGTTGTTCTATTTTCTAACAGAAATGACTAACTTCTAAAAAACAGAAGCATTTAAACAACCGGCCCCATGTGTAGGAGTGTGAGTCGCTCAGTCGTGTCTGACCATTTGCAACCCCATGGACTGTACCCCACAAGCTCCTCTGTCCAGGGACTTCTCCTGTCAAAGATACTGGAGTGGGTTGCCATTTTCCTTCTCCAATATGTAGGAGAGACAAATACAATTAGAAGGAAAGAAGAACAGTCTAGGGGACAGGAACTCTGACGTTGGCCCTGTTGGTGCCTCGTTTTGTCACTAACACTTTTTTGCCCACATACTCCTCTTTCGTATGACAGTTGTAATCAACAAAACAGTTTTGGGGAAAATTCATGAAACCCGTGGCTTTACTGTTCTGGAAAAGGGAACTAACCGTCCTGTATAACCATGGCCGGAATTAACATTTTTCAGAAAGTAGATGTTAACTGTTACTTTTGTATTCCATCAGAATACCTGAACCCTGTGGAGGAGAACCCTTTCGTTTCTCGGAGGAAAAATGGAGACCTTCAGGCTCTGGATAATCCCGAATATCACAGCGCTTCCAGTGGTCCACCCAAGGCAGAGGATGAGTATGTGAACGAGCCGCTGTACCTCAACACCTTTGCCAGCGCCCTGGGGAACGCCGAGTACCTGAAGAACAGCGTGCTGCCGGTGCCAGAGAAGGCCAGGAAAGCGTTCGACAACCCCGACTACTGGAACCACAGCCTGCCGCCTCGGAGCACCCTTCAGCACCCAGACTACCTGCAGGAGTACAGCACAAAATATTTTTATAAGCAAAATGGACGGATCCGGCCTATTGTGGCAGAGAATCCCGAATACCTCTCTGAGTTCTCGCTGAAGCCGGGCACTGTGCTGCCGCCGCCGCCCTATAGGCACCGGAACACTGTGGTGTGAGCGCCGCGGGGGCTTTCAGGTGGAGAGACGCGCCCGCTCGCTTTCCCGCCGCCTCTCTTTCTCTTTTCTTCCTTCTACTCCTAAGGCCAGTAGTTTTGACACTTCCCAGTGGGAGCTATAGAGATGCAATGCTAATTTTTGCTTATCTAACTTGAACATTAGAAGGAAGGACGAAAGAGAAAGAGAGGAGGAGCCACACTGTTTCTTCATTTCTCTGCATGGGTTGGCCAGGAGACTGGAACAGCTAGGAAAGGACACGCAAATAGGAGGCAAGACTGCCTGCCGTCAAACTAGTTCTCAACGTCCCCCACTCCACCATTTTTTTTTCCTTTTTATTCCTTCCTTCCTTTCTTTCAAAGCAGATGCTTGAAAGATCCAAGCTATCTGTTCCTATCTGCAGGAACTGATCCGTATGTTTTCAGCATCCCTGGTAATTCTAAGGACGTTTTCAGTAGAACAAAACGATAACCTTTTCTATAATGTATGATAGTAACTTAAGATTGAAATTCCAAACTCTTTCTCCACCCGTGTCTGTCTTGACAAGCAAGAATGGCCAACTCAGCCTTCATAATTTTTGAAACTTCATCCAAGTTACAACCAGTAATTATGTTTGGGGAGCTTTTTTGTTTTATCACTTTGTTTTGCTTTGATCTTTCTCTTCATATTACTTTCTCCTATATTTTCAGCTTTAATTTATAATTGCAAAGATTTTTACATCAAACCTTCTTAGATGTTGCTATAAATTGAAAGAATTGTAAAAAGAGATATTTTAATATGGTGAAATGGCCACTATTTTAAATATACAGTCTTTAAAATTAGAAGGGGAGGCCAAGGTATTGGTCAAACATAACATTAAATCTAACTTTTGTGTTTTACAGTATTGAATTTGGATTCTCCTCCCTCCATTCCTTTATATTCTTCATTTTCTTCCCCTCTATGAAAGACAGTACTTGATAGGTAGTAATAATGTTAGGAATAGAAGGGAAACCAAGAGACCGTTCTGCGTGATTCATAAAAACTACTGACACTTTCAGGGGTGGTCTAATGGGGAATCCTTTGAACTGGAAGAAACACACTGGATTGAGTATGTCTACCTGATAGATACTCGGAAATGTAGTTTGCACTTGAGCTGTAATTTTATTTGTTCTCTTTCTGAACTTCATTTTGGATTTTGAATGAAGCAATATGGAACCAACCAGCAGAATAACACATTTGAGTACATTTTTTTAAAGAGCTAAGATAAAGAAAGACTGTGGAAATGCCAAACCAAGCAAGTTAGGATTTTGGAACAGTATCAGGGGATTATGGTAAAAGAGTCAGTACATGCTCCACATGTAATATCACATTTTCTACATGAGGAAAGTTGTCCAGTTTGTACACTCCATTTGAAGGAATACAAGTAAGGATTGGCTTAAATTCCATGGAATTTTTAGTATAAGACTCATTCATATTAAGTGGAAGGTAACTTTGCACATAAATTGGTATAAGAAAAAAAAATAAACATTCACTGCTTTAGATAGATCCTTGGGTTAAAAGTTGTAAATAAATGTGAAAAAAGTTTCTCATGTAATTATTTTAATATACAACATACTACCCTTTTGATATGTTATATGATAACTCTTTTTTCTTCAAACAGCATCGTAGTTCTAGAGCCATCTTTATTGTGTATCATTTTGAAGAATACCTATTGAGTTAAGATGAGCAATAGAAACAAAGATAGGGTTGAGTTTTCAGAAAAATGGAGGCCTCAGGTTAGCAATTAGAAAAATTGGATATAAATCTGCCCCTTCTAGGAAAATCTGCCCCAATTTATTTTGGAATTTTGTAAAATATATTTTTTTCAGTGATAAAATATTAGGAATTTGAATGTATCACCTGGTGGTGGTGGTTTAGTGGCTAAGTCATGTCCGATTCTTGAGACCCCATGGACTGTTTCCCGCCAGGCTCCCCCATCCATGGGATTCTCCAAGCAAGAATACTGGAGTGGGTTGCCATTTCCTTCTCCAGAATGAATCACCTAATTGAAAACAGACTGAAAATCTCCATGGGAAACAGTAGGAAAAAAATGACAAGAAATCTAGGTTTCTGCCTATTTTGAAAAAGTAAGTCTCTCCACCCATTCATCTCCCTTATTTTTCAACTCGTATTTATTTATAGTCTACTAAAAGCACTGTGTTATGTGGGGAACACCCAGATAAATGCAATACTATCCCTAACTTTAAAATTTTACAATTAAAATGTATTTGGAATGACATTTAATTTTTTTTTATAATTCAAAGAATACGATTGCATGGACTCTTTTTTGAACAATTGTATAAAATCAGCTATTTGTTAAAAGATCTTCTGTGAACTCATCTGGGACATGAGTGAAACATCCTACAAGTTACTGAAAGTAACGCATAGGATAGTTTCAGTGTTATCATCCAAACGCAAACTGGTCTAGAAGGGTATTGTATCACTGGCTAAGTGTCATTTCCGGATTCTAACTTAACCATTAAATCAACAGTAGATGTTGGTTTTTGCCCAAGAACATTGGAGACATTGGGATTGATTTCTTCCGAAGTTGTGAAAAGTGAGAGAAGCTGAAAGAATGCAGTCGAGTAAGGAGGGGTTTTATGAGAGCCCTTACAGTGACGTTCAAGCATGAATTTCCCAGGGGTGAAGACAGAATGATTCAGGGCCACAGCCTAAGAGCTCAGAGTTCTTCCACCCAGTCAGAGGAGTCTCCAGGAAAAGCAGTCCTCACATCATCATTTACAGAAGTTTAAATGGAAACCTCTTTTTCTAGATAAATCTGTACCAACTTATCACTGACAGTATCCTTGTTGGATGCTAGAGGTTGACTCTTTCTCCTGATTTACGATATTCATATGGTTTTTTGGGAGAAATGACAAGCAGAATCACTTAGAGAAGGAAAGAAAATTATTTTACTGTTAAAGTAGTAGAAATATATTCAGTAAAGGTAGTATCTCCTTCATCCTGGGAACATAAGACTTTTACATAACAGGTACTAATAACTGGAGATAGATGCACGTATAATCCAAAATGACCTAAAATACTTCCCAAGAATCTAATTGTTCCTTTTGAATGATTTCTCTAGTACATACTTGATTTCAATTGTTTTAGTTTCTCTTTTGTTTTATTTTTGTCCCCCAGGAAAGCATATTTCAAAGTGTATGAGAGGGAGAAAAACAAAGTTTGTTTGTTCCAAAGAATAATTTATTCGACTCAAGAGAGGGAAATTTTAAAATGCCAATTAAAGCCTTCAAAGTGCATTAGGATATCAGAGTATTGCAGGCTAGTTGTATTAATGCAAATATGCAGAACCAATTAAATAAATTTGAAGAAAATAGTCAAATTACACAGACTGTATTTTTTTTTTAATCATCAAATCTTGTAGCTTAGACCTATCTTGGGGAATCTTATTTCCGGATAAGGAAACTATATAACTAATTGGTTGTTCAGGGCAGTAGTTCTTAGATAGGTAAGAAAAGATGTCTTCTAAACCAAGGTAGACCCAAAACCACAAAGCATCCTGAACCACAAAGAGGTGCTTGAACCACTGAATAACAGTTGATTTTCCAAATGACTAGTGGCACAGTTGAGGAGCAGAGTTCTTTCTTGGGTAATATTCTTGACATGGAATAAAAAATCAATGCAAAACTCAAATAAGATTAAAATTTATAAAGTAAAAATTTGAGTTTGTTTTCTTAGTAGATCAGGAAGAATGAATATTTGTAGCTAGAGAAGAGAAGTAGTGTTATTTTAAGTGTATGATGTATATGTTAATACCTTGTAAATCAGGACTTGGCATGAAGATCATGTGTATTTCCAATGCCTAGGACAAACCAGCAGGACTGTGAGGTTCTGCCTGTAGATGAAGTTGGAAGGGTTATCAACATGCTTTTTGAAGTGTCAAAAATTAAAAAAAAAAAAAAAAAGGAAATTGATTAAGCCTGACAGGGAAGGATGTAAATACATGTTTTTCTAGAGCTATCTATACTTTATTTCAAAACTTGAATTATTCATCCATCTATAAATGTTGATTATTTAACTAGTATATGTAGTCCATAAGGTAATAGAAAAGGTGACCATGAAAGCTTGTATATATCTGGGCAGAACCATGATAATGCTGTAAGATGTAGATTTAGTTAGGTTAACAGATGTTAAATGATTTTAATACCATGAAATTAATCAAACTACGAAACTAATCACAAAAATAATGTAGCAAAATAAAATGCAGGATATGAAGACGTAGGATGGATTTTGTGTAGTAAAAAAATGTTTGTCACTTAAATTTATTATTTGTTAGGTTTAGCTGAAAGTAGGCATATAAAAAGTGAGTTTCACTAATGAAAACTTGCTTTAAAGCATTACAATTCTTTTCCCATTCTCTTATTCCTTGACTGCTTGTAAAATGTTTTCCATGTAAAGAGAAAATTTTCAGATTTGTTTTGCAAAACACTACCTTGTAGAGTTTAACAAGCAAATATGATACCAATGACTTTAAGTAAGAAGTTTCAAAATGAAGTGAAGGAAATGAAAATGTTCTATTACCTTATGCAGAGACAAAAGAATGAGTGGCACCATATAGCAAACAAACAAAATGCATTTAATTTTGTGACATATCCTTTCTTTTTTCCATGATACCATCCCATTTCCAAAAAGAACTCAAGGAATTTATTAACAATATTCTGAGAAATATATACTAAAGCAAGCTGCTGCATTTCCATTATTTTGGACTCTAGTTAATAACCAGATAATTTTTAATAGGATCGATGAGAATTTCAGGTGGATAATCTTCTAGTTGTTGAAAAGCCAGAAAAGTAAATCTGCTCTTTATGCTGAAGGCAGAGAATTCTGCTTGGCCTCTCAGTATATATGGCCTTTAAAGGACAGTCTTGTACCCATGCAGACACCTAAAGGCAGACTCATATCTCCTGCCATTTGCTTAAGAAGGAATAATATTACAGAGATATAGACTGGACATCATTTTAAAGTAACAGTTTCAGTGGAGACCTTGATGTTGCTTATACCTCTGGGTAGAAGTAATACAATCTTTTCTAATCCCAGAGAAACTTTGCAAGAGTTTTTCTTTTCACAATTGCAGACATGAAGCTGTTGTGGGCACCATGTTGGGTGAGGAGCCCTTGTGTTTTTATATGGAAACGATTTTTCACACTATGGGCTGCTTTGTTCTTTTCATTAAAAAAGAAGTCTCTGTAAAAAAATAAATGAATAAATAAAATTTAGACCCTTGATTCAAGTCCCCTGATTTTATAGAGTTGCAAAAATATAAAACTTGTCAGTTCTGCAGACCCCTGCCTCACCTCTTCAGAGTCAGGTGATCTTTAGGGCACAGAAATGCTTCTCTAGTCATGAGCTGAAAAGACGCTAAGCCCTAATTTCATGGAGGTATTCACATGCTTGCTCTGGAAAATACTCTTTGATAGTCAGCTCTACAAGTAAGTGATTATCTTGTTAGGAATCACAGAAAAATTCATTTTTCTCTGGACATTATAGGAAAATCCTGGCCTTACTTCTTTTCCTATTGGCATGATTACTCTGTTTTCCTCACTTACTGCCACCTCAGTTCAAAGTGGCCCTCGTGACGCTGTGCCTATCTCAAGCCATAGTAGAACTCTGAGGTCCCACATGTTGCTTTGTGAAATACTGATTTAGCCTCTGCCCTCAAACGTCTGACTTTTCCATAAAAAGTACTAACAATCTGGACATTGTTTAAATTATTTCTTAAATAAATGACTGCACAGAGTATGCTTTATGAAATTAAAATTATGCTTTTCCATGAAGATTGAGTCTCTTACTTTGTCCTTTGTAAGAATTTGAGACGAGTCAGCCTGTGATGAATCTTGAAATACGTATGTGCATATACCCTTGGTAGGTTTTAGACTTAATCATTTCATAAAAACTTCACATTCTAATAAGTTATTGTGCCAGCAAATTAACTTATTGACTTTATTTATCTTACTTTGCTCCTGATTGCAAATATTTTACAGCTGCTGTATGTTTGTTTGTTTGTTTCTCATAACAAAGAGTCTTACAATGGTAAAGGCTATTCAGCTCCGAGAACCGCCTGTAACTCTTTACTGGATCGTTCATCCATCTAACAAATATATGATGAATGCAGTTTCATGGAAACGAAAATCCATGTTGTCTAATAAATAGCCATTTTGTCCTCTACTTTTGCTCTTTCAGGATGTTTTTCTTTCAATGCTCTAAGAATTTTACATGTATCACCACAACACGTGGTTATATTTGCTCAAATATACAAATACAAGAAAACAAAATTTCATACCTGTAGGCAATAGCCTAACTTGTCCAAACCACTTTGCCTTTACTGCTATTTTTATCCCTGATGTGTAGCTGTTTTTTCCCCAGGCCTGTAGCTGTTTGAAGGAAAGCAAATCATACGTCCTAAGTAATGACATCACCTAATTCTTGAGTATCATTTCCAGATTTTTCAGTTAATTAGGGGGGGTGACTTTTCCCTAATGTGAGAGTCATTTTCCTGTATATTTGGATCTCTCAGGGGCTGGGTGGGGGGAGCGAGGGGGGTTACACCATAGCACTCCAAGAATTCTTTGGGATTACTTCAGTAATCAACTGCGGAAGTTATTTTCTAAGTGTAGATATGTAAGCTGTTCTTTTAAAGTAAGGTACTTTGGAATATGTAGCATAAATTGGTACTGCTGTTAAATGGGTCGATTATTAAACTGAGCAGCTGTGCGAGGGCAGCTAACTTTGAATGCACATCTCACTGGCTGGTGTGCCTACATCTCTTGTGAGCACCAGGAACTTGAGTTCCTGCAGGTCAAAACTGCATTTTCACATGACCTGACTACTTGTTCATCTTTCTTGAGCACCATTACAGTAAGGTCAAATGAAAATGAAATTGATCTGCTAGATAATTCAGAGCACAAAAATAAATAAATAATAATAATAAGTTACATGAAATCCTCTCTCAATCATTCATCTCATACATGCATCAAAGTAGTTGACTAAAATCAGTTCAGGTGATAAAGGGAGACACTTTACCAAAAAGGCAGAAGCTTAAGGTATTATATACATTTGTATTCATTTCCTTATGTTCTTAACTTGTAAACAGAAAACAAGCCCTCTCTCTTCTGAAGTATCTTCAAAGGACAGGGGTGCAAGAATACCTAGCTGGTAAGCCATTGATGTTTCATTTAAATCCCAGTGTTCAAAGTTAGCTGCCTTTTTGAAATAAACAAACAAAAAATACTACTGTATGTTTGAAAATGTGAATAGTATTTTTATAGCTTGTTAAAGACATGGCTAGTTGCATTTGTAAATAGGGATACTGTTGCTTAGATTTTCCTCTGTGGACATCTTTATTTGGAACATAATTGTCTTTAGAGTTGATTTGTATATAAGTAATTGGCTTGTGATTGTTTCTTTTGGGTTGGAAGTTATCATTCTGACATTACTTGTGATTCTGTATTCAGCACTATGGTGACGTGTTCAACCTCTGCACTCGCTTACACAATAGGATATGCCAATTGTGTGTGGTGTAATGTTATTTTGATTTTTTTTTTCTATTTTATCTATGAAGGATTATGCACTTAACACATGCTAACTTTTTTAATATTAGGTATATTTTTAGTATAATTTCCCTTGTTCTTTCCTCCCCTCCAACCCTTCACCCCATCCTCCTTCCCTTCTCCATTTTCTGTTGTTATTTGAGAATGAGGGACAAACAGTATTTTAAATTTCTGTAATTAGGCTTTTCTGTTAGTTCTCAAGGATCCTCTCTTGGCTCTTGGGAAAGAATTGTACCTGTACAGGCAATTATAGAATGCGACCTGCTTTGCCTCATTCCATACTGATCATCCCAGCTGAACAATTTGAAAACTGTTCTGCCTTTTTGTTACATGAATCTGTCAGAAATATATTTTTAATTTAATATAAATGAAATTCAATAAAATATGAAACAAATGTTCTCTTCTGTGTCAGAAATATGTTATAAGAAAAGCCCATTGAAGAAGAAGATTTGTTCTAGATTTAATAATCAGAAGATGTGAAAATGGGCTTATTTTTGTCCGTATTTATGAACCTTATTAATTATTCTTCAGAACCCTTTGGTTGTTTGGAATGTAACACATTCCATATGTTTTTACCATCTAGCACAAAAGCTTATTGACGTGTGCAGACTCATTCATCTGTGCAGATTTAATTCACCGTGGTTGGTTTGTTGCTTTGGGAATTTAAAAAATTATGAAATATTTGGTAAGTTGTATCCAAATAGCATTAATATTTTTATGATTTTTTTTCTTTCTGCCCTCATTTTAGTTTATAAAAATGGTGCCAGCAAATCTTTTGTTATAAAGAATATCAAATGCTAGTACCATGCTTGAAGTTAGGGAGAGAAAAAGGGACTATAAACAGTCAATCAACTGAGATGATTTGGGACAAGCCCATGGAAAGATGGGAGAATGATTTCAGAGACATTAATAATGTGAATAAGATCCTCTCCCAACACCTTTTTTTATTCTAACTTTTCTATTTTAATTATTGTTTCTTAATCCTTTATATTTCAATAATTTCTCATTCAACACAATTACTCTCTCAAACTGTTTTGGTCATTTGAATACAAATGATGTCAACTGAAAGGGTGAACAAAAATATATTTTTTCAATATATTGAAATAAGTTCTCTTAAACTTGCTCAGTTAGAGATCTTTAAATATCCTGTTGATTAGACCTCTGCTATTTGCATGGACATGAACACATTCTCTCCCTTTAATATTTTGACCTGTTCTTTTGAGATCATTGTCATTTCACTGTGTTCACGGTAAGATACATCAATTTTTACCCAATGATAGCCTGAGGAAGAGGGAGAAACAACTTGCATTTATTATTGCTTTAATACCTTAAAAAGTAGAATTGACACTTCAGTGGCATCATGTGAGTTCACTCACAGTAGTTGTAATACCTACCAATTGTACAGTGCTTGACCATGCATTATTCTGCATAGGTAGGTTTTTGGCTCACCATACCATTTTGAGATATTACTAAAATAACAATCATCTAGATAAGAAAATAAGACTAAAATAACAAATCTAGAGTCAAGTGACCATCTCTAAGTGGTAGTCCTCACCCTCAAAGCTGCATCTTCTGATTGAAGTATCTTTCTTTCCTCCACTTAGTTAAACACTTCTCTTTCTCCTGCTATTGCAGAGAAATCTCATTTTGATTGGAGAATAATTTATGCTGACAAATTGACTCAATTCAAGGACCCCAGAGGTCTTCATTAGTCCTTTGATGACTGCCCTGAAAACTTCACTCAAACTACCCTGGAGCAAGTCATCTATGATGAAGAAACGGGTTCCTTTCACTCAAGAAAGATAAATGCAACATAATCACAAGTAAAAAGATTTTTAAAAATGACCATGTGGGGAGCCTACTAGTAGAGTCCCCTTTTTCAGGGTCTTATAAATCTGCTCAGTAAAAGCACCACTATTCCCCCCTCATATATCAGAGAATATGGCATATAACTATCCCTAGCCCTAGCAATGTTATTACATATAGTAATGTTTAAAGAAAGAGGAGCTTCACATCAAACACCTAATTCATAAGTAAGTAAGAAATTTTCTAGGGTTTACTAAATGGCCACTGGAAACAACTTCTGAAATACAGCATACAATCTGATCCTGAACCAATGTCAAAACTTCAGTTAGGGAATTCCCTGGTGGTCCAGTGGTTAGGATTTGGTGCTTCCATTGCTGAGGCTCCAGGTTTGATCCTAGGTTGGGGAACTAAGAACCTGCAAGCCACACAGTCCTGGAAGAAAAAAAAAAAAGCTTCGAGAGACTTCCTTGCTGGTCCAGTGGCTGGATCTCTGCACCCCCAGTGCAGGGGGCTGGGGTATGATCCCTGGTGAGGGAACCACATCCCACATGCCACAAATAAGATGTGACACTGCCAAATAAATTTTTAAAAAAGAAACAGATTAAAAAGATGATGGTAAGAGGAAGAATACTATGGAGAAGCTGTGAGGTATTTAAGGAGTAAAAGGTTAGAAGCTAAAATAAATGTCAAAATTCAAGCTCTAGCTATTTTCTACTGCTTTATGCTCTGAGACTCCTGAATTTACAATTGTTTAGCTTTATAAGCCTAGCAGGTAGGTATCTACCTATATTTATGTATTTATTGATCTCTCTCTTTCTCTCTCTCTATATATATACATATATGTTTGTATACATATAGAAAAGGAATATGGAGAAAACATTAAACACAATATTTAATGATATATTTATATATTGCAAAGTTTCATACAGAATTTCTATTTTCAAACAATTTCATCACAAGCCCCAAGATGTATATCATAGAACAAGTTACACTCATAAAACTAAACTGAGCAGGTGCGTAGTTAGCTAATTGTATTTCCCTCCACAGTATTATCAGGCTGTACGATGAACTATAGGGAGCAAACCCACTAGATAACCATTTTAAGATTAGAAACAGAAGACTGTCACCCAGATAGCAATTTTAAAGCTATAAACAGAACGATTCAGCACAAGATAGCAATCAGGAGACTAAACCAAATGGTACACGTGGGAAAGTGAATATTGAAATACCTGTTATTGCAAGTTACCCATAGATTCTTAAAAGAAAAATACCCATCTTGCAAACCTGTTTCTATTTACTTGTATTTTGAAGATAAGTATTCTGTGTTCTACAAAATGATATGTATCCAGTCTTTCTGTCTCTTTTAGAAACAAAGGAAAACCAAGATTCCAAGCTTTAAGGACATATTCTATTAGTAGCCCGTGGATCCCTAGGGCAAGAGGCACATACATGTCATAAGATGTCCTGAGAATAAAACCTTAATATCTCATCCTAGTTACCTTAAATATCTTATATCATCTTCTTACATGTATTATTTGGATTTACTCAATCATCTTGCCTTTACTGTGTAAAGGCATTATATTTATATGGACTTCAAGCCCATACAACAACATTAAAATAGTAATCGACTTTGATTGAAGGCTTCCCATATGCCTGGCCCTCTGTTAAGAATGTTGTACTCATTGTCTCATTTAATGTTCACTACACCCTTACAAGTTATTTTTATTTTCCTTTTTTCATAAATGAGGAAAGTAAAATTTTAGTAAGGTTAAAAAGCTTTTCCAGGCTGCAGAAAAAGTGGCCATTCCTAGGACATAAATCCACTTGACATCAAAATAACTTATCCTGCATACTAAACTATATTTCTCTTATAATATTTATAATGAAGTAGCAAGCATTATTTTTCTTCAAATATTTAAACTCAGATGTGTGATAAACACATTTTTTTTTCTGTAGTAAAACTTAATTCCCTTCCCAAATCTCCAGTTTGTTTAGAGGCAGAAAAAATAAACTGACCACTTAAATTTTTTCAAAATTAATCTGAAAGATCGTTGACCAGTTTAAGATTCTTCCCCATTACTTGTTCTCATATGTGACATCTAAATTGCCAGACGTATATTAGTAATAATTTTCAAGATTCTGTAACCATGATAAACAACACTGAAATATCACTGACTTACCACATAAAGGCTTATTTCTGCTGTGTGTCTGACAGATTTCTTTTTTTCTTTTATTTTTTTGGCTTGTGGTATTTTATTTTCCCAAGCAGAGACTGAACCTGTGCCCTTGTCAGTGAGAGCTCAGAGTCCTAACCACTGGACAGCCAGGGAATTCCCCTGATGGCTTGCTTCTAAATGATGCCTTAGAAGGCCAGCCAGGCTTTATTTTGTGGATCATCTATCTCTGCATGCGACCTCCACGATCTCTGTAATAGAAAAAAGACTGCTGGATAGTCAAAGAGTTTTATCCTGCACAATTTTATCCTGTCACCATAGTGGTGACATGTTTCAGTCCATTGCTTAAAACTAGTCACTTGGTCCTACCCAAGTTCAAGAGAGCTGTGGGAATACAAAGATATTGAGTGAACATAAATTTTTCTGCTGCATGATTGATGTAGCTTTATGACAATGGAGGTAAATGTCTAGCCCTTGACCAATATCTTATAATAGCATCTGTTAGAATATACACCATAGCTCTGATTGTTGGTAATGATCATTCTTTTAGTCATTCTGCTATCTGTCTTCCACTGTGATATCTACATTCCCATCTGGTATCTGGCCATTTGGTCCAATGCAGTCCACAGTCATATGCCTTTAATGTGACCATGGTGCTCAGATTCCCTTACAAATCCCTGGGCCTTTTTAGAGGAAATAGTAAAAGTACTATTTGCAATATTTGGCTTCTAAAGTGACTCAGTGGTAAAGAATCTGCTTTTCAATGCAGGAGACACAGAGACCCGAATTAGATCCCTGGGTTGGGAAGATCCCCTGAACAAGGAAATGGCAACCCACTCCAGCATTCTTGCCTGGAAAATTCCAAGGACAGAGGAGCCTGGTGGGCTATAGTCCATGGGATTGCAAAGAGTCAGACCCAATTGAGCTCACATGTGCACATACACACACTACTTGGAAGCTCTGAAAAGATGGTTCTGCTGAGTCTCCCCGGACTGACACATCTGCTGACACATATTGGTTTACTTCTGAACGGAGGACAAGTGAAATTCTGTGAGACCCCTTTCTCATGCTTCCTGAAAAAGGGTGTAATCATTTGTATTTCCAAAACTGATTTAAGGGAAGGTACAAAACAAAATCGTATTTCTATGAATAGAATCAGATTCTATTGATGAATATTGGCCAGAATCTATTATTTTTTTCTTCATCTCAAGTCTTCCTTTCCAGATCAGAAATGTTTTATAGATTTAAAACTAGAATAAAGAGGAAATTTAAAATCCAAGATTTTTTCTGCATCTGCTTTCTATGGTAACATGCTGCTACTGCTGCTGCTAAGTCACTTCAGTCATGTCCGACTCTGTGCGACCCCATAGACAGCAGCCCACCAGGCTCCCCCGTCCCTGGGATTCTCCAGGCAAGAACACTGGAGTGGGTTGCCATTTCCTTCTCCAATGCATGAAAATGAAAAGTGAAAGTGAAGTTGCTCAGTCGTGTCCGACCCTCAGTGACTCCATGGACTGCAGCCTTCCAGGCTCCTACATCCATGGGATTTTCCAGGCAAGGGTACTGGAGTGGGGTGCCATTGCCTTCTCCGATGGTAGCATGGCGGTCTCCTATCTTGCATCCTGAAGAACAATTCCACATTAGTTCAAAAAACTTGTGGAAGAAGGGGGAGAAAAACAATTATATACTAGGTAGTGTGCTAAGCAAATCATTTAAATTATCATTTTATAAATTATAATTTAAGGGCACTATTTTTTAAATATTTATTTTATTTGGCTGTGTTGGGCCTTAGTTGTATCATGAGGGATTGTCCACTGTGGTGCATGGACTTATGGCACGTGGGCTCAGTAGTTGCAGTCATGTGGGCTCTCTAGCTGTGGTATACAGGCTCTGGAGTGCACAAGCTTAGTACTAGGAGCTCACAGGCTTAGTTGCTCCTTGGATGTGGGATCTTAGTTCCACAACCAGGGATAGAACCCTCATCCTCTGCATTCCAAAGTGGATTCTTAAGTACTGGACCACCAGGGAAGTCTCAAGAACTGTATTTTAAAAATTGCTGCATTCTGATGATGATGACTGAGTGACTTAATTGACTGACTGATGATGGCTCAGTTCAGTCGCTCAGTCGTGTCTAACTTTGCCACCCCATGAACTGCAGCATGCTAAGCTTCCCTGTCCATCACCAATTCCTGGAGCTTACTCAAACTCATGGCCATTGGGTCAGTAATGCCATCCAACCATCTCAACCTCTGTTGTCCCCTTCTCCTCCTGCCTTCAATCTTTCCCATCATTAGGGTCTTTTCCAATGAGTCAGTTATTCACATCAGGTGGCCAAAGTATTGGAACTTCAGCTTCAGCATCAGTCCTTCCAATGAATATTCAGGACTGATTTCCTTTAGGATTGACTGGTGGTGGTGGGACATAATAAATGACCTCTAGATAGATGAATGGCAAAAAGCATTATTACTTCCAGAAGACTGTCAATACAAGGCAGCATTAGAGATTGCAACTGGAGAAAGGATAACAGCAAGCTGGAACTGTAGCAGGAAGCTTATATAAGGCAAACCAGGTGTAGCCAGCTAGGTTTCATGGGCTTCTTACAGATTATTCTGAATAATTCTGCAAACTAAGGAAGAAGAGGCTATCCTGGATATTCGGGATATGGGGCCTCTGGTAGTTGGCTGTGTGAGCTATAACCCAGAGTGTTAGAGCCCAAAAGGGAAGCGGTGAGAGTGTAGGCTTGGCAAGCATCCTTCAATGGGATGAGCGTTTTTAGCCATGATCTTAAAACTGTGTCAAGACAGCACTTATGAAATATATTATATTACACATCATAGTTCTTCCTATGCAGTTAAAGTAACTAAAATGTAGAAGTGTTCAGTTATTTAACCAAAGTCCCACAATTAGGAAATCATGAGACTAGGATTCCAATCAAGGTCCACCTAGATTCTAGTTATTGTTGCTGTTGTTCAGTTATGTCCAACTCTTTGCAACCCTGTGGACTGTAGGTCACCAGGCTTCTCTGTCCATGGCATTATCTAGGCAAGAATATAGAGGGGATTTGCAATTTCCTTCTCCAGGGGATCTTCCTGACCCAGTGATTGAATCTTCTGCATTAGCAGGTAGACACTTTACCACTGAGCCAAACAACTTGGGAAATGGATCACGGCTATACTGCCTCCCTAAATGAACCTGTTGTCTGATATACTTTCTCTAGTAGAGCTTTACTATGTTTTCTGTTCACTCTTCAGCTTAGCCCTTTTCTTTCTTCTGTCTTGCACACTATATAATGTACATGACTGCTAGGAGCTATCATGTGTTGAATTTCTGTGTATTCCCCTTTCCAGACCCACATCTACTTTACCTTGGCTCATTCTGCTTTTCAAGCTTACAGTGCTTGGTATCCACCTGTTTCCTGGAGTTTCAAGGGTGAGGAAGAAGAAAAATTGGGGAAGAAGGAGAAAAACTGTACTTATTTTTAAAACAAATTTGAAACAATAAAAGCTCTGTATATTAATAATAATAGTGTGTTTGACACTGCAATTTTGGCAAAAAAAGCATTTCAGTATCCAATAAGTTAGATATACTGTGCTACTCTGTAGGGCAATTTTGAAAACATTTTACTTTTAACAATAGGAATATAATTGCTTAACATTCTACAAAAAAAAAAAAAAAAGATTGGCCTTGCTCCTGTTATGTGCTGGATTCTTCGTAACTCTCAGTGAATGACAGATCAAGCAGTGATTATCCTGAAGGCACATAATACTCCAGGAGCCAGTTGGGTCAACTTTATTATTGTGTGACAAATATAAATTTGTGTTTCAATGTTATCTAATTATATGTGTTAGGTCAAAGGTTGTATAGGTTGAAGAATTATATAATGAAAAATATTGACATTTTCCTTTCAGAATAGAAAGGACATTGCAGAAAAGATTTTAACAGTGATCTGCGTTGAACTGGAATTCTCACTAAATTTAGTAAAAGTCCTGCCATTGTTGTGGAAAAACAGATAAATCGCATGCTCTGCTGTTTCCTGCCTATTCAAATACTCAGCTTGACTTTTAAGATGAAGGGAGAAGAGAAAATATTGGACAATAGGTCTGCTATTATCAAACAAGAGGAATAAAATGTAGACAATTTAAGTTTTCTTGGATCAAGAATAATAAGACATCTGAAAATGTTGAAATAAATTAAAATAGTTCCAAATGAACCCATATGCTTGAAGATAGTCTTTTTCATGCATATGCTTTTTTTTTTAAATGCTCTTCTCCTGAAGAAATACTAAATTTATTTAAGAATGATTATTAATCAAAGTAAGCATTTGTGTATATGTATATGCTCTTGCCCATTACTGCAATCTGATTCATAGATTTAAACTCTGAGTGTCTAAAAAGCAAACCTACCATGGTTCAGTCACCCACCCCTATTATCCCATTTCAGGAAAACTCCCAGAAATCTAAATACCTGGGGAAATGTATCTATTCTAACTGTAGATATGTTACTACTTAGGGCACATGGGACTGGCCTTTAGGCAAAAGAAACACATAAAGAAATGGAAGTTGATTTTCCAGTAGACAGATCCATAGCAAGAGCTAAAAATTATGTTACCAATGGAACTTCACACCTAAAAGAAGTGAAGTGAAGTCGCTCAGTCATGTCCGACTCTTTGCGACCCCATAGACTGTAGCATACCAGGCTCCTCTGTCCATGGGATTTTCCAGGCAACAGTACTGGAGTGGATTGCCATTTCCTTCTCCAGGGGATCTTCCCAACCCAGGGCTCGAACCCAGGTCTCCTGCATTGTAGACAGACGCTTTTACCATCTGAGCCACCAGGGGACACCTAAAGCATAGTACATAAAATTTCAAAACATCTCAGAGATGTCCAAAAGCTGATTAATGATATAAAATTTTTCCTACAAGGAAACACAGAAGGAACGAAGTGTGTAGGATCAGAGACAAAGGCTGAGCAAGGAATTAATAACTCTTCAGGTTGGAGAAGTTATCAGATAAATGACAGTGAGCACCAGTGACTGTGTTTCCTGAGTAAATGTCTCAAATCAGTCTTTGCCAAAGAACTGAAAGAATGGAAACAGCCACTAGGAGCCTAGGCACTTTGGTTTCTTTCAGTTGGTTTCCTCCTCAGCCGCCATGTCCACAGTCTCCTGCCTGTGACCTCTCTGGAACTGTTTTCTTTGTTCAGAAAGGCAATCTCACCACGGTTTATACTGTCCTCTAGTTCACAGTAATTGAGTCTTGCTTCACACATGTCTTGATAAGTTCCTCAGCTGGGAATGTAGAAGTACAAAAAAGAAGGTAATTGAAGAGAGAGAGCCTCTTCAATTAAGATACTCAGAAAGATTTTTACAAAGGTGAAATCTAGACAAATATGAAATATCATATAATGCTCAAAATCCTCCAAGCCAGGCTTCAGCAATACGTGAACCGTGAACTCCCTGATGTTCAAGCTGGCTTTAGAAAAGGCAGAGGAACCAGAGATCAAATTGCCAACATCCGCTGGATCATGGAAAAAGCAAGAGAGTTCCAGAAAAACATCTACTTCTGCTTTATCGACTATGCCAAAGCCTTTGACTGTGTGGATCACAATAAACTGTGGAAAATTCTGAAAGAGATGGGAATACCAGACCACCTAACCTGCCTCTTGAGAAATCTGTATGCAGGTCAGGAAGCAACAGTTAGGACTGGACATGGAACAACAGACTGGTTCCAAATAGGAAAAGGAGTGCGTCAAGGCTGTATATTGTCACCCTGCTTATTTAACTTATATGCAGAGTACATCATGAGAAACGCTGGACTGGAAGAAACACAAGCTGGAATCAAGATTGCAGAGTTGACTCATTGGAAAAGACTCTGATGCTGGGAGGGATTGGGGGCAGGAGGAGAAGGGGACGACCGAGGATGAGATGGCTGGATGGCATCACTGACTCGATGGATGTGAGTCTGAGTGAACTCCGAGAGATGGTGATGAACAGGGAGGCCTGGCGTGCTGCGATTCATGGGGTCGCAAAGAGTCGGACACGACTGAGCGACTGAACTGAACTGAACTGAACTGAGAAATGGCAAAGCAGATTGAGACTTAGGGAGTCTCACATGGAATGGTTGCATTTCAGGGGCCTGATCACCACCCTGAAGTTTTCTAATTTGTTGTTGGTGGTGGTTTAGTCACTAAGTTGTGTCCAGCTCTTGTAACCCCATGGCCTACAGCCTGCTGAGTTTCTTTGTCCATAGAATTCTCCAGGCAAGAATATGTTAGTGAGTAGCCATTTCCTTCTTCAGGGGATCTTCCCAACCCAGGAATCAAACCTGGGTCTCTTGCATTGTAGGCAGATTCTTTACTATCTGAGCCACAAGAAGTCCCTCTGCTTTTCTAGAAGGACTCAAAAAAGAAAGATTCAAACAAACAGCAACTTATGAGCACAACAGCAGTGCAAGGAGCATGAGCAAGAGAAAAAAGATACTCATTGAAAGTAGTCTAGAGATATCAGGCACAGGATTCTGACTCTTTCCCTATCTTTGATCACACAAAAGGCACTTTCCTCTCTAGCTGAGAACTGTCAAGATGTGCACAAAGTGTCTTTGCACAGAGAAACCTACCTGAGTCTTAGGATCCAAGATTTAAGAAGAATGGATCATGTCAACACATACTGCTATGCAACCAATCACAGTAACTGAAATTCAGAATACCAACAGTGAAACCAGGAGTACCGTCAATCTTGATGTTTGCATGAATCAATCTTGACAGTCCTGATGAGCTGATACAGCACACCCCATGGCTCCAGACATCCATAACAACATCATCAGTTAGCACCATAAACAGCATCCTAAGAGCCGCATGCCCAGGGGTCATCACCAAAGGCCAATCAAAGTTCCAGGATCCTCAGGAAACATGCAAGGATTGAATAAACCAGACCTGATATGCTCTCTCTTCACGTCTCCATTGACTTGCTTGGGAGGGAAATGGGAATGCAATCCAATGATTCCCTTCCTCTGCCCACCCCTTCCTGTAGCCCAAGACTTGAGGGAGAGGGCAAGGAACATTGGCTTTTGATGTTCTAAAACATGGCAGGTCTGACACCTAGGAAATCTTTCTCCTGCTGTTTGGGGACAGTAAACTGGAGGAAGTTGCTATGAAACAAGGTTTTTCTCAATGAATGGATGAAGCTGGAGGCCAAGCTAGTCTTGAAATCCTTAGCAAGGAGTACCCAGTGAGGTTGCTCGTCCCAAGTACCATGAAAAGGGAATGCACAAAAAGTATGTCAGCAAGTATGAAAGTGAAAGTCGCTCAGTTGTGTCCCACTTTTTGCGATCCCATGGACTATACAGTCTATGGAATTCTCTAGGTCAGAATACTGGAGTGGGTAGCCTTTCCTTTCTCCAGGGGATCTTCCCAAACCAGGACTTGAACCCAGGTTTCCCTCATTGTAGGCAGATTCTTTACCAGCTGAGCCAAAAGGGAAGCCCAAGAATACTGGAATCCTTCTCCAGTGGATCTTCCTGATCCAGGATTCTTTACCAACTGAGCTGTCAGGAAGCAAGTATAGCATGAACTTAATATTTTACATTTCTTGAACAAATTATTTTTAATTATTTTAATTTAACTTCATGAATAATATATATTTATTGAAGAAAGTGAAAAAAAGAATAAAAATCAAAAGTAATCATATAATACCATAGTACATACATATCCTTAAATTCACAGATTTTTTCCAAATATGTGATTATTTGCTATAAATATTTTATCAGCTCCTCTTCCTGCTTCAAAACATGTAGTTGTTACCCACATCCATAAAAATTCTTTAAAAAGCTTGTTTGCAATAGTTGTGTATTCTTCAACGGATGCTTTCTTATTGTGGTGTTGGAGAAGACTCTTGAGAGTCCCTTGGACTGCAAGGAGATCACATCAGTCTATTCTAAAGGAAATGAACCCTGAATATTCATCAGAAGGACTGATGCTGAAGCTGAAGCCAGTGCTTTGGCAACCTGATGCAAAGAGCTGGCTCCTTGGAAAAGACTCTGATACTGTGAAATACTGAACGCAAAAAGAGAAGGGAAGGGGGTAGCAGAGCATGTAATGGTTAGATAGCACCACTGACTCAATAGACAAGAATCTGAGCAAATTCCAGGAGACAGTGAAGGATGGGAGAGCCTGGAATGCTGCAGTGCATCGGATCACAATTAGCAACTGAACAACAATTATATCTTTAACCAAATTCTTTATTGTTGACATGTACATTGTTTTGGCCTTTTAAGTAAATTGTACACTATTTTCTTAGGATGAATTCCTACAAGTAGGATTGTGGAGTGAATCTGTGGGCACACTTTTAAGGGGCTATGAAAGAATGTTTTAGTTTGCCATGATTTACATGTCTGTTTTTTTTGGTGGGGGTGGGGGGTGGGTGAGTTGCTCTTTGTGAACAAACTCAGAAAATTTAAAATAAAATGAAACCCCATCAGGGTCCAATTTTGCCAGTTCGGTTCTCACATCTCTGTGTGCAAGTGTTACTAAGGATGCTGTCTTTGAGCTTCCTTCTCACAAAGACAGTGTCTTGATGTAAAATTGGGTCTGGAGGATTTCTCCATGACAGGGAACTTCCTCATCCTCACTGGTAATATTTTACCCTAGTAACACTGGTTTTATTTTTTAGTACTAATGAGGTGAGCAAAGGATGGATTATTAAGCAAAAGAAAATTGACATGAGACCAAAGATCGAGATGTTTTTCCATATAAAGTTGTCTTTAACCCAGGAACTCATTGAGGAGAGGGACTTCCCCAGTGGCTCAGCCATAAAGAACTTGCCTGTGATGCAGGAGACTTGGAGAAGCGTGGACAGAGGAACATGGGGGCTACAGTCCATAGGGTCACAAAAAAGTTGGTCAGGACTGACTGACTAACAAGGAGAGATACAGATTACGAAGCCTTTGAAATGTCTTTTCCTCATTTGTATTACTTTATATTCAACCACAAATTGTAGCTCCAGAATTGCATTAGTTTTGTGTTAGGACCCTGTGATTTTCCTTTAGGGGATTTGAAACACATTCCTTCAGGATTCTCTTCATATCTCCTAAGTAAGCCAGCTGGCATTGACTTTGCACTGGGGTCCATTCTTATATTTTCAACTCTCTGCCCCCATGGGAGAATGCCACTGTTACTTTAACAAGTCCAAACACATAACAGATAATACCTAGCTTTCTATTTAAGAAAGCATGAGGATTTAACAGCTGCACTTTGAAGTCCAGGTCCTTACATTTACTTAATGTATTTTTCAAATGAAACTAGTAACTCTGCTGGTAAAGAATCTACCTGCAATGCAGGAGACCCCGGTTCTACTCCTGGGTCAGGAAGATCCCCTGAGGAAGGGATAGGCTACCCACTCCAGGATTCTTGGGCTTCCCTGATGGCTAGGCTGGTAAAGAATCTGCGTGCAAAGGGTAGCTACTCAAATCATTGAGGCCCTTTTCCTATAGAGAGAGAAATCTGGCTTTTATAATGTGATTTTATTTTAAAAAATTTCTTTCTAGGACTTCCCTAGCTGTCCAGTGGTTAAGACTCCACCCGCCTGATCAGACATTATTTATTTTTAGCATAGAGATGAAGAAAAATAATTTTAGGACACTGGAGAGGAAATGCTTGAAAAACAATCTGCAACCCCAGGATAGAAGAACTAGAGAAGTAGCTGTAATTGCCTAATTATCAAAATAGGGCGATCATAAGATAGAAACACCACAGTAGCTCCTATACCTGGCTCAGCCACCTTATTCCCTGGCCAAATTAGATAAAAGAGGAAACTACATCCTTTAACGGCAAGTTTTGCAAGTGAAAGTGGCTGTGGCTTTGTATTTTAGATCACAGTGAATTTCCATTTGTTTTTCTCCTCGGGCACTAGATAAAAATCATTCCAGGGAAACTCCCCTTCATTTTAATGCTTTGAGTTTTGGCAAGTCTCATGCCTTGAGTTTAAATGCTTGAACACCTCAACTCAAATTCTCTCGATAAATGTGTAATCTGGACGCAGGTGAGCGTTTTATATTTAGAGTGAAAAAGTAAAGGTCATTTAGCTCTTCAAGGCATGTTTTTAAATATTCCAATTTCCCTAGGTGCCAACTGTTTGTTTCTTGAACGACCTCAATATTTTACATTCACTAGCCTGGAAAGGTCATTTCCTAGAAATTTAATTCTCTTAAACTGAAAATGTCCATGTTTCTCATTGTTTATTTGGAATATGAGATACGTTAACTTGCCTGTAACATGCCGGAATTAGATGTGTGTGCTAACTTACACAAAGTTCACAGCCTTGAGCTGTATGTTGGATGAAATTTATACCCACTTTGCTTTTCCATGTCTTTATGCTTCCTTCTTGTCAAACACTGATTTTCCAATTTTGTTTCTTTAGTTATTGAACGTTGAAATGTTACGTTGACACATAAGACAAAACCTCCATTAATTTCATATCCCAATATTTTTTGGATACACACGCATAAAAACCCATCAGCATGAGATTTCACTTCTTAAGCCATTTACACTTTAAAAAATATATATATCTTTTAAAATGAGATGAGACGGAAATGACCCATTTTAAAATGTCTTTCTATAGCTATTAAAATGCATATTTAGCAACAGTTGATAAAAAATCTTCCTTTGGAATGCACAGGAAGGGAAGTACAGGCAGCAAGATGTAAATCAGATGTGGCTTCTCTCCCTTTTGCTTCTTCAGAGGCTGGTTTCTCCTTAGGTTGAAACTATTTTCATGCCTGTCTTACTAAGGTTCTTGGTTAGCTACTGCTGCCTTTTTTTCTCTTGCACCCTCTTTCCACTTAGTTTGCACTTTGCAGTCTGAAGATTTATCTTTTTTCCTGCTTCCTTTCTGGGCCATCTCCTCTTGCATTCTCCCTCTACTGCTGCTTAGCTAACCTGACCTTCCTTTTGAGCCTTTGGCAATGGTCATCAAGGGTGCAGTATAGCCAGAGTCTTTGAGAATCTGGGCTGCCTGGGGTATTGCCACTAACCTTGTTTGAATATCTTTAGTTTGTAAGAGATCCTCTGCAATCCATACTGCGACCTGCAGCTTGGGAGTATGATTCGTCTCAAGATGATCTTAGCCTCTTGAATAATTTTCTCTTCCCAATAGAAATAATTATATTATTTGGGCAGAGGACTCTTTTCCTAGGAAAATTCTTAAATATAATTTTTTTTTGTTTCCTGTCCGCCTAAAGGTCTATGGAGAATTTATTCTCTAATAAATTCTATAACTCCTAAGTCATTCTCATCATCCTTCCTTTTCATTTCTAGCTTTGTTTTTCTAAGTAACTCTGACCTGAAGAGTTGACCTGTAGTGTTATGGTCTCCAGAGCTGTTCCCCTGACTTTGATGTAAACAGGGAATGAGACTTAATAGATTACTGCTTTTCAAATTGTTTCCCCTACTAGTCCCAATACTAGCCCCAGCTGAGCTGGCAGTCTGGAGTAGATCAGCTCTTCTCAAGCATCAGTGACCAATGTGTTTGTGCATGGCTCCAGAATCTTGATGGAATGTAAATTCTTATTCAAAAGGTCAGATGGGACCCAGGATTTTGCATTTTCTAACAAGCGTCTTGCATTGCTCTAATCCGTAGGCTACACTTAAACTCGTCTATTTGCTCATTGACAAACATGGCCACTCAGGGCTTCTCTTCCTTTCTAGAAGCACTTCTACTGTTTATCAGGATCTAATTAGCCTTCAAGTTCCAGTTCAATGCCACTTTCTTCATCAGATCTTTCCTGCTATCTTTCTTGATTATCCAAACAAAAAATCTAATTCCTTCATAGTGAACACTTATGAAGTCATAAGAAATCAATTAGGAGACACCTTTTCTGATTTCTTTTTGTGTGTGTGTGTGAGTTTGTTTTACCTCTCTGGGGCTTCCCAGGTGGCTCAATGGTAAAGAATCCATGCGCCAATACAGGAGAGGCAGGAGTTGTGAGTTCGATCCCTGGCCCGGGAAGATCCCTTGGGGTAAGAAATGGCAACCAACTCTAGTATTCTTGCCTGAGCACGCTACAGACCATGGATCACAGAGTTGGATGCGACTGAGCACGCACACACTTCCCTCCTATTTAAGCTCTGTGGGGATTGTTACCTGCCCAACCCACTTTATTCATTCTACTTCCTAGTGTTCTAGGTTTCCCTTGTAGCTCAGACAGTAAAGCATCTGCCTGCAATGCGGGAGACCCAGGTTCGATCCTTGGGTTGGGAAGGTCCCCTGGAGAAGGAAATGGCAACCCACTCCAGTATTCTTGCCTAGAGAATTCCATGGACAGAGGGGCCTGGTGAGCTATAGTCTCTGGGGTCATAAAGAGTCGGATATGACTGAGTGACTAGCACACAGACTCCTTATGTTTAGAGCAAAGATCCTCAAACTTCAGAAGCTTCAGAATCACCTAAGGCTAAGTAAAACACAGATTACTGAGCCTTACCAAGGGTTCTGATTCTGCTGGTCTTGGGGGCCAATGAATTCACATTTTCTAGCATTTCTAGAAATGTGGGTGGTTAGAGGATGGTGCTTTGTCAAGCACTATTGTGAGGGAAAATGTTTGGTTTTAGATTCAGAAGAGCCTGGATGTGATTTCCTAGTTTTTTTTTTTTTTTAATTCATATGAGGATATGCTTGGAATAGTTACTTCTTCTTTCCATTCTTATTTCTTCATCTATAAAATACAAATTTTGGTATCTTTTAGGATTTGGGAAAGAAATAAATGAAAATACACATAGAGCTCCTCTTTGTTATTCATTAGTTTCTTTCTCTTACTCTTCATCAAACTTCAATGTTGCTTCTTCTGGATTGGTTCTGATCACCCCTAGATAAGAGCAGGTCTCTTGCAATGGGCTCCATGGTTTTCAGTGATTCCCTCAGTGTGGTGTTTTTCACATGTTTTATTGTAATTACTTCTTCAATTGCCTATCAGTGTTTTCCTGGCAGTCCAGTGGTTAAGACACCATGCTTCTATTATCTGTGCAGGGGCACAGGTTCAATCTCTGTTTGGGGAACTAAGATTTCCTCATGCTGCACAGCACAGGCAAAATCATAGTAATACTAAACATTGTCTTTTTATCTTCTTATGGATAAACTGCAAGATTTTTGAGGACAGGTAAATGCTTGGACCTAAAAGTATTTTGTCTGTAATCTTCAGAGAGTGTTCCATACAGAAAGGAGCACAATAAATATGACTGAATACAAAGAAAAAAGAAAGATGAGAGAGAATACTGCAGCCAAGTAAATGAGAATAACAATACCTACCATATAACATTATTTCCGAGAAAAAAAAAATCTAGCTTAATGTTGGGCATGTTGAAGGCATCCAACACATACCAGTCATGTTTCTACAATAGAAATAATAATGCATAAATATGATATTCATACTTCCAAGGCTTTTTAGAACTACATTTTAAGATAATTTTATTCTTTTAAAGAAAATCAGTGTATAAATGTATATTATAAATTTTCCAATTTTATTATTACTTATCATTATGCTGCTGCTGCTGCTAAGTCGCTTCAGTTGTGTCCGACTTTGTGCGACCCCAGAGACGGCAGCCCACCAGGCTCCCCCATCCCTGGGATTCTCCAGGCAAGAACACTGGAGTGGGTTGCCATTTCCTTCTCCAATGCATGAAAGTGAAAAGTGAAAGTGAAGTCGCTCAGTCGTGTCCGACTCCTAGCGACCCCATGGACTGCAGCCTAACAGGCTCCTGCATCCATGGGATTTTTCAGGCAAGAGTACTGGAGTGGAGTGCCATTGCCTTCTCCAACTTATCATTATATTTATTATTATTATGTTATAAATAATACATTCATGCATTACAATATGTTATGTAGACTTGGATGAAGACAGGACAGGGTCCAGTGAGTGGTCATGCTCTCCAGGGCCATGCCATTCTGATTCAGAGATTTGAATCAGAGACCTACACAGAAAGTCACTTGAATTCTCTAAACTTCAGTTTGCTCCTCTCTAAGACAAAGTCATTTATAATACTTACCTCATAAGTGTGTTATGAGAATCAAATAAGCAATGCAGGTTAAGTGCTTCAAGTAGTGCCTGGTATATACTATATACGCAATCAACAGTGATCCTGTTGCCAAAATCTTGGCTCCTTGTCCACTGATGTCAAATAGAAATATAGAGAAAGAGTTTGGAGGAAATAGAAAAGAGCAGCTTTATTATTTTTGCCAGACAAAAGGGAAACGCAGTAGGCTAGTACCTCAAGAACTGTGCCCCTCTCTCAGGAACAGGGAGAGGTTTTATATCCTTACAAAGATCTTGCATTTTTGTTTTTTCTTTTGCAAAGTTTCAAAACAGCCACAGCTGGCATCAGGCCACACAGCAACTGGGTCTGATGTTCCTAAAATTATCAGTCCATCACCTTCTTTCCGAAATGTAGAATTTTACAAAATCCCATGGACAGAAGAGCCCAGCAGAGCCTACAGTTCATAGAGTTGCAAAAGTTGGACACAACTGTGTGACTGAGCAGACACACACACTAGAGAGTGCAGGGGGAGAAGAATATCAGTGGCAGGGTATAATCTATACGGAGTCAGAGAATAATTAGCTTTGCCAAGGTCAAGTCCAGCTACAAGTGTTTGCTAGTGTATGTGTGCATGCTCAGTCCTGTCCTATTCTTTGCGACCCCATGGACTGTAGTGCACTAAGCTCCTCTGACCTTAGAATTTTCTAGGCAAGACTACTAGAGTGGGTTGCCATTTCCTTTTCCAGGTTATCTTCCCAACCCAGGGATCAAACCTGTGACTCCTGCATCTCCAATATTGGCAGATGGATTCTTTAATAACACTGCGCCACCTGGGAAGCCCTAAAGTATTTGTTAGTAGTAAGGGCTAAAGAATAACCAAGACAGTTTAACTCTGGCAGGCCTGTTTGGATGGCATGTGCCAAAGGCCACACTCTTTTCTGTTTTTTTTGCAACAATCCTTAATAATAATGATCAAGTGTTAGTAACTCAGTCATGTTCAGTTCTTTGTGACTCCCACAGGCTGTAGCCCACCAGGGTCCTCTCTCCATGGGATTCTCCAGGCAAGAATACTAGAGTGGGTAGCCATTCCTTTCTTCAGGGGATCTTCCTGACCCAGGGATCAAACCTGAGTCTCCTGCATTGCAGGCAGATTCTTTACCATCGGAGCCTCCTGGGAAGCCAATGATGATCATCAGTTTAGTTCAGTTCAGTTCAGTCATTCAGTTATGCCCAACTCTTTGTGACCCCAGCACACCAAGCTTACCTGTCCATCACCAACTCCTGGAGTTCATAGTTAGTATTAAATGAATGTTCGTTGGATGAATTAAAAAAAAAAAAAAGTATGTTACTTGATCAGAAACCTGGCCAAATGGTCCTGAGAAGTAAGAAAGGAAGAAAATCATATATATATTAGGAACTCTCGTGGGTCAGTTAGTGAGGCAGATTGTATTTTCTCAAATTATCCAGAATATCTCCTATCCAGTGGTTAAGACACCATGCTTCTATTATCCATGCAGGGGCACAGGTTCAATCCCTGTTTGGGGAACTAAGATTTCCTCATGCTGCACAGTACAGCCAAAATCATAGTAATACTAAAAATTGTCTTTTTAGTATTATTAAGTGTGCTCTTCTGACAACCTGGCTTTGGTACACTTTTCATTGTGAGATGGGTCGTATGTTCCTTACCCTTACTTTTGAATGGGTTTGTGACTAGAGCAAAGTGAAGCTATGTGACTTCCTATGCGGGGTATAAATGGTGATTGCGCATTTATTTGGTTCTCTTGGGACACTCATCTTTGGACCCATGAGCCACCATGTAAGAAGTCTGAGGGCACTAAGCTATGATAAATCTCAGACATTTGGAGGGGCTACTGGAGTTTTCCTGCTGACAGTTCCAGCTAAGGTACATGCCAACAATTAGATCAGCTGTCAGATGTGAGAGTCTGGCATATATGACTCACAGGAAGATGCTTCTTGATAATACTAGCCTGGAGCTGCAAGTCACCTGCATCCTTAAGTCCTCCTAGCTGGGATTAGATAATGGAGCAGATCCAAGCCATTCCTGCCATATACCTCCAAATCCCCGACTTACTGTATCCAGGATTATGACTGTTGTTTTATGACACTAAAGTTTGGAATTCTGAAATAGATGGGAATACCAGAACACTTTACCTGTCCCGTGAGAAACCAGCATGTGGTTCAAGAAAAACCTTACATGGAAAAACAGATTGGTTCAAAATTGGGAAATGAGTACATCAAGGCTGTATATTGTTACCCTGCTTATTTAACTTCTGAGCAGAGTACATCATGCGAAGTGTCGGGCTGGATGAATTATATGCTGGGACTAAGTTCGGTGGAAGAAATATCAATAACCTCAGATATGAAGATAACACCACCCTAGTGGTAGAACGTGAAAAGAATATAAAGAGCCTCTTGATGAAGGTTAAAGAGGAGAGTGAAAGAGGAGAGTGAAAAAGCTTGCTTAAAACTCAATATTCAAAAAAACAAAGATCATGGCATCCAGTCACTTCACTTCATGACAAATAGATGGGGAAAAATTGGAAGCAGTGACAGATTTTATTTTCTTGAGCTGCCAAATCACTGCAGTTGGTGACTACAGTCACAAAATTCAAAAATGTGTGCTCTTTGGAAGTAAAGCTATGACAAAACTAGACAGAATATTAAAAAGCAGAGACATTACTTTGCAGATAAAGGTCTGTCTAGGCAAAGCTATGGTTTTCCAGAAGTCATGTAGAGATGGGAGACTTGGAGCATTAAAGAAGGCTGAGTGTCAAAGAACTGATCTTTTCAAATTTGGTGCTGGAGAAGACTTTCGAGAGTCCCTTGAATAGCAAGTAGCATATTGAGCACCTACTGACCTGGGGAGTTCCTCTTTCAGTATCCTATCATTTTGCCTTTTCATACTGTTCATGCTACTGGAGATCAGTGGAGAAATAACTCCAGAAAGAATGACAGGATGGAGCCAAAGCAAAATCAGTACCCAGTTGTGGATGTGACTGGTGAAAGAAGCAAGGTCTGATGCTGTAAAGAGTAATATTGCATAGGAACCTGGAATGTCAGGTCTATGAATCAGGGAAATTAGAAGCGGTCAAACAAGAGATGGCAAGAGTGAACGTTGACATTCTAGGAATCAGCGAACTAAAATGGACTGGAATGGGTGAATTTAACACAGATGACCATTATATCTACTATGCGGACCGAAATCCCTTAGAAGAAATGGAGTAGCCATCATGGTCAACAAAAGAGACCAAAATGCAGTACTTGGATGCAATCTCAAAAATGACAGGATGACCTTGTTGGTTTCCAAGGCAAACCATTCACAGTAATCCAAGTCTATGCCCCAACCAGTAACGCTGAAGAAGCTGAAGTTGAACGGTTCTATGAAGACCTACAAGACCATTTAGAACTATCACCGAAAAAAGATGTCCTTTTCATTATAGGGGACTGGAATGCTAAAGTAGGAAGTCAAGAAGCACCTGGAGTAACAGGCAAATTTGGCCTTGGAATACAGAATGAAGCAGTGCAAAGACTAATAGAGTTTTGCCAAGAAAATGCTCTAGTCATAGCAAACACCCTCTTCCAACAACAAAAGAGAAGACTCTACACATGGACATCACCAGATGGTCAACACCAAAATCAGATTGATTATATTCTTTGCAGCCAAAGATGGAGAAACTCTATATAGTCAGCAAAAACAAGATCAGGAGCTGACTGTGGCTTGGATCATGAACTCCTTATTGCCAAATTCAGACTTAAATTGAAGAAAGTAGGGAAAACCACTAGACCGTTCAGGTATGACCTAAATCAAATCCCTTATGATTATACAGTGGAAGTGAGGAATAGATTTAAGGGCCTAGATCTGATAGATAGAGTGCCTGATGAACTATGGACTGGGGTTCCTGACATTGTAGAGGAGACAGGGATCAAGACCATCCCCACGGAAAAGAAATGCAAAAAAGCAAAATGGTTGTCTGGGGAGGCCTTACAAATAGCTGTGAAAAGAAGAGAAGTGAAAAGCAAAGGAGAAAAGGAAAGATAAGCACCTGAATGCAGAGTTCCAAAGAATAGCAAGAAGAGGTAAGAAAGCCTTCCTTAGCAATCAGTACAAAGAAATAGAGGATAATGGGAAAGACTAGATATCTTTTCAAGAAAATTAGAGATACCAAGGGAAAATTTCATGCAAAGATGGGCTCGATAAAGGACAGAGACAGTATGGACCTATCAGAAGCAAAGATATTAAGAAGAGGTAGCAAGAATACACAGAACTGTACAAAAAAGACCTTCATGTCTCAGATAACCACAGTGGTGTGATCACTCAACTAACGTCAGACATCCTGGAATGTGAAGTCAAGTGGGCCTTAGAAAGCATCACTATGAATGAAGATAGTGGAGGTGATAGAATACCAATTGAGTTATTTCAAATCCTGAAAGATGATGCTGTGAAAGTGCCACACTCAATATGCCAGAAAATTTGGAAAACTCAGCAGTGGCCACAGGACTGGAAAAGGTCCGTGTTCAATCCAATCCCAAAGAAAGGCAATGCCAAAGAATGCTCAAACTACCGCACAATTGCACTCAACTCACACGCTAATAAAATAATGCTCAAAATTCTCCAAGTCAGGCTTCAGCAGTACGTGAATCGTGAACTTCCAGATGTTCCAGCTGGATTTAGAAAAGGCAGAGAAACCAGAGATCAAATTGCCAACAGCCGCTGGATCATGGAAAAATCAAGAGAGTTCCAGAAAAACATCTATTTCTGCTTTATTGATTATGCCAAAGCGTTAGGCTGTGTGGATCACAATAAACTGTGGAAAATTCTGAAAAAGATGGGAATACCAGACCACCTGACCTGCCTCCTGAGAACCTATATGCAGGTCAGGAAGCAATAGTTAGAACTGGACATGGAACAACAGACTGGTTCCAAGTAGGAAAAGGAGTACATCAAGGCTGTATATCGTCACCCTGCTTATTTAACTTCTATGCAGAGTACATCATGAGAAACGCTGGGCTGGATGAAGCACAAGCTGGAGTCAAGATTGCCGGGAGAAATATCAATACTCTCACATATGCAGATGACACCACCCTTATGGCAGAAAGTGAAGAGGAACTAAAAAGCCTCTTGATGAAAGTGAAATTGGAGAGTGAAAATGTTGGCTTAAAGCTCAACATTCAGAAAACGAAGATCATGGCATCTGGTCCCATCACTTCATGGGAAATAAATGGGGAAACAGTGGAAACAGTGTCAGATTTTACTTTGGGGGTTCCAAAATCACTGCAGATGGTGACTGCCGCCATGAAATTAAAAGACGCTTACTCCTTGGAAGGAAAGTTATGACCAACCTGGATAGCATATTCAAAAGCAGAGACATTACGTTGCCAACAGAGGTCCATCTAGTCGAGGCTATGGTTTTTCCAGTGGTCATGTATGGATGTGAGAGTTGGACTGTGAAGAAGGCTGAGTGCCGAAGAATTGATGCTTTTGAAGTGTGGTGTTGGAGAAGACTCTTGAGAGTCCCTTGGACTGCAAGGAGATCCAACCAGTCCATTCTGAAGGAGATCAGCCCTGGGTGTTCTTTGGAAGGAATGATGCTCAAGCTGAAACTCCAGTACTTTGGCCACCTCATGAGAAGAGTTGACTCATTGGAAAAGACTCTGATGCTGGGAGGGATTGGGGGCAGGAGGAGAAGGGGATGACAGAGGATGAGATGGCTGGATGGCATCATGGACTCGATGGACTTGAGTCTGAGTGAACTCTGGTGATGGAGTTGGTGATGGAGAGGGAGACCTTGCATGCTGTGATTCATGGGGTTGCAAAGAATTGGACATGACTGAGCAACTGAACTGAACTGAACTGAACTGAATAACAGGATTATCAAACCAGTCAATCCTAAAGGAAATCAGTCCTGAATATTCATTTAAAGGACTGATACTGAAGCTGAAGCTCCCATACTTTGACCACCTGAAGCAAAAGACTAACTCATTGGAAAAGACCATGATGCTGGGAAAGGTTGAAGGCAAAGGGAGAAGAGGGCAGCAGAGGATGAGATGGTTAGATAGCATCACCAACTCAATAGACATGAATTTGAGCAAACTTCAGGAGATAGTAAAGGACAGGGAAGTCTGGCATGCTACAATTCCTGGGGTCGCAAAGAACTGGACATGACTTACTGACAGAACAACAACAATAAGAATTTGTAATTCTTTATTATGCAGTTAGAGATAACCATAACAGTTACCTTATACTCAATTCAGTTTTTACATGTCCAATACAGTATTTCAAGGCTTTTATTAAAACACTCAGTTTGCCAGTGGAGATGATGAGTGTTAAAGTAGTAAAATACATTTTCTAAGGGAATCAACAAGTCAACGGGGAAGCTGGGATTTTAACCCCAATTTTTTTGATTTCAGTTTGTTTGTTTTTTTTTTTTATCAGTGGGCAAAACATTCTTATGTCTTGAAAAATTCATTTTTAAAAGTAAAAATCTTCCTAAAAGTTCTTGTTCATTTTGTTAGGCTATTCCCGATTTCACTTAGGTCTTCAGAAGATGGTAATTTTCACAGTCAACTAGAACTATCAGTGAGAAAGGTCTTTCTAAATTCAAAGCTGCTAAAATTATCAAGTCCAAGGCCGTCATCTGATTTTCTGGATATGCCCACCAGTGCCTCTTTTAGGGAGGGCAGGTCTCAGCATTACCCAGGATGAGCTGAAGAAAACACATTTTAAATCACATGGATAATAAACTTAATAAATGATCCTTAGCCTCATGCTGAGGACTGTTTGCACTATGTACAACGAACATTCATGGTATATGGTGTGTGCAAATTATACAGAGAGAGAAAAGGAGAATGTTCAATTATGATAAATAATACCAAGCAGCCAAACATAGGAGTCCATAGTATTTATGGGCTTGAAGTGGTTTCAAAGAAAGGATGAGACTGCAAGTTACTCTATTTGTTTTTTCTGCGCAGCACTAGCTGTCATCTACATAATAAGATGTTAACTCTTCAGTAAGAGCTAAACTTACATCATTAGCCTTAGTTCCTATGATTCCTTTTCCATATCCTATTCAACACTTGGAACAGGTACGCCTTCCTCAGGGAATTATTTATTTACATTTCTATGTCTTTGTGCTGTGATATCTTTAGACCAAAGCCTATCTATTCTGTACATCTTTAAACTTTGAACATCTAACTCAATGCCCAATAAAGAAATTAACAAAAATGGTTGTTGAATTAACAAGTCAATCAAGAGTCAATACCACTGGGAAGAGGGAAAATGGAGTCCCAAGAAAAGAAAAAGTAAAACTTCTCTAAATAAATAAATAAATAAGAGTCAAAATCACTTGTGATTAACAAAGGACTTTGCCTTTCCTTCTCATCTCTCACCCTCAGGTGAAAGAATGTTCTTTGGATAGAAGGTTTGGAGAGGTTATAACTTAGTTGAGTTGGAGGACAAGATCAGGGCTGGGGATCTTTGCTAGGTGGAGGAAAGCAGTTAATTTGAGATTCTTTCTGAAGTGGTCTTACTCTACTCTGGGGAAAAGGAGTACACAGTAGGTTTGCTTTCTAGTAGGGGAGACTGCTTTGCTTTGCAAAATCCTTAGGACCAGGGAAGGTTTTAGAAAAGAAGAAGCAGGATCTGGTGGCTCAGGGCTGCATTTATCAAGATAATAATATTTAATAATTTACTGAGGACATAGTATGTGTCAGATGCTGAGATAAGTGGTTTATATGTATTATCAGAGATGTGTGTGTGTGTGTAGTCACTTAGTTGTGTCCAACACTCTTCCACCCCATGGACACTAGCCAGCCAGGCTCCTCTGCCTATGGAATTCTGTAGGCAAGAATATTGGAGTGGATTGCCATTCCTTCTCTTGGGAATCATCCTGACCAGGGATCAAATCTGGGTCTCTTACATTTCAGTCAGATTCTTTATCATCTGAGCCAATGGGGAAGCCCATATTATCAGAGTTGATGCTCCCCAAAATCTAATAATATGGGTCCTCTTATCATTTCTTCTTTATAAATGATATCTATTCTATGAACATTATGAAAGATAACAAAAATCAAAATTGCTAGATAACTAAAACTGATGTATGTGGTTGGCTTCTGGGGAGAGAGTTGTATATGGCAACTTTTAACCCTAATCCACGTTTTTACCCATAGTTCTGAAATTCCTCTATTTCCAAACCCCGAAAACTTTGAAAATCAGATATTTTTGTAAGTTTGTAGGAAATCAGTTACACTTGATCTTAGCCAAAAGTCTGAGAAAAGCTGCCCTGGTGGTTTATAGGATAAAGAATTCACCTGCAATTAGGAAGACCTGGGTTTAATCTGTGGGTTGGGAAGATCTCCTGGAGGAGGGCATGGCAACACACTCCAGTATTCTTGTGTAGAGTATCCACAGCTTGCTTTTTATCGTATTTTGTGTAAAAAGCCATATATTTTGTTACAGAGATACTATTTGATTTGAAAGTTATTTGTTCTGATCCTGGAATGTGAGGTCAAGTGGGCCTCAGAAAGCATCACTACAAACAAAGCTAGCCCAGGTGATGGAATCCCAGTTGAGCCATTTTAAATCCTGAAGGATGATGCTGTGAAAGTGCTGCACTCAGTATGCCAGAAAATTTGGAAAACTCAGCAGTGGCCACAGGACTGGAAAAGGTCAATCCCAAAGAAAGGCAATGCCAAAGAATGCTCAAACTATCACACAATTGCACTCATCTCACACTGTAGTAAAGTAATACTCAAAATTCTCCAAGTCAGGCATCAGCAATACAAGAACCGTGAACTTCCAGATGTTCAAGCTGGATTTAGAAAAGGCAGAGGAACCAGAGATCAAATTGCCAACATCTGCTGGATCATCAAAAAAGCAAGAGAGTTCCAGAAAAACATCTATTTCTGCTTTATTGACTTTGCAAAAGCCTTTGACTGTGTGGATCACAATAAACTGTGGAAAATTCTGAAAGAGATGGGAACACCAGACCTCCTGACCTGCCTCTTGAGAAACCTATATGCAGGTCAGGAAGCAACAGTTAGAACTGGATATGGAACAACAGACTGGTTCTAAATAGGAAAAGGAGTATGTCAAGGCTGTATATTGTCACCCTGCTTATTTAACTTATATGCAGAGTACATCATGAGAAACGAAGGGCTGGAAGAAACACAAGCTGGAATCAAGATTACCAGGAAAAATATCAATCACCTCAGATATGCAGATGACACCACCCTTATGGCAGAAAGTGAAGAGGAGCTAAAAAGCCTCTTGATGAAAGTGAAAGTGGAGAGTGAAAAAGTTGGCTTAAAGCTCAACATTCAGAAAACTAAGATCATGGCATTTGTCCCCATCACTTCATGGGAAATAGATGGGGAAATAACGGACACAGTGTCAGATTTTATTTTGGGGAGCTCCAAAATCACTGCAGATGGTGATTGCAGCCATGAAATTAAAAGACGCTTACTCCTTGGCAGGAAAGTTAGGACGAACCTAGATAGCATATTGAAAAGCAGAGACATTACTTTGCCAACAAAGGTCCGTCTAGTCAAGGCTATGGTTTTTCCAGTGGTCATGTATGGATGTGAGAACTGGACTGTGAAGAAAGATGAGCACTGAAGAACTGATGCTTTTGAGCTGAGGTGTTGGAGAAGACTTTTGAGAGTCCCCTGGACTGCAAGGAGGTCCAACCAGTCCATCTTAAAGAAGACCAGTCCTGGGTGTTCATTGGAAGGACTGATGCTAAAGCTGAAACTCAATCATCAAAAAAGCAAGAGAGTTCCAGAAAAACATCTATTTCTGCTTTATTGACTTTGCAAAAGCCTTTGACTGTGTGGATCACAATAAACTGTGGAAAATTCTGAAAGAGATGGGAACACCAGACCTCCTGACCTGCCTCTTGAGAAACCTATATGCAGGTCAGGAAGCAACAGTTAGAACTGGATATGGAACAACAGACTGGTTCTAAATAGGAAAAGGAGTATGTCAAGGCTGTATATTGTCACCCTGCTTATTTAACTTATATGCAGAGTACATCATGAGAAACGAAGGGCTGGAAGAAACACAAGCTGGAATCAAGATTACCAGGAAAAATATCAATCACCTCAGATATGCAGATGACACCACCCTTATGGCAGAAAGTGAAGAGGAGCTAAAAAGCCTCTTGATGAAAGTGAAAGTGGAGAGTGAAAAAGTTGGCTTAAAGCTCAACATTCAGAAAACTAAGATCATGGCATTTGTCCCCATCACTTCATGGGAAATAGATGGGGAAATAACGGACACAGTGTCAGATTTTATTTTGGGGAGCTCCAAAATCACTGCAGATGGTGATTGCAGCCATGAAATTAAAAGACGCTTACTCCTTGGCAGGAAAGTTAGGACGAACCTAGATAGCATATTGAAAAGCAGAGATATTACTTTGCCAACAAAGGTCCGTCTAGTCAAGGCTATGGTTTTTCCAGTGGTCATGTATGGATGTGAGAACTGGACTGTGAAGAAAGATGAGCACTGAAGAACTGATGCTTTTGAGCTGAGGTGTTGGAGAAGACTTTTGAGAGTCCCCTGGACTGCAAGGAGGTCCAACCAGTCCATCTTAAAGAAGACCAGTCCTGGGTGTTCATTGGAAGGACTGATGCTAAAGCTGAAACTCATTACTTTGGCCACCTTATGCGAAGAGTTGAAAGACCCTGATGCTGGGAGGGATTGGAGGCAGGAAGAGAAGGGGATGGCAGAGGATGAGATGACTGGATGGCATCACCAACTCGATGGACCCGAATTTGAGTGAACTTGGGGAGTTAGTGATAGACAGGGAGGCCCAGCATGCTGTTATTCATGGGGTCGCAGAGAGTCGGATACGACTGAGTGACTGAACTGTACTGAACTGTTCTGATCCTGCTGGGGTACCATTTTGTCTTATTCTATCTTACTAAGCTCCAAAAATGTATGATTTTCAGAATGTATCTGATACCATGGATTTCTGATCAGTAATTGTGAATGTTGTTCATGACATGACTTTTCTGACAAAGGTTCATACAGTCAAAGCTATGGTTTTTCTAGTAGTTATGTACAGATGTGAGAGTTGGACCATAAAGAAGGCTGAGCACTGAAGAAGTGATGTTTTTGAACTGTGGTGTTGGAGAAGATTCTCCAGATTCCCTTTCACAGCAAGGTGATTAAACCAGTCAATACTAAAAGAAATCAACCCTGAATATTCACTGGAAGGACTTATGCTGAAGCTGAAGCTCCAAAACTTTAGCTATCTGATGTGAAGAGCTGACTCAATGGAAAGACCCTGATGCTGGGAAAGGCTGCAGGCAAAAGGAGAAAAGGGTGGCAGAGGATGAGATGGTTAGACAGCATCAGTGACTTAATGGACATGAATTAGAGCATGACCTAGAGCTGTCTCCACATCTGATAATGTCTGATTCAATATTGCTCATTCAGGTTCCAATCCTCCAGCTCTCTTTATCCATTCTACCCAACAAATTTGTTCTCAGATATCAATCAGTATCAGTAGGTCTCCATATCCCCCCTTTCTCCCAATTAGTCCTTTCTCCTAATTTCCCTCCCTCCATGCCAAAATTTATAACCTTCTTTCCTGACTAAACACAGCAACTTTACTCCTATTCTATTTGTTGGTGAATTTGAGGTCCTTTCTTCCTTGTAAAAGTGAGAGTGAAAGCCTCTCAGTCGTGTCTGACTCTTTGCAACCAGAATACTGAATTCACCAGGCAAGAATACTGGAGTGGGTCAGTCAGTCAGTTCAGTCGCTCAGTCATGTCTGACTCTCTGTGACCCCATGGACTGCAGCACGCCGGGGCTCCCTGTCTATCACCAACTCCTGAAGTTTACTCGAACTCATGTCCATTGAGTCGGTGATGCCATCCAACTGTCTCATCTTCTGTTGTCCCCTTCTCCTCCTGCCTTCAATCTTTTCCAGCATAAGGGTCTTTTCAAATGAGTCATCCCTTCACATTAGGTGGCCAAAGTATCAGAGTTTTAGCTTCAACATCAGTCCTTCCAATGAATACCCAGGACTGATCTCCTTTAGGATGGACTGCTTGGATCTCCTTGCAGACCAAGGGACTCTCAAGAGTCTTCTCCAACACCACAGTTCAAAAGCATCAATTCTTCCACACTCAGCTTTCTTTATAGTCCAACTCTCACATTCATACATGACTACTGGAAAAACCATAGCTTTGACTAGATGGACTCTTGTTGGCAAAGTAATGTCTCTGTTTTTTAATAAGCTGTCTAGGTTGGTCACAACTTTTCTTCCAAGGAACAAGTGTCTTTTAATTTCATGGCTGCAATCACCATCTGCAGTGATTTTGGAGCTCCTCAAAATAAAGTCTCTCACTGTTTCCACTGTTTCCCCATCTATTTCCCATGAAGTGATGGGACCAGAAGCCATGATCTTCATTTTCTGAATGTTGAGCTTTAAGCCAACTTTTTCACTCTCCTCTTTCACTTTCATCAAGAGGCTCTTTACTTCTTCACTTTCTGCCCTAAGGGTGGTGTCATCTGCGTATCTGAGGTCATTGATATTTCTCCTGGAAATCTTGATTCCAGCTTGCACTTTATCCAGCCTAGTGTTTCTCATGATGTACTCTGCATAGAAGTTAAATAAGCAGGGTGACAATATACAGTCTTGACATACTCTTCCTATTTGGAAGCAGTCTGTTGTTCCATGTCCAGTTCTAACTGTTGCTTCCTGACCTGCATACAGATTTCTCAAGAGGCAGGTGAGGTGGTCCAGTATTCCCATCTTTTTCAGAATTTTCCAGAGTGTGTTGTGGTCCACACAGTCAAAGACTTTGGCATAGTCAATAAACCAGAAATAGATGTTTTTCTGGAACTCTCTTGCTTTTTCGAAGATCCAATGGATGTTGGCAATTTGATCTCTGGTTCCTCTGCCTTTTCTAAATCAGCTGGAACATCTGGAAGTTCATATTTCATGTACTGTTGAAGCCTGGCTTGGAGAATTTTGAACATTACTTTACTAGCATGTGAGATGAGTGCAATTTTGCAGTAGTTTGAGCATTCTTTGGCATTGTCTTTCTTAGGGATTGGAATGAAAACTGACCTTTTCCAATCCTGTGGCATATTGAGTGTAGCACTTTCACAACATCATCTTTTATGATTTGAAATAACTCTACTGGAAATCCATCACCTCCACTAGCTTTGTAGTGATGCTTCCTAAGGCCCATTTGACTTCACATTCCAGGATGTCCAGCTCTAGGCTGGTGATCACACCACCGTGATTTTCTGAGTCATGAAGATCTTTTTTTGTATAGTTCTTCTGCATATTCTTGCCACCTCTTCTTAATATCTTCTGCTTCTGTTAGGTCCCACTGGAGTGGGTAGCTTTTCCCTTCTTCAAGGGATCTTTCCAACCCAGGAATCAAACCCAGGTCTTCTGCACTGCAGATGGATTCTTTACCAACTGAAACACCAGGGAAGCCCAAGAATACTGAAGTGGGTAGCCTCTCCCTTCTCCATGGGATCTTCCTGACCCAGGAATCAAACCTGGGTCTACCTCATTTCTGGTGGATTTTTTTTTTTTTTTTTTTAACAACTGAGCTATCAGGGAAGAATTCAAAGACGAAGCAGAGAGGTTAAGAAAGTAAAGTGAAAGTGAAAGTGAAGTTGCTCAGTCGTGTCCGACTCTTTGCGACATCATAGACTGTAGCCTACCAGGCTCCTCTGTGCATGGGATTTTCCAGGCAATAGTACTGGAGTGGATTGCCATTTCCTTCTGCAGGGGATCTTCCCAACCCAAGGCTAGAACCTGGGTGTCCTGCATTGTAGACAGATGCTTTCACCGTCTAAGCCACCAAGGAAGTCTAAGAAAGTAAAGCGAAAGCATATTTAAGCAAAGATATCCCCTCAAAAATTGAGCAGGCAGGAGGGTGAGGAGCTTCTGCATTGCATTTCTCTGGCAAGCAGGGTTTGAGGAGCACACAAATGAAGGGGCAGAATATTCACTGGGAGTCATCCTCCCTGATTTTCATCTCAGCTCCATTTTTCTGAAGGGAGGAGGAATTTTTTCCTTATTTAGTTTAGTTCAGAAGTGACATAGCTGCTGTGCAAGATGAGCTCTTCTTATCTGAGAGCACTGTGAGCAAAAGACAAAGAAGATTCCCACATTTTCCCACCTTTGTCTGCTACTCAGACCCTTATCACCTAATTTCCTGTCAGTCTGAAGGTTCCAGCTTTCCTTTGTCTGCCTATGGACCCCCACTGTTTACAAGAAGGGTGATTTCCTGCCACCTGGCCCCTGCCCCACCAACACCCTCCCCCCCCACCACTGTTTCTCTGCTCACACCTAGCTACCTGCCTGCTGTAACACTCTCTCTCTTTCCAGACCCTTCTTATTTTATTGCCATCTTTCTACCACTGGGTACAAACTCTTCATATTAGATACTCTGAATTGTCTCTAGTTCTCAAAAGGTTCTTTGCTTTCCTTTGCCTCCCTGATGAAGTATATGTTTTCTCTGCTTAGGGAACTCCTGTCATTGTCCTTATTTTGTCTGTCAGGATGCAGTTTAGTTGTCACTCTCTGTGAGAAGCCTCTTCTAAGCTCTCCGTGCAGCTGCATCCAACTGTGCACCCTGAGGGGAGTCAGGCTGGAGAAAATCAGGATATTGGTCCTAGATTCCTTAGGTGTGTATCAAAGGAATGATTGCAATGAGCCCAGACTCTTCCATACATTGAAAAGCACTAAACTCATTAACTTAAGATGTCTGGTTTTCCATAATTAACAATAATCTTTTGATGTTCCAACTATCTGGGTGCTTATTTTTTTTTCAAAAAAACTTTTACTGATTCCTCCCTTTCCTCTTCTAAACAATCTCTGAGAGCTATCTGAGAAGCTGCCTCTCAGGCTTAAGTTTTCAGTTTGTCTGCCAAATAAAAAATAATTCTCAACTTTAAGGTTTCCCATTTATTTTATCATTGGAGGGTTTCTAGAGTGCATCGTTATCTTATGCATTATCCTTGTTTATTTTCTTGCTTGTCTGACTCCCTCAGGCACTTTTAGGATAAGGACTATGTCCTTTTTATCTTTGAATCTTCCTTTAATCTTAAAAAATGTGCTCTTTCTCTATATATAAATGAAAAGAAATACTATCAGAAAAGATTCCATTAAGTAATAAAAACCATGAATTTGTGTGAAACTTTATATTTTATCTCTCAGCCTAATGAATCTGGTCAGGAGAAGTCTAGTTTGAATGCAAAGAATCCAGTTCAGTTCAGTTCAGTCTCTCAGTTGTGTCCGAATCTTTGCAACCCCACAGACTGCAGCAGACAAGATGTCCCTGTCCATCACCAACTCCCAGAGCTTGCTCAATCTCATGTCCACTGAGTTGGTGATGCCATCTAACCATCTCTTCCTCTGTTGTCCCCTTCTCCTCTTGCCTTCAATCTTTCCCAGCATCAGGGTCTTTTCCAATGAGTCAGTTCTTTGCATCAGATAGCCAAAGTATTGGAGCTTCAGTTTCAGCATCAGTCCTTTCAATGAATATTCAGGACTGATTTCTTTTAAGATGGACTGGTTGACTCTCCTTGCAGTCCAAGGGACTCTCAAGAGTCTTCTCCAACACCACAGTTCAAAAGCATCAGTTCTAGGATGCTCAGCTTTCATTATGGTCCAACTCTCACATCCATACATGACTTCTGGAAAAACCATAGCTTTGACTAGACAGACCTTTGTTGGCAAAGTAATGTCATTGCTTTTTAATATGCTGTCTAGATTTGTCATAGCTTTTCTTCTAAGAAGCAAGAATCCTTTAATTTCATGGCTAGAGTCCCCATCCCAGGCCTTATCTAATTTTCAACAAATGTTTATGTTAAAGAATGAATAAATGGCTTTATGTGGCAAAGACTATCATGAGTAATTCTTTGTAACCTATAGAATTGAAATATAGCAATTATGCTGGACATGATCTGTGAGTCCTATCAATCCATAACCCACTCTATTCCCTGTCTATCATGATCCCACACCCTTTCCAGAGTTCCTTCATTTAAGAGCTGGCACCTGGCAAGGATTTAGAAGCTATCACCTGCAGTCATGTGACCTGGCATGGCATCTCAGCTTAATAGGCCTGCTGTGTGGCACACAATGACAGGTGATCTAGTCAGATACTCTCCTGGAAATTTAGAATTACTAGAAATTAAGTGAGAACAGTAGGGGTCTATGTCAAATCCTCAAAGTCACATCATTAATTTAACTTCGGGGATATCTCCTCGAATTACTAGAATCCCTGAGAAATCTGGTGCTGTTACTGGGACCTATACACTTAGGAAGTATGGTTGCATACCAGAAGATCTGCTTCTGGTGTTTCTTGCCTTCCTTCTTTTCTCTTGATTAAATATCTTATCAACTGAGATAACTAATGTTACTCTATGTGCCCCTGTTTCTTGTAGTCTAAAAACACCTAATGAATATTTGAATATGTAATTCACAAGTTTGAAGACTTTATTCCTTCATTTACAACCTACCTCCAGTGCCTAGATCACTGCCTGGTACATAGAAGACTTAACTATTTGACTTAATTATTTGCCAAATGAATATATAACTAGTACATTAATTTGGTCAATGTACTGTAATTTCAAAACTGAGTCCTATTAGGTTGAGCTCTGGTGTCTGCCTATGTTTATTGTTTTTATTATTTATTTATTTACTTATTTATGGCCTACTGGGTCTTCGTTTCTGCTCACAGACTTTCTCTAATTGCGGTGAGTGAGGGCTACTCTAGTTGCAGTGCAATGGCTTCTCATTGCAACGGCTTCTCTTGTTGTGGGCCACGGGGCTCAGTAGTTGTGGCATATGGTGTTAGTTGCCTGGCAGCATGTTAGATCTTCCTGGACCAGGGATCCAACCCATGTCTCCTGCATTGGCAGGCAGACTCCTAACCACTGGACCACCAGGGAAGTCCACTGCCTGTGTTTACACAGGAAATTCTCCCCTTACTAGGCTCATGACTCATTCCTTCTCTCTGGGGATTTGTTCTATTTATTAGAACACTAATGTTACCTCCAGGTGTTTCTTGACTTCCTACTTTTGCATTCCAGTCCCTTATAATGAAAAGGACATCTTTTGGGGGGTTATTTCTAAAAGGTCTTCTAGGTCTTAATAGAACTGTTTGACTTCAGCTTCTTCACCGTTACTGGTTGGGGGATATGGATTACTGTGATATTGAATGGTTTGCCTTGGAAACCAACAGAGATCATTCTGTCGTTTTTGAGATTGCATCCAAGTACTGCATTTCGGACTCTTTTGTTGACCATGATGGCCACTCCATTTCTTCTAAGGGTTTTTTTCCCCACAGTAGTAGACATAATGGTCATCTGAGTTAAATTCACCCATTCCAGTCCATTTTAGTTCACTAATTCCTCGAACGTTGGCGTTCACTTTTGACATCTCTTGTTTGACCACTTCCAATTTGCCCTGATTCATGGACCTGACATTCCAGGTTCCTATGCAATATTGCTCTTTACAACATCGGACCTTGCTTCTATCACCAGTCAGATCCACAACTGGGTATTTTTGCTTTGGCTCCATCCCTTCATTCTTTCTGGAGTTATTTCTCCACTGATCTCCAGTATCATATTGGGCACCTACTGACCTGGGGAGTTCTTCTTTCTGTATCCTATCATTTTGCCTTTTCATACTGTTCATGGGGTTCTCAAGGCAAGAATACTGAAGTGGTTTGCCATTCCCTTCTCCAGTGGACCACATGGACATCACCAGATGGTCAACACTGAAATCAGATTAATTATATTCTTTGCAGTCAAAGATGTAGAAGCTCTATACAGTCAACAAAAATAAGACCAGGAACTGACTGTGGCTCAGATCATGAACTCCTTATTGCCAAATTCAGATTTAGATTGAAGAAAGTAGAGAAAACTGCTAGACCATTCAGGTATGACCTAAATCAAATCCTTTATGGTTATACAGTGGAAGTGAGAAATAAATTTAAGGGACTAGATCTGATAGATAGAGTGCCTGATGAAATATGGAATGAGGTTCCTGACATTGTAGAGGAGACAGGGATCAAGACAATCCTCATGGAAAAGAAATGCAAAAAAACAAAATGACTGTCTGGGGAGGCCTTACTAATAGCTGTGAAAAGAAGAGAAGCCAAAAGCAGAGGAAAGATATAAGCATCTGAATGCAGAGTTCCAAAGAATAGCAAGGAGACATAAGAAAGCCTTCTTCAGTGATCAATGCAAAGAAATAGAGGAAAACAACAGAATGGGAAAGACTAGAGATCTCTTCAAGAAAATTAGAGATACCAAAGGAGCATTTCGTGCAAAGATGGGTTTGATAAAGGACAGAAATAGTATGGACTTACCAGAAGCAGAAGATATTAAGAAGAGGTGGCAAGAATACACAGAAGAACTATACAAAAAAGATCTTCAAGACCAAGATAATCACGATGGTCTGATTACTCTCCTAGAGCCAGACATCCTGGAATGTGAAGCCAAATGGGCCTTAGAAAGCATCACTACGAACAAAGCTAGTAGAGGTGATGAAATTCCAGTTGAGCTATTTCAAATCCTGAAAGATGATGCTGTGAAAGTGCTGCACTCAATATGCCAGAAAATTTTGAAGACGCAGCAGTGGCCACAGGACTGGAAAAGGTCAGTTTTCATTTCAATCCCAAAGAAAGGCAATGCAAAAGAATGCTCAAACTACCGGACAATTGCACTCATCTCACATGCTAGTAAAGTAATGCTCAAATTCTCCAAGCCAGGCTTCAGCAATACATGAACCGTGAACTTCCAATTGAGTGAACTCTGGGAGTTGGTGATGGACAGGGAGGCCTGCCTTGCTGTGATTCATGGGGTTTGAAAGAGTCAGACACGACTGAGCGACTGAACGGAACTGAACTGAAGCCATTTTTTCCTAACCTTTTGACGATCCAACCTATGAAAGACATACGGAAAGCTTCATAAACAAGTGAACTGCCCTTTAATTTAAAGCTTAAAAGGTATAAACACTGCGATCTTAAACTCATATGCTTGTGTCCCCAGGTTAAAGTATTGTGTACATGTTCAAGGATGCTAGATTCATACCTGAAGCCTCCCATAGGAAATATATCATACCTGTCTTATTTCTGTAAGAAAATTATCTGCTCTCTGAAAGAAAGTGAAAGTTTTAAGACTCTAAGTATCCTTCACGACATAAAGCACATCTCCAACACATTAGAAAATATGAAATTATACCATAATTTGTATAATGCCTTCATTCCTTAAAATAAGATATTTAATAGTTGATTGGATTATATTCTAACATCAAACCAGATCTTTGTTTAATCCTATGGAATGAGTTTACTCTTCTCACCCTTCATTCCAGGCCTGCTGCCATAGTCTACTCAGCCTACTTTGGAATATGCACGATACTGAGATGGTAGCTGCTCTTCCCTGGGTTTCCTGTAGATAAATCAAGTTTAAAAAAATACCCACAGTCATATTCAAAAACCAGGAGTGTAGATGTAACAATAAGTGATACATAAATCTATACGTATATACATAATGTTATCAGTGGTCCAACTGGGAATTCAATTAATGATCTTTTCTTCCCGTTCTCTGCATAAGCCAAATAGGTTGATCTTCCACAGTGGCTCAGCAGTAAAGAATCCACCTGTAATGTGAGAGTTGCAGGTTTGATCCCTGGGTCAGGAAGATCCCCTGGAGGAAACATGGCAACCTGCTCCAGTATTCTTGCCTGGAGAATCCCATGGGCAGAGGAACATGGCGGGCTACAGTCCATAGTGTTGCAAACAGTGGGACATGATGGAAGCAACTTAGCATGTTAGCACACGAAAGCCAAGTAGGTCATTTGAAATCTGCAAGAAAGACTGATGTGAAAGTTACCTTCAGGACAGCAGAAGCAGACATGGAGTCAGATTTAGTTTGAGTTAAAGAAATAAGATACCATAGATTTTCTCACATCCCTGTACATGTAGCTGCAAATTCATAACCACAGCATTATGTTAGTAATTCCAAATCTGGCAAGGGATGCAACATTTTATTCCCCTTCAAAGTGTATGCCTGGCATCCTGTATTCTGAATGTTTGTTCATAAACTTTGTGAAGCTGGTGCTAATTTATCTCAATTAGGTCTGGAGAAGAAAAGAAAATTCATGATACATTTTAAAAAATGATTCTCCATATCAAATTCTTTCTGTTTTCTATCTCCATAAAGGACAGAGAAGAAAACTGGGAACATGGGCAGAAAAAAAAAAAAAAAAAAACTCCACTGTAACTAACAAATTAAATTGCCATTCAGAAATCTTCACATAGGTGTTCTTTCATAAAAAATGCAACCACCACTACTGCAATTATTCTAAGTTATAATTGCATAAGGTAAAATTATTTTTGAATGAATACTGTGGCAAATTTTTGTAAAAAATAAACCCCTCTAACATTGGAGGAGAGGCAAATCACTGTATATATACACAAGTTTTTAAAGAAATGGTACCATTGTAAAATAAAACTTCAGATTACCATATGCATAATAAAAAGCAATTTTAATGATGTCTTTATTAGAGTGATAAAATCCAAGGTGAACCTGGGCCCATCAGTGTCTCGATATTACTTCTCATAAAGAGTAGCCATACCCCAGGGAAGAACAGCAGGTGCTGTCCTAGAATGTGGAGAGAAGGTGGTGAGTGCTTGGCATGCTTTTCTTTGATCTTCTTCTCTGTACTCAGACCAAAGCTCGCACCCTTAGGGGGCGGAAGGCACTAAACCAGGGAGGATCCTTTAGCAACTGAGGCTTAAGATTGCAAGGACAGTAGGGAAGCCAAAACTGGCTTTCATTAATAAAACCTCAGTTCTCCTTTGAAAATCTTTCCATCTCCTGTTTACAGTACAATGAACCTGATATGATCCATATGCAATCTTTTTCCTACATCACTAGCCTAGATTCATTTGTTAAGCAATAAATAAATGAACAATGGCATACTCAAATGATCTAATGTTTTCTTGTTAATGATTGAGACTTCTCTCTTTTCTAAAGAGAAAAATGAGAAAATTCTAACATATACAGATAGATTGACCACTTATGAGGAATTTAGTTTTTACAGTTCTGAACAATGCAGCAAAATTAAACTCTTAGAGGAAGACAGTATCTTCATTTTGCTTGTCTTGAGTGGACTCTGACAATGTTGAACTTTACCTGAGCAATGAGTTCCTGGAAAACAATGATCATTAAGAAATCCTCCATCTTTTTGTGTTCCAGGAAATGGCTCATTGCTAAGACTCACCTTTCTTCATCTGACTTAGATAGGAATCAGGTAGGAGCTCTTGGCCCTGAATTTTCTCATTCTTTGTCTCACAAGGGATGGAATTCACTGTTTGTCCCTACTGTCGAGCCTTGACAACATGTCCTCTCACTTAACCAAACTTTAATTAGGCGTCTCTTTCCCCTCAAGGTCTCTGGACTTTGATCCATTCTTAAGCCTAAGCAAGCACTGTCGGATGGCCCCTTCTGAAAAGCAATTCTGTTCTGCTCAACTGCCTGTTCATGCCACCTGTTCATTTGCTCCCCACACCTTGTTTTCCTCTTCTCTTGCTAACTGCCCTATCTAGGATAGAAAAGCCTTTTCTACCTGACCTTTGAGACAATTCTAGATCTTACAGTTCAGTTTTCTACCCACTGTAATAGTCTTTCTCTATTAGTTAACATAGTTCTCTTTCTTGTATGAAAGTAGGGTTTCCCAGGTGGCTCTAGTGGTAAAGAATCTGCCTGCCAAGGCAGAAGACATGAGAAGCAGATTAGATTCCTAGATTGGGAAGATACCCTTGTGGAGGGCATGGCAACCCACTTCAGGTGGGCTGCAGTCTGTGGGGCTGCAAAGAGTCAGAAATGGCTGAGCAACTTGTTGTTGTTCAGTCACTCAGTTGTGTCTAACTCTTTGTGACCCCACAGACTGAATATGCAAGGCTTCCCTGTCCTTCACCATCTCCCAGACCTTGCTCAGACTCATGTCCATTGAGTTGGAAATACCATCCTAACATCTCATCCTGTCATCTCCTTCTCCTCACAGCTTCAGGGTCTTTTCCAATGAGTCAGCTCTTCGCTTCAGGTGGTCAAAGTATGGGAGTTTCAGCTTCAGCATCGGTCCTTGCAATGAACACCCAGGACTGACCTTTAGGAGTGACTGGCTGGATCTCCTTGCAGTCCAAGGGACTCTCAAGAGTCTTTTCCAACACTACAGTTCGAAAGCATCAATTCTTTGGTACTCAGTCTTCTTTATGGTCCAACTCTCACATCCATACATGACTACTGGAAAAGCCATAGCTTTGATTAGATGGACATTTGCTGGCAAAGTAATGTCTCTGCTTTTTAATATGCTGTCTAGTTTTGTCATAACTTTTCTTCCAAGGAGCAGGGATCTTTTGCTGTCATGGCTGCAGTCACCATCTGCAGTGATTTTAGAACCTAAGAAAATAAAGTTTCTCATTGTTTCCATTGTTTCCTCATCTATTTGCCATGAAGTGATGGGATTTCATGGGACTGAGTGACTAAATACATACAAACTTGTATTAAAATACCCCCTTTCCCCTATTGCAATAGTCCCCTTCCCTCTAGTATAATAATTCCCCCGCCTCATTGCAATAGTCTTTTCAAATCAAGTCTATCCATCTAAATTCAGGTTAGTTTTTTATTTGATAGCCCTCATGGGTCAGCTAAAACTCAAACTTAATCATTTGAGTGAAACTTTCAGTAACCATGTTTAGTAATTTTATAAACTTTAAAAATTATTTAGGAAAATTAAATTTACGTTGATTGTTATTTTCCCTTAAGCACTCAAAGGGACAAAGCAAAAAAACAGAAAAAAAATAAAAAGAAATCTGCTGGGATTGCATTCAATCTATAAAGAAACTGTGGAGAATTAATGCCTTTAATACTGGGTCTTCCAGTCCTTGAATACAGTAGAGCTGTTCTTTTCTTTAGATCTACATTGAATCCCTTCATTAGTGGGTAGTGTTCATCAGACAGATAATTCTCTACACACTTTATTTTTGATGTTATAGAAAATTTCTTGTTTTAATTTCAAATTCCAATTTTCTATGGCTAATGTACAGAAATATGACTGCTTATATATTGACTTTTTATCCTACAATCTGTAAAATATAAATTATATAATGTAAATTTGTGTTTAAAAAATCTGAACTAAATAAGTGTGTTATGAAAATCTAATTAAACTATTTGCTTCCACCTGAATGTTGAATTATTACAGGGAAAAGAAATAAACAATATATTTTAAAACCCAATTTAATTACCCTTCCTCCCCCTGCCCCTTATTCTTGGTCCCTTGTTAATTGGTTTTATCTCTTTTCTGTGAAAATGAATAATGTGTGTGCACTGTGCTAAGTTGCTTCAGTCACATCTGACTCTTTGCAACACTATGGATAGTAGATTGCCAGGCTCCTCTGTCCATGGGATTCTCCAGGCAAGAATACTGGAGCGAGCTGTCATGGCTTCCTCCAGGGGATCTTACGGACCTAGGGAATGATCTCGAATCACTTACATCTCCTGCATTGACAGGCTGGTTTTTTACCACTGGTACCACCGGGAAGCCCTGAAAATAAATATTAAGTAACAGTAAGCATTGATGCCTTTCAGTTCAGTTCTGTGGTTCACTCGTGTCTAACTCTTTGTGACCCTATAGACTGCAGCACGCAAGGCTTTCATGTTCATCACCAACTCCCAGAGCTTGCTCAAACTCATGCCCCTTGAGTTGGTGATGCCATCCAACCATCTTATCCTCTGTTGTCCCCTTCTCCTCCTGCCTTCAAATCTTTCCAGCATCAGGGTCTTTACCAATGAGTTGGCTCTTGGATCAGGTGGCCAAAGTATTGGAGCTTTGGTTTCAGCATCAGTCCTTCCAATGAATATTCAGGACTGATTTCCTTTAGGATTGACTGATTTGATCTTGCAGTCCAAGGGACTCTCAAGTCTTCTCCAACATGACAGTTCAAAAGTATTAATTCTTTAGCACTCAGCTTTCTTTATGGTCCAACTTTCATATCCATACATGACTATGGAAAAATCATAGCTTTGACTATAATGGATTTTTGTTGGCAAAGTATGTCTCTGTTTTTTAGTAAATTGTCCAGGTTTGTCATAGCTTTTCTTCCAAGAAGCAAGCATCTTTTAATTTCATGACTGCAGTCATCATCTGCAGTGATTTTGGACCCCACTCAAAATAAAGTCTCTCACTCTTTCTATTGTTTCCCCATTTCTTTGCCATGAAGAGTTGGGGCCAGATGCCTGGATCATCTTTGATTTTGAATGTTGAGTTTTAAGCAGATTTTTCACCCCCCTCTTTTACTTTCATCAAGAGGCTCTTTAGCTTCTCTTCAATTTCTGCCATAAGGGTGGTATCATCTGCATATCTGAGCTTATTGATATTTCTCCCAGCAACCTTGATTCCAGCTTGTGCTTCATCCAGCCAGGCATTTTGCATGATGTACTCTGCATATGATTTAAATAAATAGGGTTGCAATATACAGCCTTGATATACACCTTTCCCAATTTGGAACCAGTTCATTGTTCCATGTTTGGTTCTAACTGTTGCTTCTCGACCTGCATACAGATTTTTCAGGAGGCAGGCACAATGGTCTGGTATTCCCATTTCTTAAGAGTTTTCCACAGTTTGTTGTGATCCACACAGCCAAACCCTTCAACATAGCCCATAAAGCAGAAGTAGATGTGTCTCTGGAACTCTATTGCTTTTTCTATAATCCAACAGATGTTGGCCATTTGATCTCTGGTTCCTCTGCCTTTTCTAAATCCAGCTTGAACATCTGGAAGTTCTTAGTTCACAGGTCTTAATATTTTCTAAGAATAGGTAATGTTTTTTAGTAGAAACTATTTGCGTTCAACACAACACAATTATTGACAATTTTTGCCTCTATGATTAGAAGTTGGTGATACTAAGAAAAGAGATGTTATTGTTGTATTTGAAGAAAATTTGTTTGATTTTGGTAGCCATTATTATCATTTTTAAATTAATTGCTTAAAGAGAGTCTCATGTAAAATGGCTCTAGAAAGGTCATGTGCCCATGAATTCAGTGGAAAACAGTTTTTAGTGGTGGCAAAAGCATTTTGTGTTGTTGAGTTATCATTAGTTATGAGGAAGAGGAGAAAAGAAAATCATATGGGTATAGGTATAGAAACAGAAGCCTAAAGGACCTGCAAGTATAAAAATGGAGAAAGTCTGATATGTGTGTGTTTGTGTGTATATATGTGTGTGGGGTGTGTGTGTGTGTGTGCTTACGTATATTAGTCACTTAGTCATGTTGGACTCTTTGAGACTTCCAGTGGACTGTAGCCTGCCACGCTCCTCTGTCCACAGGATTTCCCAGGCAAGACTACTGGAGTGGGTAGCCATTCCCTTCTCCAGGGCATCTTCCTGACCCAGGGATTAAACCTAGGTCTCCTACGTTGAAGGCAGATCCTGTATTGCCTGAGCCACCAGGAAAGCCCATGCTTATGTGTACATATATATATTTAAAGTATAATTTCCCTTCAGCTTCTAGATATAATCCTTTTTATTTCCAGTTGTCCTAGTTTACACCTAAATATATTTTAAAATAAACTAAGTAACACAACTATTCTCTCTATTGCTTAGTAAAACAAAGAGGCAAATTCTAGAAGCAGATTAGCCATTTGGCTATTATTATTTACAAAATATTTATCAAGCCATCTGGTTTCTTCAGTAATTATATATAGAATGAATCTATTAGATTTGATGATAAAGAACATTAACAAAGAATTTAATAAATAACTTCCTTTTAACTTCATCCTCAATAGCTTTTTTTTTTTTTTAATTTATATTTCAAATATTATATAAGGTGGTGAACTGAGGGAATACAGGACATTTCAACTCTGCTTATAAAAGATAAAAATAGTGTAATTTTTTTTTTTTTTAACCTCAGAGTATGTGGAATCTTAGTTTCCAACCAGGGATTAAACTCACACCTACTGCCCCCAGAAGTGCAGAGTTTTAACCCCAGGACCACCAAGGGAAGTTCCCTGAATGGTGTGACTTTAATGTGAATGTCTGCCATGGCAGAAAACTCCTAAAAGATTGAGAAAACTGTGATTGAGAGTGTTATGAGAAGTGATTACTTGTCCTCCAAAGTCAGTTTCTTTATTCTTTATGTACTTTTTATGAATTTCTCATTTCACTGAGAATTAGGAGCAGAAATCTCTATGCCCTCATCCAGAAGCATCACACAGAGAAAGATGCCTTAGGAGACGGCAACCAGGAAGACAATGAACCCAATCTCAGGTGTAAAGTCTCTGGGAAAAGAAGCTTGGCCCCAAGAAGTCAAACAACTTTTAGATTACAGACAGATAAGGAGGTTGCACTGGCTCTAAACCACAGGCAAGGTAGATGTCTGATCAAATCAGAGGACGGCACCTCTGATGGTAAGGCACCTGCATCCACCCAGAAGTTGACTTTCAGGGATCAGCCACTCACATAGAAGCAGAAAACTTCCACTCCCTGTGCCTTGCACTCACATGGAAGCAGTAAGCTCCCTCTTACCAAGGTGATAGCTCCCTGGCCCCAGAGAGCAGCAGTGAGAGAAAGAAAGAGTCTCTCTTTACATATGAAATGAAAAAATAAGTCAGACACTTTAGTGGGGCTTTTTCCATACTGAATAGCCAACTTTTCAAACAACAGAAAGGACCTCTTCTCATTTTAGAGGATGTCCCTTGTTTGAGACTTGAAATTTGGATTCTAAATATGTGGAAGTGTTGCATAAATTAGCCATGTAGATGAGTCCGCACTTTGATATTTGTTTTTACCACTTCACCTCCCTTTCGCTTTGTGTGCTCTGCTCAGTGGTGTCCAACTCTTCCAATGCCATGGACTGTAGCCCACAGGAGCCTCTGTCTATAGGATTTCCCAGGCAAGAATTCTGAAACAGGTTGCCATTTCCTACTCTACGGGATCTTCCCAACCAAGGGATCGAACCCATGTCTCTTGTGTCTCCTGCACTGGCAGGCAGATTCTTTTACCACTGTGGCCCCTGGAAAGCCCTGAGACATAATCCACATGCAGTAAAATATATTCATTTAAGTGTATACTTCAATAAAATTTGATATTGACTACAGTCTTATAATCACCACCAAAATCAAGAAATAGAAAAATTGACAGTGTCCTAAACATTATTTTCTATGACTTGTCCCCTCCTCTGGACCTTAGTTATATGTAATCACTTATCTACTGATTTTCTTCACTTAGTGTGACTACTTTTTGGAAATTTGTCTCTGTTGTTACATGCATTATTTTACTCCGGTTCACTGTTGATGTTATATGGATTCTCACATCATCCACCTGTTGATGGATATTGAGTTATTTCTAGTTTTTGTTTATTGTGAATATTGAATGTTTGTGAACAAGTAATTGTGGTTTCATTTTTATTGGGCAAATACCTAGGAGTGAGTTTGTTGGATTGTATAATTAATGTATGCTTAATTTTCTAAAAATAAAAACAAAAACACACACATAAACAACAACAACAAAAAAAAAAACCACTCATAAAACCTACTTTACTATTTTCTAAATTTGTTGTACCATTTTGCATTCCCACCAGCAATGTATGAAGGCTCCTTGCCAATACCCGGTATTGTCAACCTTTTAAACTTAAATACCTACATTGCTCTAAAGCAGTGGTCCCCAATCCCATTGCTGGGAATCTGTACTGGTCTGTGACCTATTAGGACTGGGCCACACAGCATGAGGTGAGAGGCCAGTGAGCAAGTGAAGTTTCATCTGCCTGTATTACTGCTGGAACCATCCCATTTCCATCCTGTCTGTAGAAAAACTGGCTGCTATGAAACTAATCTCTGGTGCCACAAAAGTTGGGAACCATTGGTCTAAAAGGTATCTCAAATGTAGTTTTAATTTCCAGTTTCCTGATAGGCAATTTTGTGGATTGCATTGTGTCTCACCAATGATATATTGAAATCCTAAGACCCAGTGCCTCAGACTCCTGACTGTTTGGAAAGAAGATCGTTAAACATGAACTTAGTTAAGAAGATTTTATACCAGAGTAGAGTGGCCTTTTAATGCAGTATTACCATGGTCCTTATAAGATGAAGACAATGTGAAGACAGAGACACCACACACAGAATGCCACATGAAAAAGAAAAAAAAAAAAAAATGCCATATGGCAATGAAGACAGACATTGGAATTATGCAGCAAGCCAAGGAACACCAAAGACTGGCAGCAAACCACCAGAAGCTAGGAAGAGACAAGTAAGGAGAACCCCATAGCTTTCAGAGGGAACAGGGTCACAGGGCCATGCAAACACCTTGACTTTTGACTTCAGCTTCAAGAACTGTGAGGCAATAAATTTGTTATTTTAAGCCACTCAATTTGTGGTACTTGGTTACAATAATTCAAGAAATTTATACAACTAATGATGCTGAATATCTTTTCATGTGCTTATTCAATACTTGCATATCTCATTTTGTGAAATACCTATTCAACTATGTGACCTATATTTTAATTGGATTCTTTTTTCTTATGATTAAGTTGAAAGAGGTCATTATACATTCTGGATCAAGTCTTTTGTGAAACATATTCTTTGCCAATAGTTTCTTCCGATTTGTGTCTTGATTTGTTTCTTAGCTGTCTTATGAAAAATAAAAGTTTTAAAAATTTTATTGAAGTCCATATTGTCATTTTTAGTTTGAAAGTTTGTTTCTTATTTTAGAAAACTTTTCCTTCCTCAATACCATAAAGACTTCTCCTGTCTATTCTTCCAGAAGCTTAGTAGTTTAGCTCTTACATTGCTTTCATGCATTTCAAGTTAATTTTATTTTAGTGTGAATGAGATAAAAGTCAAGGTTTTTATTTTTGTTTATTTTTAAAATTTCAAATTGATAGCAAGCTGTCCTAGTACAATGTGTTGAAATACTACCATCTCCCTATTTTTTAAAATTTATTTTAATTAGAAAATAGATACTTTACAATATTGTGATGGTTTTTGCCATACATCAATAAGAATTAACCATAGGTATACATCTGTCCCCTCCATCCTGAATCCCCTCCCACCTTCCTCCCCTTGTGCAGGGCAGTAAAGGAGACACAAACATAAAGAACAGACTTTTGGACTCAGTGGGAGAAGAAGAGGGTGGGATGATTTGAGAGAATGTATTGAAACATATACATTACCTTCTTCCTATTGAGTTGCCTTGGAACCTTTGTTGGAGTCAAATGACCATATAAACATGGGTCAGTGTCTGGAGTTTTCTATTCTGTTCTATGTCATCTGAATATTGAGGAAAGTTTTCTGATAATCAAATGATGTGACATTAGCATGTTTCAATCATGTTGCAGATTTAGCTATACTTTCATCTTTATAGAGTAATAATAACTGGAATCTGGAAAGTATTTCAAGGATGCTTGAATGGAGATCAACCCTGGGATTTCTTTGGAAGAAATGATGCTAAAGCTGAAACTCCAGTACTTTGGCCACCTCATGCAAAGAGTTGACTCATTGGAAAAGACTCTGATGCTGGGAGGGATTGGGGGCAGGAGGAGAAGGGGACGACAGAGGATGAGATAGCTGGATGGCATCACTGACTCGATGGACGTGAGTCTGAGTGAACTCCGGGGGTTGGTGATGGACAGGGAGGCCTGGCGTGCTGCAATTCTTGGGGTCGCAAAGAGTCGGACACGACTGAGCAACTGAACTGGACTGAATGCTTTTACAAACACCCAAATTTGTTGGGATTGGAAACCATCACCCGAGGAACTCAAGCAGTTTTCCAGTGTTAAAATGTCACTTTGATACTTTTCTTTTTCTTTAGGCTCAACTTTATAGTTTTGTGCTTCCTCTTATTTTTCAAGTAAGCTCAAATATATTCTTGAAGAGTTAAAAAGTATTTTCCTCAACTGCCTTATTTTTTTGAGTATAAGAAGAGTATTTCAGAGAGGAGGCAGAGAAACTAAATTATCTGAGAGATGTGTTTCTTGGGAAAGCTGAGTATAGCTCAGGTCATGAAATCTACTGGTAGAAAGTAACCAGCAGCAGAGCAGTCTGTGGGAGGGATGAGGATGCAGTTGGGAGGGATTAGTTAATGTTGGTAGATTCCCCAGGAGACAATAAGCCAAATCCTTTCTCTGTTAAACACAAAGAACAAGAGTTTGGTTGGAGAAAGTTTAGAAGAAAGTACATGGATCTAATCAGCAAAGTGTAAGTCAGAGCATTTGGCTGACTCTTGCTATATATCAACGTAATGTGGATTTGGACTTAGAAGAGCTGAGTCCTTAGTCTGGATACAAGTTTTGTGACCTTGGTTAAGTCAGTGAGACTTGGTACCCTGACTTGAAAAAAACAGACCTAATAATATCTCATCGAGTTGTCATGAAGTTCAAATGAGATGATGGGAATCCTGATTAATAATGAATCAAATGACTCATATCTGCTTCTAGTACATTGTAAATGATTAAGTGATATTAAAATGGCATTTAATATTTTTATATGAAAGGAGCTATATAGAAGAAAAGAAGTGAAGACTTCTTTTTTTTTTTTTTTTTTTTGCCAGTTACTTGACATTTTGTTTTATGCTCTTCAGGTTTAGAAAGTTTATGAATTTTTAAAGTTATATTTATGTATTTATTGAGAAAAACTTGCATCAATTTATTTATTTGCTTGTTTGGTTGGCCGTTCTGTGTGGCTTGCAGGATTTTAGTTGCCTGACCAAGGATGGAATCAGTGTTCCCTACAGTGGAAGCATAGAGCCCTGGCAAGTTGACCACCAGGGAATTCCCTGAGTTTTTATTTTGCAAATAAACATGAATTGTTGATATTTTGCTATTCATTTGAAGGAAACATGACTGAAGCTGCAAGAGAACTCAGAAATGAGTTTGCTCTACCTAATCATCTGATAGGTAAGAAATGCATGTCTTGTGAGCTTACAATCTCCAAACCACCAGGATACTGAAAGACAGAGATGGTTTCTAGCTTCTCACATTTTTGCTATTGATATAGGAACATGAACAGAAAAGACAGAAATATAATTTATTTCCTTTATCCTGTCTTCCAAATGTGCTAATTTAGTAACTGGCCCATCTAAAAGATAAAATCATAGAAAAACATAAAAATTATTAAAGCACACTGTGAACCAAAAGATGATATTAAATATTGACACAATGAAATGCAGAAACTTTAGGTAGAAGGTACTAAGTCACAGAATAATCGAAAATCATTCCTGTAACTGGAACATTTCGGAGCTGTTGATACATCCTTTGTCATCTTTGAGCACAGATTTCTGCAGAGCAGAGGAGCACCATCTACCTGGTATGGCATAAATGGTATCCAAGGAACTCCTCTGCAACCAAAGGTCTTCTTAGTTGACTTTAGGTGGCCAGACATTTTTTTTCAGTAAGAACATTACTGAGATGGTGTCTTTAATTCTATTCAATAAACATTCATTGAAAGGCTGTTTGCTATGTATCAGGTGCTAAACTAGGCTAAAGGGCTTCAGTGCTATGGAAGGCTCATTATCTTCAAAGAATTTCTGGCACAATTGAATTATTATACCCAGATAAGAATACATTTATAGTTTATGGCAACCCACTCCAGTATTCTTGCCTGGAGAATCCCATGGACGGAGGAGCCTGGAGGGCTACAGTCATGGGATCGCAAAGAGTCGGACACGACTGAGTGACTTAACTAACTAACTATAGTTTAATACAAGACAGAGGGAAATAAGCTCTGAGGAAGGATGATATATAAGTTACTGTGTTAGAGAAATACTTTCTCCTTAAAAGTGTTTATGGAGAAGGATATTTGGAGTTGGTTTTGCAAGAGGAGCAGAATTTCAGGAGATCTTGAGGTTGGGAGGAAGGAATGCCTACTTCACATCCCCATCTAAAGGCACATCTTTTTTTTTTTTTTTAACTTTTTGTTTTATATTGGAGTATAGCTGATTAAAAATGCTGTGATAGTTTCAGGCACATAGCAAAGCAGCCCAGCCGTATATGTACATGTATCCATTCTCTCCCAAACTCCCCTCCCATCCAGGCTGCCTCTTGACAATGATCAGAGTTCCTTGTGCTGCACAGCAGGTCTCCATTGGCTATCCATTCTAAACATCGCAGAGATGTATATTATACATCCATTCTAAAGATGTGCATGTCAATCCCAACCTTTCTAATCATCCCTTTCCTTGACCCTTAGAGGCACATCTTAATGCCTATGGAACAGAACATGTACAAATCTGGACTCAGGTTCTTCTCCTTGTTCTTTGTATTGTGATTAAATGCATCATTGTGAGGGTCTAAGTTTATAAACTTGAGATTTATATTTAACTGTCTAGTCAAGGCTATGGTTTTTCCTGTGGTCATGTATGGATGTGAGAGTTGGACTGTGAAAAAGGCTGAGCACCGAAGAATTGATGCTTTTGAACTGTGGTGTTGGAGAAGACTCTTGAGAGTCCCTTGGACTGCAAGGAGATCCAACCAGTCCATTCTGAAGGAGATCAACCCTGGGATTTCTTTGGAAGGAAGGAATGATGCTGAGGCTGAAACTCCAGTACTTTGGCCATCTCATGAGAAGAGTTGACTCATTGGAAAAACTCTGATGCTGGGAGGGATTGGGGGCAGGAGGAGAAGGGGATGACCGAGGATGAGATGGCTGGATGGCATCACTGACTCTATGGATGTGAGTCTGAGTGAACTCCGAGAGATGGTAATAAACAGAGAGGCCTGGCGTGCTGCGATTCATGGGCTCGCAAAGAGTCAGACACGACTGAGCGACTGAACTGAACTGAACTCCTCTTTTTCATTCTTCTGAATTCAAATTTTTCTGTGGCTTTGTTTCAGAAACATCTCCTGATTATCATTTTATGCTTAAAAGATTTCAGTAGCTTGATCTCCCTCCCTCCAATCTTCCCCGATGGAGTGGCCAGCCTTTAGATATCCCTCAGTTATCCCCATCTCCTCTCATTGATATTCATGTGTAGTGTTCTCCTGCAGAGTAACAAGGTTAGCAGGCAATGCATATATTACTTTTGAGGTTAGTTTATAAAAGGGAATACAACTTCTATATCTTATTCTTTTTCTTGGATTACTCACTCTGAGGTAAGCTAGTGGTTATGTGATAAGGATGCTCCATGGAGAGGCTCATATGGTAAGTAAATGAGATATTTTGTCAATAACCATGTGGGTGCACCATCTTAGAACTGGATCCTCCTGCCTACCAAGCTTTCTAATGACTATATCCTTAGCCAGCTTCTTGACTAAAACCTCACGAAAGACCTTGTGCCAGAACTATCCAGCTAAGCTGTTCTTGCTTTCCAAGACTTTCAGAAATTCTGTGAGATAATATATATGTATTGTTCAAGCTGTAAATTTTGGGATAAATTATCGTGTAGCAATAGATAATTAATACACCCCTTGTGAAACTTAATTTTGCATACTGATGCTAAGGTTATCTTCTTATTAAGAATAAGATGTGCTGTTGTGATGTCATTAAGATATGTGTGCATTTAGTAGAGAACTTGATAAATAATAACCATTCTAAGGATTTGGGATACAGGGCATGGATATAGGGATAAATGGATTAGATTTGAATAGTAGTTTGAGTGGATCATACAGGAGTAATTGGAGATGACCTGGATAAATCAATTTGGAGCTATATTGTAGAGCATATTAAATATGATAAGGGAGGAATATGCAACAAATTTAATTAAGGTCAGGAATTTGTACTGTCCATGACATCCAGTAGGGAAGAAGAACCCAAGGGAATTATATCAAAGCACTAGTAACTTGAAAGGAAAATTCAAGCTAGGGAAGGAAAGGTTATGCACACAAATCATGGTCCAAAGGCTGTGTATATATGTGTGGATGCATCTCTCTATGTGCGTGTTTCTGCTGTAACCATGTGATGGGAAAAGAAGTATAAAGGAAAGATTACCTGGAATTCTTCTACTAGGCTTAGAAGAGGAAACTGCAGAAAATGTTTTTAAAAAATGGAATAATGACAGATTTTCTTTCTTTTCAAGATTGGCAAATTAAACAGGAGCTGTTTAAGAGAAAGGCAAAGACTTTGGAATCTGACAAACTTGATTTGAATTCCAGTTTTGCCACTTAGTGGCTGTGTGGTAGTAGAGAAGTTAATATCTCTTAATTACAGTTGTGTATTTAAAACATTGAGAATAACACTTCCCTCCAAGATAAATGTAATACAATAAGCATATGGAAGGTGGCTTACATGGTGCTGGGCATAACAGCACTCTACCAGGGATGATCCATGAATCCGTCCCCAATATTTACTATACAGGCTTACTGTGATTGTGGGGTTCTGATTTATATTCTAGATCTACTAGAAAAATAGGCAGAATTATTTAATGCACTCATTTGTCCATGCAAAATATTGCAACAAAAACTTCCTCAAAGGAATTTAGCAGGGCTCATTCTGAAAGTTCATGGTTCCCATGTATTTTATAACAAGTGGTAATTATTAGTGTCTCTATTTCTAAATCACACAGCTGGTACTTCCACAATCCCTTGTGGTCATAGTGCTTTTCAATATTCTATCTTTGGATTGCTTTCCACTTAATTCTTGTGCCCCTAAGATCAGAAACAGCACCTCTGAGAACTTCAACATGCTGACAGAAAGAAGGCTAGAAGACCTCCCCTTCCAATCATAAGCTGATGGTGGAGGCAATGGCTCTTGTTCTGAAGACTCCATTACTCTAGTGGGACCTGCCCATGATTTTGGATTAAATAACAACCTTATTTATTTAGTAGAGAATATTTTTAGAAGTTAACACTTCATCTGAAGGATAAAGAAAATTGAAAGTGAAGTTGCTCAGTTGTGTCTGACTCTTTGGGACTCCATGGACTTTAGCCTACCAGGCTCCTCTATCCATGGGATTTTCCAGGCAAGAGTACTGGAGTGGGCTGCCATTTTCTTCTCCAGGGGATCTTCCCAACTCAGGGATCAAATCCAGGTCTCACGCACTGCAGACAGCTCAGTTCAGTTGCTCAGTCATATCCAACTGTTTGCGACCCCATGAACCGCAGCACACCAGGCCTCCCTGTTCATCACCAACTCCCAGAGTTAACCCAAACTCATGTTCATTGAGTCGGTGATGCCATCCAACAATCTCATCCTCTTGCCCTCTATCTTTCCCAGCATCAAGGTCTTTTCCAATGAGTCAGCTCTTCACATCAGGTGGTCAAAATATTGGAGTTTCAGCTTCAACATCAGTCCTACCAATGAACACCCAGGACTGATCTCCTTTAGAATGGACTGGTTGGATCTCCTTGGAGTCCAAGGGACTCTCAAGAGTCTTCTCCAACACCACAGTTTAGAAGCATCAATTCTTCTGTGCTCAGCTTTCTTTATAGTCCAACTCTCACATCCATACATGACTACTGGAAAAACCATAGCCTGGACTAGACGGACCTTTGTTGACAAAGTAATGTCTCTGCCTTTTAATATGCTGTCAAGGTTGGTCATAACTTTCCTTCCAAGGAGCAAGTGTCTTTTAATTTAATGGCTGCAGTCACCAACTGCAGTGATTTTGGAGCCCAGAAAAACAAATTCAGCCACTGTTTCCCAATTTATTTGCCATGAAGTGATGGGACCAGATGCCATGATCTCAGTTTTCTGAATGTTGAGTTTTAAGTCAACTTTTTCACTCTCCTCTTTCACTTTCATCAAGAAGCTTTTTAGTTCTTCTTCACTTTCTGCCATAAGGGTGGTGTCATCTGCATATCTGAGGTTATTGATATTTCTCCCAGCAATCTTGATTCCAGCCTGTGCTTCATCCAGCCCAGCGTTTCTCATGATGTACTCTGCATATAAGTTAAATAAGCAGGGTGACAATATACAGCCTTGATGCACTCCTTTTCCTATTTGGAACCAGTCTGTTTTTCCATGTCCAGTGCTAACTGTTGCTTCCTGACCTGCATACAGGTTTCTCAGATGCTTTACCATCTGAGCTACCATTTCTATTTGCATTCTTTTCCGGAAACCACTGGAATCTGAGAATAATAAAACTATTTATTCAAATTCACCTAGATCACCAATGAGCCAAAATAAAAGCAACTCATGATCTGTAATTCTTTGTGGAGTAGCAACTGTTCAACAATTCATATTCCAGTTGCCTGCAGTGATGTAATAAAACAAATTGTGAAACTTGATGCTTTATAATGGGCTGGATATATGAAAGCAGATCACTAGTTCATTCTTTTCAGAGGCTGATGGTTGAAATTTGCTATTGATCATCAGGCACATCTATCTTTTGGCAAGAAAAAATGTTAATGTCTTCTGTCACTTGCTTCTTTCTCCAGGAGAAGTGGTGGTTTTCTCTTTTACTTTGCCATACACAATCCTTATGTCTTAGAATTTCTTTATGCCTTTCTGTGGCACAAATTGGATTTTTATATACTATCTTTTTTTCAAATTCTGTTTATAGATTTATATAAAAAGAAAAAAACTAATGGGGTAGTGTTAGATGGGAGTTGAATTTTACATTGGCTTTCTCTTTTATTAGGCATCATAAAGTTTTACTTTTCTTCTTAAGTCCACAATTCATAACAAAGAGAAATAAGATAAAAATCAATAATCAAGAAGGTAGGGTCTCACCAGCCATCCCAAAGAATTTAAAATGTCTTTTCACGTCTAGTTTAGTAGATGCCAGTTGAAGGCTAAATCAATGCTTAGACATGTGACTTTTTTGCATTACATGCTGAGGTAAAGACAGACTTATGCTTCATTCTACTGGTCCTTTCTGCTAGGACAAATCTGCACAATCCGAAATTAGGCAAACGTCTTCTACCTAAAATTATTTATCTAATTATTCTTCAATTACTTGTTAATGTAATTTTGATTATGCATTAGCTGACAACTAATTTAGATAGGTTTTCCATGCGGCTCAGTGCTAAAGAATCTACCTTCCAGTGTAAGAGACACGGGTTTGATCCCTGGGTCAGAAAGATCCCCTGGAGAAGGAAATGGTAAATGGCTACAGTATTCTTGCCTGGGAAATGTCATGGACAGGGGAACCTGGTGGACTATGGTCCATGGAATCACAAAGAGTCAGACATGACTAAAGCATGCATGCAAAGCAACGGACTTTAGACATAATCCTTTCAGGGATGTTTGTAAAGTCTTCCAGGTCACAAGGATTAGGGTGGTATCAGACTGGGGCTATGAGAACCAAAACCATAAGCAGTTAAGAAAACAGGTTCTGACACCAAAAGGTTCATGTCAGTCCAACCATTAACTAGTGCCATAAACTCCTAGTTACTCAGGTTTTTCACCTGCAAATAAAGGCTATTTTCATTTCTATCTCATGAGATTGTTATGAAAATAAAAAATATATATATGTTAAAAACATCCAAAACTCAGTCATAAAAAAGTATGAAGTAATGTCAGTTACAGCAAAATGAATGGGCCTAGAGATTATTATACAGAGAAAGACAAATATCATATGTTATCACTCATCTGGAACCTAAAAACATGATGCAAATGAACTTATTTGCAAAATACAAATAGATTCACAAATGACACAGAAAGTAAATTTACAGTTGTCAAAGGGGATGGGGAGGGGGAAATAAATTAGGAGTTGGGGGTTAACATATATACACTACCATGTACAAAATAGATAAACAGTAAGAACCTACTATATAGCCTGGGGAATTATACTCAATATTTTGTAATAACCTATCTGAAAATAATTTATATGTATGTATTCAGTTACACACGCACACATATATACACACCAATGTATACCTGAATCACTTTGCTGTACACTTGAAACTAATACAAAATTTTAAATTTACTATACTTCAATAAAAAAAGAATAAAGATCATTGTTATTAAAAAAAAAATACCTCAGACTCAGTAACATTAGAGAACTACTTTGTCCTTGCCACTGGCCAACCTTAGCAGGTATGTCTTTTTCCCTTGCCTCTCACTCTTCTTAAACTAGTCAAGTTGTGTTTTTTAAACTAGTCAAGTTGTGTTTCTTAAACTAGTCATGTTTCTACCACATGGAATCAAAAGTGACTTATTAATACACATTTTACAGGAAAACACACACACAAAGGGAACATAGGTGAAGATTCTAAAAGTGGCACACAGAAATTACAGAATTTGCCAGTGTAAATTGTCAAGCAAAAAGAAGCATTTGATTAAATTTATATAGAATTATGATCTTCCTAGGTGACTCAGTGGTAAAGAATCCACCTGTCAATTTAGGAGACACGGGTTCAAACCCTGGGCTGGAAGATCTCCTGGAGGAGGGCATGGCAACCCACTCCAGTATTCTTGCCTGGGAAATCCCATGGGCAGAGAAGCTGGCTGGTTACAATCCATGGGGTCAAGGACTAAACAACAACACCATATAGAATTATAGCATCCATTTACTGTGCTGTTTTAACTGTAGTTTATGGATATACTGTACTATTATATTGTTACAATGATTCTTTTTTTTTTTTTTTGCAGAAAATAATATTCTTTTCCTATTATCCCAGATAAAGAAACTGTAATTTTTATATACACAGAGAGTAATTTTGAATATGAATATAATACTTCCTACGTAATGTTTTATAAACTAAATCTCAGAAGAGCTTGTAATGGAGGAAACTGAAAAAAATTTATTTTTGCTTTTATTTTCTCTCATTTTTCTTTTTGGGCTCACTGACCTTCCAATTCCTGTTTCTCACCTCCCAGCAGGCAAATGTTCCAGCTGTGGTATTCCATTTAAATTTGCCCCAGGCTTGTAATACTCCATGCATTTTCCTCTTCACCATTTTTCCTTTAAGTACCATTATTTTATTTCTAAGATTTTATCAAGCTTCTAGGAGAAAAGACTCTCTTTGAAGTAAGTAATTTTGAGATAATTTTAAGGGATAAATGACAATGTGACATTTTCAAGTATTTATCATCTTAAGAAAATATTTTCAAAGGTTTATTTTATACTAGGACACATGGGGGAGAAGGCGATGGCACCCCACTCCAGTACTCTTGCCTGGAAACTCCCATGAACGGAGGAGCCTGGTAGGCTGCAGTCCATGGGGTCGCTGAGTCAGACACGACTGAGTGACTTCACTTTCACTTTTCACTTGGAAATGGCAACCCACTCCAATGTTCTTGCCTGGAGAATCCCAGGGATGGCGGAGCCCAATGGGCTGCCATCTGTGGGGTCGCACAGAGTCGGACACGACTGAAGCGACTTAGCAGCAGCAGCAGCAGCAGGACACATGGGATTGGAAGCTAGTTTTCCTGATATCTTTTAGAAGTTTAGAACTAATTAAGTTGATTGGGCTGAAGGATATTTAATGATCTTTGTCATTCTCATATTTTAGTATCCTTTACTTCTAGTACGTAAGTTACTACGAACCAGTTACTATTTGTTGTTCACACTGTAAGTCGTGCCTGACTCTTTGCTTTCCCATGAACTGCTGCACACTAGGCTTCCCTCTCCTTCACTGTCTCCTGGAACTTGTTCAAACTCATGTCCATTGAGTTGGTGATGCCATCCAACCATCTCATCCTTTGCCATCCCCTTCTCTTCCTATCCTCAATCTTTCCCAGCATCAGGTGTATATCGGGTTATCCAAAAAGTTCCATTTAGATATTTCTCAAGATGTTATGGGACAAACACACTTTTTGGCCAACCTGAGACATCCTTGCAAAGTTCAGGGTGTCCAACTTCAGTGGACACCTTACTCTAAATTGTAAAATTACCTCTTGTCCTGGAGATGAGAGGTTTACTTTTCCTTTAGGTGAGGCCAATTAGCAAACACAGATGGCTTCCTATCCCTCCACCTCTCTCTCCATCCCAGCTCTTAAAAACTCTCCAGCCAGTTGTTTCAGTGAAGTTAAGCTCAGACTGAGTTCTGGCCTCTGTTCCCTATTGCAGTAGCCTTGAATAAAGTCTTCCTTCCTGTTTAACTTTGTCTAGTGCAATTTTTCCTTTACAGTGGCTAAGTAAACTTTGTGAAGCATCTCGCAATTCTACTGGAAGGGTACAAGAAACTCTTATGCCTGCCAAGTGAATCTTTTTTAAAAAGATATTTATTCATTTATTTGGCTACACTGGGTCTTAGTTGTGGCCTGCAACATCCTCAATCCTTGTTGTGGGATGCAGGATCTTTTAGTTGGGGCATGTGGGATCCAGTTCCTGGGCCAGTGTTCAAACCCAGTGCCCTGGCATTGGGAACAGGGAATCTTAGCCACTGACAATCAGGAAGGTCCCAGCCTGCCAAGTGAATCATTTAAGATGGGACTTTTATTTGAGAGATCTCAAATATATTTGTGTTTCACTGAAAAACAAATAAGCATAATTTGTTAGCAATTGTCATCATATCCACAACAGCATACATTTAGGAACAGAAAAATAATAATTTTAATATTTTGCATCCCCGAAAGGAAAGGATCTAGCTTTTAAAACTTAATCTCAGATGCTCAAACTCCTTTTGGTCATTGTTTACTTGCTAAATCATGTCCAGCTCTTTTTGCGACCCCGGGGACTGTAGCTCACCAGTTTTCTCTGTCCATGGAATTTCCCAGGCAAGAATTTTGGAATGAGTTGCCATTTCTATCTCTGGGGGAACTTCCCAACCCAGGGATCCAACCCAATCTCCTGCACGTGTTTTCCTGCACTGCAGGGGGATTTCTTACAGTCAAGCCACCAGGGGAATTTAATTCTTTTTGGAGATGTCCTTAATGGATACAATCTTTAATGGATAAAATCTTGTGATTTAAGAGACAACAATTCATTTTAATTGCTAATATCAAGGGATTATCATAATCAGCCTTTGACTCCAACTTCTAAAAAATGTGAATTTCATTACCTTTATTATTTTTTTCATCATCTAAAATGGACAGACTGTACTTGCAGCCTATGTTAGCCCTATTGAGAAGATAATTGTGTCTATATTGTTGTATGAGTAAAAGTTCAGAAGTTTAAATTTTTACTGCTATTGTTTCTGTTTTTTCCTTTAAAAAATTATTTTAATTGGAGGCTAATGACTCTACAATATTGTGGTGGTTTTTGCCATACATTCACGTGAATCAGCCATGGGTGTACATGTGTTCCCCATCCTGAGCATACCACCCCCCCACCCCACCCCACACACACACTCTCAAATCACCCCATCATCACCTTCTCCCACAGAGTCCAAAAATCTGTTCTTTATATCTGTGTCTCTTTTGCTGTCTCACATATAGGATCATCATTCCATCTTTCTAAATTCTGTGCTGCTGCTGCTGCTAAGTCTCTTCAGTTGTGTCCAACTCTGTGAGACCCCATAGACGGCAGCCCACTAGGCTCCCCCATCCCTGGGATTCTCCAGGCAAGAACACTGGAGTGGGTTGCCATTTCCTTCTCCAATGCATAAAAGTGAAAAGTGAAAGTGAAGTCTCTCTGCTGCTGCTGCTGCTGCTAAGTCGCTTCATTCGTGTCCGACTCTGTGCAACCCCATAGATGGCAGACCACCAGGCTCCTCCATCCATGGGATTTTCCAGGCAAGAGTACTGGAGCACGGTGCCATCACCTTCTCTGTCTAAATTCCATATATATGCATTAATATTCTGTATTGGTGTTTTTCTTTCTGACTTACTTCGCTCTGTATAATAGGCTTCAGTTTCATCCACCTCATTAGAACTGATACAAATGCATTCTTTTTAATAGCTGAATAATATTCCATCATGTGTATGTGCCACAGCTTTCTTATCCATTCCTCTGCCGGAGAACATCTAGGTTGCTTCCATGTCCTGGCTATTGTAAACAGTGCTGCAGTGAACACTGGGGTACACGTGTCTTTTTCAATTTTGGTTTCCTCGGTGTGTGTGCCCAGCAGTTGGATTGCTGGGTCGTATGGCAGTTCTATTTCCAGTTTTTAAAGGAATCTCCACCCTGTTCTCCATAGTGGCTGTACTAGTTTGCATTCCCACCAATAGTGTAAGAGGGCTCCTTTTCCTTCACACTCTCTCCAGCATTTATTGTCTATAGACTTTCTGATAGAAACCATTCTGACCTGCGTGAGATGGCACCTCATTTTGGTTTTGGCTTGCATTTCTCTATAATGAGTGATGTTGAGCATCTTTTCATGTGTTTGTTAGCCATCTGTATTTCTTCTTTGGAGAAATGTCTGTTTAGTTCTTTGGCCCATTTTTTGATTGGGTCACTTTTTTTCTGGAATTGAGCAGCAGGAATTGCTTGTATATTTTTGAGATTAATTCTTTGTCAGTTGCCTCATTTGCATTATATTCTCCCATTCTAAAGGCTTTCTTTTCATCTTGCTTGTAGTTCCTTCGTTGTGCAAAAGCTTTTAAGTTTAATTAGGTCTCATTTGTTTATAGGCTTCCCTGGTGGCTGAGACGGTAAAGTGTCTGCCTGCAATGCAGGAGACTTGGGTTTGATTCCTGTGTTGGGAAGATCCCCTGGAGAAGGAAATGGCAACCCACTCCAGTACTCTTGCCTGGAAAATTCTGTGGACAGAGGAGCATTATAAGCTACAGTCCATGAGGTTGCAAAGAGTCAGACACGACTGAATGGCTTCACTTCACTTCACTTCATTTGTTTATTTTTGCTTTTATTTCCATTACTCTGGGAGGTGGGTCATAGAGGATCCCGCTATGATTTATGTAAGAGAGTGTTTTGCCTATGTTTTTCTCTAGGAGTTTTATAGTTTCGGGTCTTACATTTAGATCTTTAATCCATTTTGAATTTATTTTTGTGTATGGTGTTACAAAGTGTTCTAATTTCATTCTTTTACAACTGGTTGACCAGTTTTCCCAGCACTACTTGTTAAAGAGATTGTCTTTTCTCCATTGTATATTCTTGCATCCTTTGTCAAAGATAAGGTGTCCATAGGTGCATGGATTTATCTCTGGGCTTTCTATTTTGTTCCATTGATCTATGTTTCTGTCTTTGTGCCAGTACCCCACTGTCTTGATGACTGTGGTTTTGTAGTAGAGCCTGAAGTCAGGCAGGTTGATTCCTCCAATTCCATTCTTCTTTCTCAAGATTGCTTTGGTTATTCAAGGTTTTTTGTATTTCCATACAAATTGTGAAATTATTTGTTCTAGTTCTGTGAAAAATACCATTGGTAGCTTGATAGGGATTGTGTTGAATCTATAGATTGCTTTGGGTAGTATACTCATTTTCACTATATTGATTCTTCTGATCCATGAACATGGTATATTTCTCCATCTATTTGTGCCATCTTTGATTTCTTTCATCAGTGTTTTATAGTTTTCTATATATAGGTCTTTTTTTTCCTTTAGGTAGATTTATTCCTAAGTATTTTATTCTTTTCATTGCAATGGTGAATGGAATTGTTTCCTTAATTTCTCTTTCTGTTTTCTCATTGTTAGTGTATAGGAATGCAAGGGATTTCTGTGTACTAATTTTATATCCTGCAACTTTTCTATATTCATTGGTTAGCTTTAGTAATTTTCTGGTGGAGTATTTAGGGTTTCCTATGTAGAGGATCAGGTCATCTGCAAACAGTGAGAGTTTTACTTCTTCTTTTCCAAGCTGGACTTCTTTTCTGTCTTTTTCTTCTCTGATTGCTGTGGCTAAAACTTCCAAAACTATGTTGAATAGTAGTGGTGAGAGTGGGCATCCTTGTCTTCTCCCTGACTTTAGGGAAAATGCTTTCAATTTTTTACCATTGAGGATAATATTTGCTGTGGGTTTATCATATATGGCTTTTATTATGTTGAGCTTTGTTCCTTCTATTCCTGCTTTCTGGAGAGTTTTGATCATAAATGGATGTTGAATTTTTTCAAAGGCTTTCTCTGCATCTATTGAGATAATCATATGGTTCTTTTATCTTTCAATTTGTTAATGTTGTGTATCACATTAATCGATTTGCAAACATTGAAGAATCCTTGCATCTCTGGGATAAAGGCCACTTGGTCATGATGTATGATCTTTTTAATATGTTGTTGGATTCTGTTTGCTAGAATTTTGCTAAGGATTTTGGCATCTATGTTCATCAGCGACATTGGTCTGTAGCTTTCTTTTCTTTTCTTTTTTTTGTGGCATCTTTTTCTGGTTTTGTTATTAGGGTGATGGTAACCTCATAGAATGTGTTTGGAAGTTTGCTTTCTTCTGCAATTTTCTGGAAGAGTTTGAGTAAGATAGGTATTAGCTCTTCTCTAAATTTTTGGTAGAATTCAGCTGTGAAGCCATCTGGTCTTGGGTTTTTGTTTGTTGGAAGATTTCTGATTACATTGTTGACTTTTGTGCTTGTGATGGGTCTGTTAAGATTTTCTATTTCTTCCTGGCTCAGTTTTGGAAAATTATACTTTTCTAAGAATTTTTCCATTTCTTCCAAGTTGTCCATTTTATTGGCATATAGATGCTGATAGTAGTCTCTTATGATTCTTTGTATTTCTCTAATGTGTATTGTGAGTTCTCCATGTTCATTTCTAATTTTGTTGATTTAATTCTTCTCCCTTTTTTTTCCTTGATGATTCTGGCTAATGGTTTGTCTATTTTATTTATCCTCTCAAAGAACCAGCTTTTAGCTTTGTTGATGTGGGCTATGGTCTCCTTTGTTCCTTTGCATTTATTTCTGCCCAAATTTTTATGATTTCTTTCCTTCTACTAACCCTGGGGTGCTTCATTTCTTTTTCTAGTTGCTTTAGGTGTAGAGTTAGGGTATTTATTTGATTTCTCTCCTGTTTCTTGAGGTAGGCCTGTATTGCTATGAACCTTCCCCTTAGCACTACTTTTACTGAGTCTGATAGGTTTTGGGTTGTTGTGTTTTCATTTTCATTCATTTCTATGTATATTTTGATTTCTTTTTGATTCCTTCTGTGATTTGTTGATTATTCAGAAATGTGTTGTTTAGCCTCCATATGTTTGTAGTTTTTAATAGATTTTTTCCCTGTCATCTAATCTTATGACTTCATTTTTTATTTTATTTTTTTTAATTTACCAAGGCTAGATTTATGGCCCAGGATGTGATTTATCCTGGAGAAGGTTCTGTGTGCACCTGAGAAAAAGGTGAAATTCATTGTTTTATGGTTAAATGTCCTATAGATATCAGTTAGGTCTAACTGGTCCATTGTATCATTTAAAGTTTGTGTTTCCTTGCTAATTTTCTGTTTGGTTGATCTATCCATAGGTGTGAGCAGGGTATTAAAGTCTCCCACTATTATTGTGTTACTGCTAATTTCCCCTTCCATACTTGTTAGCATTTGCCTTACATATTGTGGTGCTCTTATGTTGGGTGCACATATATTTATAATTGTTATATCTTCTTGTATTGATCTTTTGATCATTATGTAGTGCCCTTCTTTGTCTTTTTTCATGGCCTTTATTTCAGAGTCCATTTTGTCTGATATGAGTATTGTTACTCCTGCTTTTTTTTTTTTTGGTTTCCATTTGCATGAAATATCTTTTTCCAGCCCTTCACTATCAGTCTGTATGTGTCTCTTGATTTGAGGTGGGTCTCTTGTAGACAGCATATATAGGGGTCTTGTTTTTGTATCCATTCAGCCAGTCTTTGCCTTTTGGTTGGGGCATTCAACCCATTTACGTTTAAGGTAGTTATTGATAAGTATGATCCCGTTGCCATTCACTTTATTGTTTTGGGTTCGGGTTTATACGCCCTTTTTGTGTTTCCTGTCTAAAGAATATCCTTTAGCATTTGTTGGAGAGCTGGTTTGGTGGTGCTGAATTCTCTCAGNTTTGTCTTTTAGTTGGAGCAATCAACCCATTTACATTTAAGGTAATTATTGGTAAGTATGATCCTGTTGCCATTTACTTTGTTGTTTTGGGTTCGAGTTTATAACCATTTCTGTGTTACCTGTCTAGAGAAGATGTTTTAGCATTTGTTGAATAGCTGGTTTGGTGGTGCTGAGTTCTCTGAGTTTTTGCTTGTCTGTAAAGCTTTTGACTTCTCTTTCACATTTGAATGAGATCCTTGCTGAGCACAGTAATCTGGGTTGTAGGTTTTTCTCTTTCATCACTTTAAATATGTTCTGCCATTCCCTTCTGGCTTGAAGAATTTCTATTGAAAGATCAGCTGTTATCCTTATGGGGATCCTCTTTGAGTTATTTGATCCCCTTTGTTTTTCCCTTGCTGCTTTTAATATTTGTTCTTTGTGTTTGATCTTCATTAATTTGATTACTATGTATCTGGGGTGTATCTTGGAGTGTTTCATCTTGGGTTTATCCTTTTTGGGGTTCTATGGGTTTCTTGGACTTGGGTGGCTACTTCCTTACCCATTTGGGGAAGTTTTCAACTACTATCTCAAGTGTTTTCTCATGGCCTTTCTTTCTGTCTTCTTCTTCTGGGGCTCCTATGATTCGAATGTCGGGGCATTTGACATTGTTCCAGAGGTCTCTGAGGTTGTCCGCATTTCTTTTAATTCTTTTTTCTTTTTTCCTCTCTGCTTCATTTATTTCCACCGTTCTATCTTCCACCTCGCTTATCTTATCTTGTGCCTCAGTTATTCTACTGTTGGTTTCCTCCAGAGTGCTTTTGATTTCAGTTATTGCATTATTCATTATTGATTGACTCTTTTTTATTTCTTCTAGGTCCTTGTTAAACTTTTCTTGCATATTCTCAATCCTTGTCTCCAGGCTATTTATCTGTAACTCCATTTTGTTTTCAAGACTTTGGATCATTTTTACTATCATTATTCTGAATTCTTTTTCAGATAGACTCCCTATCTCCTTCTCTTTTGTTTGGTTTGGTGGGCTTTTATCATGTTCCTTTACCTACTGAATATTTCTCTGCCTTTTCATCTTGTTTAGGTTGCTGTGTTTGGGGTGGCCTTTCTGTATGCTGGAAGTTTGTGGTTCCTCTTTATTGTGGAGGTTCCTCCCTGTGGGTGGGATTGGATGAGTGGCTTGTCAAGGCTTCCTGATCAGGGAAGCTTGCATCAGTGTTCTGGAGGGTGGAGCTGGATCTTGTCTCTCTGGTGTGCAATGAAGTGTCCAGTTTTGAGGTATCTATGGGTTTGGTGCCTGTATTTTTGTGCTCAGGGCTATGTTCCTGCATTGTTGGAGAATTAGCTTGGTATATCTTGCTCTGAAACTTGTTGGCTCTTGGGTGGAGCTTGGTTTCAGTGTAGGTATGGAGGCTTTTGGATGAGCTCTTGTCGATTAATGTTCCCTGGAGTCAGAAGTTTTCTGGTGTTCTCAAATTTTGGATTTAAGCCTCCTGCCTCTGGCTTTCAGTCTTATTCTTACAGTAGCCTCAAGGCTTCTCCATCCATACAGCACTGATAATAAAACATCTAGGTTAATGATGAAAATTCTCCACAGAGAGGAACACCCAGAGAGGTTCACAGAGTTAGTTACATGGAGAAGAGAAGAGGGAGGAGGGAGGTAGAAGTGACCTGGGGGAGAAAAAGGAAAGTCAAAAGGGGAGAGCGCAATCAAGCCAGTAATCACACTCCTAAGTAAAAATGGGTACTGAAGATTGGATTATTAAAGGTACAGAATTGATAACAAATACCAAAAAGCAAAGATTAAAAATCTAGACTAGAGGTTAGACTCTCAAAAATACAATATTAAAAAAACAAAACAAAATCCCCAAAGTTATAAAAATATATATATGAAATATGCTTTAAAAATAGGGTCCTTTTTTTTTTCAAGGTAATAGTAGGTTTTAAAAATGAAAATTAAAGGGGTAATAAAGAACTTTAAAATTAAAAAAAATTAAAATGATACTAGTAAAATATATTTAGGAATTCCTCTGGAACTGTTGAGGGCAGTGTGGGGTCAGTTAAGTTTCAGATAGTTCATTCTTCCAACTTATACTTCTTCTCAAGTTCTATAGGTCCCTTCCAATGTAGCCAATGCTAACTACAGGCTTTTAATCTGTTGTGCCTGTCACTTCCAAAGCGGTTCCCTCTTTTTTGTTTATTTTGGCTTCCTCTGTTTGCAAGTCTCTTCAGTATCTAACTTCCACCCTAACACAAGGGGGTGAAGGTGGCCATTTATTTAGGCTCACTTGTTCAATTGTGCTCCGGGGAGGGAGGAACATTGCAAACAAATATCACTGACATGTGTGGGGAGTGCTTGCAGTGTCTGAGCCACACTGGCTTTGCCCCTGCTCACAGCGTGTGTGCTTTCCTGGTCAACACTGCTCAGGCTCCAGGTTGGTCTGCAGGGGAACTGTCTAAGGTGGGCCCTGGGTTGCATGCACTTCGCAGATCTTAGCCACTCAGGTTCAGTTTCTTGGGTACTCCACAAAGGCACAGACTTGGTTTGGCCTGCGTTTTGTGCCCTGCCCAGGTCCGAGCAGCTCAGGCGACCAGGTGTTGGCGAGCACACACCACCCATGTGGGCAGTGCATCTTATCACCTCTCCTGTCCCAGCCACTCGGTTTCTTGAGTGCAAAGTGGGAGCACCGTCTCAGGCAGGTGTGCCGCGTGTCTCCTCTGGGGAGCTGATCTCTGGCTGCGACCCTCCTGGCAGATAATCATCCAGGATCCCAGGAAGACTTGGTTAGCAATTGGGCACCTGCTTGCTGTTTGGTAGAGGATGCCATCTCTGGGGCCAAGTTTGCCCCTTGCCTTCTGGCTCCGACTGTCACCCGCCTGCCTCCCTGCCTCTGGCAGGGGATGGGCCCGTCCACTGCTGGCTAGCTCTCCTCTGGTATTCGCTCAGGCCTTTGTCCTGTGAGACCCCGCAGTGCCTTCAGTTCAGTTCAGTTCAGTTCAGTCGCTCAGTCGTGTCCGACTCTTTGCGACCCCATGAATTGCAGCACGCCAGGCCTCCCTGTTCATCACCATCTCCTGGA
>SJYT01018607.1:111447-137329 GCA_006410635.1 Cephalophus harveyi
TCTCTCTCACTCTTTCCTCCCCCCCCCCACCCCCCCGCCTCAGATTGCCCTCAGGGCATTCAGGCCCAGTTGTTACCCTAAGCAATGCAGCCCACACCTCCCTGTTCAGCTCCCTCTTGCTGGTGGCGGATGCAAGTGTCTGGGCTACTTCTCCACTGGGAGTTGCAGTTAGGTGCATACTTTGTGGATTTTACCTATTTATGTTTTTCCTCCTGGTTATGTTGCCCTCTGAGATTCCAAAACTCCCCAGAGACCCACTGGCGAGAGGGTTTCCTGGTACTTGGAAACTTCTCTTTGATGACTCCCTCCCCAGGATGGGTCTCTGTCCCTAACTCTTTTGTCTCTCTTTTTATCTTTTATATTTTGTCCTACCTCCTTTCAAAGACAATAGGCTGCCGTTCTGGGTGCCTGGTGTCCTCTTTCTGTGTTCAGAAGTTGTTTTGTGATATTTGCTCAGTGTTCAAATGATCTTTCAATGAATTTGTCAGGGAGAAAGTGGTCTCCCCATCCTATTCCTCCGCCATCTTAGGACCGTGCCACTGCTATTGTTTTTGACTCATTACTAATAGTTGGATTTTGAACAAATCGATTGATGATTTTATTATTGCTGACTTTTCTCTCAAGGTGCTCTGGGAAATAACAGACTGTCTGAAAATGACCCTCTGTCAGTAATAATTAAGAGTGATGCTGCCAACTAACTTATATTGAATAAAGAATGAAAAATATGTGAGTCTATGTTAGGTTTAAGTGCACAGAATGAAAGAGTACTGCTTGATTAACACTCAGCCTACAAGATCCTTGGAAGCTATTTGGTATGTCTGGGGAATGCTGGTGCTTACACAGTTACTCAACTAGGTTAAATGCAAAGTAATAAACATATAAGTTAATATGTGTGTATGTGTGTATATACACAGAAAGTGAGTGTATATGTTGTTAGATAATTGTTGTTAGTTGTTAGATTATGAAGTTTCAGTTTCAGCATCAGTTCTTCCAATATACTATTAAGAATATGGAATCCATGCACAATAGATGAGATCCTTGTATGAAATATAATTGTTGTTAGATTATGTTTCTTTTCTGTGATAGGGAATAAAAGAAAAGTACAGAACAATATCATGCATACCACATATATCATTGCCAAATTCTGACACCATCTTTACTCTTACTTAAATGGAAGGTAACCAACAATCCTAGATTTGAGTTTTGTTGATGTTGTATATCCCAACAGCCCAGATGCACCTAAAGAAAACAAAAGAGGTAAACGATTAAATCATCAAACTATAATAGAAATAAAGGTAGGCTTGAGTTACTTTGAAAAATATTGTATTGAGACTTAACTAATGATAATACTCTATGACTAATTAATATTTAGGCACACTTACACCTGACAATGCAAAAGTAAGTACTAGAGCTTAGGAGATTGTCATAATTTGGGTTGGTGAATTTCTTCCTTAGGAAAAGAAAACCATCTTATTAATGTCTGTCATGTGTGATCATAATTTGCTAAAAAGGAAAACAAAAAATTAAAGGTCATCCTTATATCACTATGTAACATGGATTTTTCCTTTATTTGGGAGTCAGTAGCTGAGCGGTTATGTATCTTTATTAGAAGTCAACATTTGTTATATTTCATACAAGGATCTCATCTATTGTGCATGGATTCTATATTCTTAATAGTATATTGGAAGAACTGATGCTGAAACTGAAACTTCAATACTTTGGCCACCTGATGTGAAGAACTGACTCCTTGGGAAAGACTTTGATGCTGGGAAAGATTGGAAGCAGGAGGAGAAGGGGATGACAGAGGATGAAATGTTTGGATGGCATTGCCAACTCGATGGACATGAGTTTGACCAAGCTCCAGGAGTTGGTGATGAACAGGGAAGCCTGATGTGCTGCAGTCCATAGTGTCATAAAGAGGTGGACACGACTGAGTGACTGAAATGAACTGAATGGAACTGAACTGAATAGTATATTCATTTCTTTGTGAAAACTAATTTTTCACTATGACTTCTGGTGAACTCAACCCCAGAGTGCTTCTGCCACAGCCTGTCCTGTGACAGAGGGACAAAGAGATTGCTCATTAAAATCTGAGACTTCTTTTTATTGTTCTGTTCTGATGTTTAGAAGGAAAATTTTGATATGAATATGGAAATAATGAAGTAGTTTTTCTTGTTCTTAGAAGAATTTCAATTAATGTCTTATTAATATGATCCCTGAAAAACAAATAAACAAACAAACAAAAAAAACAAAACAAAACTCATTTCCCAAAGGGCAACATACTTTAAGTGGCAGTTCTAAATTCAAGTAAAATGCAATGAGTTCTTAACATACATTTGTAAATTCTGGAATTGTGGATGAATAAAATAGGGACTAGTTTTTCTGATCTGGAAAGGAGAAGCCGTGTTGGTTCTTTGGAAATACGATGATATTCTGAAGGAAAAAGGGAAGTGAGGATTTGAAAGAAAAGCAGTTTCAACAGATCAGCAAAAGCAGAATACTGTACACAGACCTACTTTGGAGGTTTTTGCCCAATGAATTTTTCTTCACAAATGTCATACAAAAACCATGATAGAAGTACAACTCATTATTGGATTTTCTTTCCTTATATCTGTTAATCTCCAAATGCATTTATGAAGTTATAGGTGATTCTGTATATAGAGTAAACTACATATTTTGGGGATTGACAATAAATGGCTTCTGCAGTCACTAATTTGCTGAAAATGGGGTTGAGTTTGCATTTCAGTCACTATAAAAGTGAGAGCTATAAGTCAGTTAACATTAATGCTCTACCCAAATTAATAAAGATACGGTGGTGGGGTTGCCCCAGGAGGAGGGGTGGTGAGTACTTGGATGAGGCAGAAAAAAAAAAAAAAAAATAGACTGGTTTGAAATGTAGTTATTCTCTGTTATCCATTTAATAAGCATGCTTTCTTAGTGAGAAACATTATAGAATTGTTAACTCTTACAGTAAGACTCCTGGAGAAGGAAATGGCAACCTGCTCCAGTATTCTTGCCTGGAGAATCCCATGGATAGAGGAGCCTGACAGGCTACAGTCCATGGGATCGCAAGAGTCGGACATGACTTAGCAACTAAACCACCACCACCACCACCACAGTAAGCCTGATCTTTACTTGTTCACCAGAAAACAGGCTGTGGGTTTACAGCTTGTCAGAATGATGGATACTCTGTTTCTCAGAGGTTCTCTGTAAATTTCCACGGCATGCTTTGGTAGGAAAAAAAAAAAAAAAATCAGGTTCAGTCTCTTATAAACTAAGTAAGTAACCAAGCAAATAAATCATTTCTTATTTTAGTTAAATCAAGTCAATTTCAGTGAGCATGGCTGGGTATGCTGCTGCTGCTGCTAAATCGCTTCAGTCGTGTCTGACTCTGTACGACCCCATAGATGGCAGCCCACCAGGCTCCCCCGTCCCTGGGATTCTCCAGGCAAGAACACTGGAGTGGGGTGCCATTTCCTTCTCCAAAGCTGGGTATAGTGAGTCTGAATTTCAGAAAATTAATCTGATGTTTAAAAGCTTATGTCCACTAAAATTTATATCAAGATTAGAGGATAACACTACCTTCAAAATTAAAAAAAAAAAAAATGAGAAGAAAATTGAAGTTAAAGGTGAGAAAGAAAAAACATTTATGGAAGTCCTGAGCACAGAGACAGCCAAACCTTCCATATCTACTCTTGTTGGTGAATTCCTTAATGTATGGGCTTTTTAGATAGGTAGAAAAAAACTGCAAAAATTCATGGCATTTAACATTAAAAAACACAGAAAAAATACCAGTTCAAGCCTAAAATCCTAGTCACAGTGAACTGAGAATGTAGAGGGGGAAAAGTGTTTTTCTCAATAACATCTGATTTCTTTTGAATGATCTCTAGTTACCTGACAAATTGGGAGATGCGTTACTTTAAGAACACCTGTTCGAAAGAAACTGCTTTAGATACTAAAAAGCAGATGTCTATAAAAGGTAATTTTCCTAATGTTATGAAATTAGAGTACATGTGGTTGGAATTAGGCGTCCTTGCTGCTGTGGAAAAAGTATATTGTGTACAGAGAGCTCTCTCCTGCTATTTCTTAAGTTTCAACTGCCATTTTTGATAATCTCAGTGAAGACTTTTCTAGATCCTCAGAGTTCTATGTGATTTAATTGTTCAAATTGACTTGAGCAATTTGTGAACTTTACATATGTAACATGTATATATGTACGGATGTATCAAACTATCAATCTATCTATCCACCTATCTATTTGTGCTATGATTCGTTACTCGGTTATCTTTTGTGATGCTATAAACTGTAGCCCTGGAGAAGGAAATGGCAACCTACTCCAGTATCCTTGCCTGGAGAATCCCATGGACAGAGGAGCCTGGTGGGCTACAGTCCATGGGGTCGCAAAGAGTCAGACACTACTGAGCAACTTCACTTCACAAACTGTAGCCCATCAGGCTCTTCTGCTTATGGCATCTTCCAGGCAAGAATACTGGAGTGGGTTGCCATTTCCTTCTACCTATTCATCCATCCAATATTCCGCACTCAATTTCAATGTATGTTTTTTATCCCATTGTTGTTGTTCAGTCACTAAGTCATGTCCGACTCTTTGTGACCCCATGAACTGTGCCACACCAGGCTTCCCTGTCCTTCACTATCTTCCCGAATTTGCTTAAAATCATGTCCATGAAGTCAGTGATGACATCCAACCATCTGTTGCCCTCTTCTTCTCTTGCCTTCAATCTTTCCCAGTATCAGAGTCTTTTCCAGTGAGTTGGCTCTTTGCATCAGGTGGCCAAAATACTGGAGGTTCAGCTTTAGCACCAGTCCTTCCAGTTAATATTCAGGATTGATTTCCTTTAGGATTTACTGGTTCAATCTCCTTTTAGATCACCAAACAATCCTAGACTTGGAGTCCTATAATTCAAGTCAATTCTAACACTATCTACCTGGATATAGTGTCAAATCCCAGAGGTTAAAGGTTCAGTCCCATAAGACTGTGCCCCAAACAGTTTCAATTTACTGGTCCACTGCTTCTCTGCTTCTGACTGACCTGCTATAGATAGGCGGGTTCAACACTTCCTTTGCTGGGTTCAATTAATTTGCTAGAAGAGCTTATAGAACTCAGAGAAACATTTTAATTACTAGATAACTTTCTTATTAGAAAAGGATATTATTCAGGAATAACCAGATGGAAGAGATGCAGAGGGTAAGGCAGTGAAGAAATGGCCCAGGGTTTCCATGCTCTTGAATGCATCACTCTACCCGAATCTCTGTGTGTTTAGCAGCCCTGAAATTCTCCAGCCCTTTAAGGTGTCTATGGAGGCTTCATTATCTATGTACAATTGATTAAACCATTGGCCATTGGCAATAAATTCAACTCTTAGCCCCTTTGCCTTCCCAAAAAGTTGGTGGCAGTGAGGTGGGGGTGGATTGGTGTGGGGTTGGGAGAAGGGGCACTCAAGTTTCCAATTTCCAATTGTCTACTTCAAGGTTGGTATGATAGACAACAAATCTGAATCCTCAGGGGTTTTCCAATGTCAGCTTATTAACATAAACTTGGGTGGGGTTGAAAAGTGTTTGTTGTGAATGTAAAGACACTTTTATCATTAGGAAATGCCAAGGGTTTTAGGAGTTCTGTGTCAGAAACAGGGATATGAATATGGTATATATATTTCTTGTTATAAATCATAATGTCACACCTTCATTTCCTTATCTATACAATATACATACATTAAAAAATAGATTATTGAATTCATTGATTGAAATCTAGGATTTCTTGTGGTTTAATTGAGATTTCAAGTATCAGAGAGTCAATAACTGGATTATATTTGTGGCAGACTGAATAATGGCCCCCAGAGATGTCCACGTCTTAATTCTCAGAATCTGTGAATATGTTTCCTTGTAGTGTTACTTTACAAGATGGGACCTTAGAGTTATGATTGAGTTAAGGATTTTTGAGATTACCTTGAGTTATCTAGATAGGTCCACTAGATATTTTGTAAGTGTCCTTATAAAACAGAGGCAGGAAAGTATAGAGTTAGAAAAGGAGATGTGATGATGGAAGCAGAGATCAGACTAATATCATTGCCGGAAGGGGATCATGAACCAAGGAATGCAGCTTGCCGCTAGAAGCTGGAAAAGGCAAGGAACAGATTCTTGGAGCCTCCAGGACAAACACAGCCCTACTGACATCTTGATTTTAGCCCCATAAGACCTATTTTTCAGCTTCTCCAAAAGTCTTAAATAATAAATATATGCTACTATAAGCCATTATGATTATGGTCATTTGATACAGAAACAATTAGAAAATCAGCTATTAGAAAACTAATGCACTATTCATCACTTCCAAGAATTTTAAGAGAATGAAATTTTGTGTTTTTATGTTATATTGGAACATAGTTCTTAGAAAGGAACAAATGTTCTTAGGAACATCCTCTCTAAGAAGTGTGGGCTCTGGCAAGGAGACATGGACATCTGGACCAGAGGCTGCAGAACATTATTTAAAGTTAGAATCGCAAGATTAATGAGTGGAAATTAACCTTTGAATTTAAAAGAACATTGTTTAAGGAGAGAATGCACTTTTAAATGTGACCTCTAGAATAATTTCAAATTTGGGTGAAGAAATATATTAATACAAATCTTTATATTATTTTTTAGTTCTATCTGTGACTTGAAGTTAAATGTTCTTAATTGACTGGCTTTCCTGGTGACTCTATATTAAAGAATCTGCTTGCAATGCAGGAGACACAGGAACTTGGGTTTGATCCCTGGTTCAGGAAGATCCCCTGGAGGAGGACATGGCGACCCACTCCAGTATACTTACGTAGAGAATCCCATGGATACAGAAGCCGGTAGAGTTATAGTCGATAGAGTTCCAAAGAGTCAGACAAGAATGAAGCAATTTAGCAAGCAGCACATTATTAATTGACAGGTTTCCCTGGTAGCTCAGGGAAGATCCTCTGGAGAAGGGAATTGCAACTCACTCCAGTATTCTTGCCTGGAGATTCTCATGGACAGAGGAGCCTGGTGATCTACAGTCTATGGGGTCTCATGACTAAGTGGCTAACACACACACACACACACACACACACTTAATTAACAGGTATCACAGGATTTCTTTAAGAATTATTATTTTTTGATCAGTTCAGTTCAGTTCAGTCACTCAGTGGTGTCCGACTCTTTGTAACCCCATGGACTGCAGCACTCCAGGCCTCTCTGTCCATCACCAACTCCCAGAGTTTACTCAAACTCATGTCCATTGAGTCAGTGATGCCATCCAACCATTTAATCCTCTGTCATCCCCTTCTCCTCCCACCTTCAATCTTTCCCAGCATCAGGGTCTTTTCAAATGAGTTAACTCTTCCCATCAGGTAGCCAAAGTATTGGAATTTCAGCTTCAAAATCAGTCCTTCTAATGAATATTCAGGACTGATTTCCTTTTGGATGGACAGGTCATATCTCCTTGCAGTCCAAGGGACTCTCAAGAGTCTTCTACAACACTGCACAGTTCAAAAGCATCAATTTTTTGGCGCTCAGCTTACTTTAAAGTCCAACTTTCACATCCATACATGACTACTGGAAAAACTATAGCCTGGACTAGATGGACCTTTGTTAGCAAAGTAATATCTCTGCTTTTTAATATGCTGTCTAGGTTGGTCATAACTTTTCTTCCAGGGAGTAAGCGTCTTTTAATTTCATGGCTGCAGTCACCATCTGCAGTGATTTTGGAGCCCAAGAAAATTAAGTCAGCCGCTGTTCCCACTGTTTCACCATCTATTTCCCATGAAGTGATGGGACCAGACGCCATGATCTTTGTTTTCTGAATGTTGAACTTTAATCCAACTTTTTCACTCTCCTTTCACTTTCATCAAGAGGCTCTTTAGTTCTTCTTCACTTTCTGCCATAAGGGTGGTGTCATCTGCATATCTGAGGGTATTGATATTTTTCCTGGCAATCTTGTGTTTCTTCCAGTCCAGCGTTTCTCATGATGTACTCTGCATAGAAGTTAAATAAGCAGGATGACAATATACAGCCTTGACGTACTCCTTTTCCTACTTGGAACCAGTCTGTTGTTCCATGTCCAGTTCTAACTGTTGCTTCCTGACCTGCATACAGATTTCTCAAGAAGCAGATCAGGTGGTCTGGTATTCCCATCTCTTTCAGAATTTTCCACAGTTTATTGTGATCCACACAGTCAAAGGCTTTGACATAGTCAATAAAGCAGAAATAGATGTTTTTCGGGAACTCTCTTGCTTTTTCAATGATCCAACAGATGTTGGCAATTTGATCTCTGGTTCCTCTGCCTTTTCTAAAATTAGCTTGAACACCTGGAAGCTCAAAGTTCATGTATTGCTGAAGCCCGGCTTGGAGAATTTTGAGCATTTCTAGCCTGTAAGATAAGCGCAATTGTGCGGTAGTTGGAGCATTCTCTGGCATTGCCTTTCTTTGGAATTAGAAAGAAAACTGACCTTTTCCAGTCCTGTGGCCACTGCTGAGTTTCCCAAATCTGCTGGCATATTCAGTGCAGCACTTTCACATCATCATCATTTAGGATTTGAAATAGTTCAACTGGAGTTTCATCATCTCCACTAGCTTTGTTCATAGTGATACTTCCTAAGGCCCACTTGACTTCACATTCCAGGATGTCTGGCTCTAGGTGAGTGAGCACACCATCATGATTATCTGGGTCGTGAAGATCATTTTGTGTGTAGTTTTTCTATGTATTCTTGCCACCTCTTCTTCATATCTTCTGCTTCTGTTAGGTCCATACCATTTCTGTCCTTTATTGTGCCCATCTTTGCATGAAATGTTCCCTTAGTATCTCTAATTTTCTTGAAGACATCTCTAGTCATTCCCATTCTATTTTTTCCCTCTATTTCTTTGCACTGATCACTGAGGAAGGGTTTTTTATCTCTCCTTGCTATTCTTTGGAACTCTGCATTCACATGGGTATATCTTTCCTTTTCTCCTTTTTGCTTTTCACTTCTCTTCTTTTCTCAGCTATTGTAAGGCCTACTCAGATAGCCATTTGCTTTTTTGTATTTGTTTTTCTTGGGGATGGTCTTGATCCCTGTCTCCTGTACAATGTCACTAACCTCCATCCATAGTTCATCAGGCACTCTGTCTATCACATTTAGCTCCTTAAATCTATTTTTCACTTCCACTGTATAATAATAAGGGATTTGATTTGGATCATACCTGAATGGTCTAGTGGTTTTCCCTATTTTCTTCAATTTAAGTCTGAATTTGGCAATAAGTAATTCATGATCTGAGCCACAGTCAGCTCCTGGTCTTGTTTTTGCTGACTGTATAGATTTTATCCACCTTTGGTTACAGAGAATATAATCAATCTGATTTCGTGTTGACCAATTTGGTAATGTCCACGTGTAGAGTCTTCTCTTGTGTTGTTGGAAGAGGGTATTTTTTGATACCTAACACCAATTTAATAATGAAGGATACTTATACAATGCTTCACCATTGTATACTATCTATTGTTTTAAATAACTATTCCAAGTGTGTTTGGGGATACACAGAGAAACAAGGCTTGGAACTGCTTCAAGGACAAAGGCTAACCATAAACAACTATAAAAATGAGAACTAAATTAGTGGTAGATTGTGGTTTCAAAGTGATGGTTAAACACTGAACACACACTAATTCTCATGGATAAACTCACACTAATTTTATGGGTAGAGACAGCTATCTAGAAAAGGTGAAAGTAAGGTTAGGCCTTGTGAGATCAGGTGAAAATATGATCTCAGGCTCGGAATCAGGCAACCTTGGCTTTGAGTTTATAACCCTTGATGAGATTTAGTTTGTCCTAATAAAAATGTGGCAAGTGAGATAATGCATTGACTGTGTGCATACGTGCTTAGTCACTGCAGTCTTGTCTAACTCTCTGCGACCCTATGGATCATGGCCAGCCAGGCTCCTCTGTCCATGGGATTCTCCAGGCAAGAATACTGGAGTGAATTATCATTTCCTGCTCCAGTGATAAAGTATGAAGTGACTGAAGTGAGTGAAGTGAAGTTGCCAAGTTGTGTCCGACTCTTTGCGACCCCATGGACTGCAGCCTCCCAGGCTCCTCTGTCCAAGGGATTCCCCAGGCAAGAGTACTGGAGTGGGTTGCCATTTCCTTCTCCACTGATTAATGCATGCAAAATCCTTATGCTAATACCTGACACACGGCAAGCATTTGGTGAATATTGTCGATGATGATGACAATCTGATGACAATGTAACGAAGTAGGAGAGGAAAATTTATGAAGATTTCAAACCATAGAGGTGTATTCTTTTTTCCATCTCTACTTTTAGCTTCAATAATCTATTTACACACACACACACAGACACACACACAAACATACAAATTGCAGACATGTGAAATAAACAGTATGTTAGAGTCTCAGGATAAAAATCAATGCTACAGCAAAAACAGACATATCTCTTGCTGTTTGGAACTTGTAGTCTAATGGAGAGACACACAAAGTCAATTTGCAAAATTGTTAAGTGTGATAAAAAGTTATTTGGTTCTGTGAAAGCATGTAATGGGAAATTGAACCTAGTCAGGGTGTCCAGGGAAAAAAATCTCAAGTAATTGATATTTTAGCTAAAATATAAAGGGGTAAGTTGTAGTAATTGGAATAAAAAAGGGAGGAGAGGGCATCCCAGTGAGAGAGAATAGAATATATAAAGGACCAGGCTAAGGGATTCCTGGCAGAGAAACGATGGGTTTTTGGCCAATGAGAAGAAAGCAGAGAGAAGTTTGAGGTGATTCTGGAAGCTAAATAAAATTCGGACTACTCAGACCATTAAAAACGTATTAAGAATTTGGACCTTTCTCCTAAAAACACTGGAAAGCTATTGAAGAGTTTAGGCAGATAAAGTAAGCTACCAGAATTGCATTTGAATCTATTATTCTACATGTTGTTATTGTTCAGTCACAAAGAGTCTGACATGACTAAGCAACTGAACAATAACAATTCTACCTGCAGTGAAAGGAACAGTATAAAGGGTGCCAAAGAAAAGGCTGGAACCAGTTAACAGACTGTTTGCAGTGGTCCAACTAAGAAATGATGGCAGTGTAGATAAGGAGTGGTAATTGTGATATAAAGAAGTGAAGATGATATGTCAGGTAGACACTGACATACACATGGGGCTTCCCAGATGGTGCTAGTGGTAAAGAACCCACCTGCCACTGCAGGAGAAATAAGAGACTTGGATTTAATCTCTGGGTCAAAAAGATTCCCTGGAGGAGGTCATGGCAACCCATTCCAGTATTCTTGCCTGGAGAATCCCAAAGGACAGAAGAGTCTGGCCCCTACAGTCCACAGGGTGGCAAAGAATTGGACACTACTGAAGTGGCCTAGCACACAGGTAGATATACATGTGGATGTAGATATGTATATTCTTGTAACTGAATTTGCTCCTGAAGAAAGAGGTGTTAAGGATAATTCCTGAATTTATGATTATCATAACTAGATGGATGGTGTTGCCTTTGACTAACATTTTAAAAATAAAGCACTTTTTGGCTTGGGAGAGATAGCCATGAGTTCAGTTTTATACAGGATGCTTTGCAAACATCCTTTAGACATCACCTTAGGCAGCTCAATGTGCCAGTGAATGCTTGGGAGATAAGTCTGAATAAAACATATAAATGTAAAGACCTTCTATTTATAGATAGCAGTTGAAGGGATAGGCAGGGATGGGATCCGAAGTTTAGATAAGTTAAGAATGAGATGGGAGAGACCTAGGAATGATCCCTGTAGAAGTTCCAGGACAGCTGGGGGTTGAATTTATAGTGGAATCACTCTGACCTGGCTCAGTCATGATGGTTATTCATATGTAAGTACAGAGAAAAATCAACAACCTGATATATGCAGAGGTTACCATTTTAATGACAGAAAGCAAAGAGGAACTAAAAAACCTCTTGATGAAGGTGAAAGAAGAGAGAAAAAAAGCTGACTTAAAACTCAGCATTCAAAAAATGAAGGTCATGGCATCCGGTTCCATCACTTCATGGCAAATAGATGTGGGAAAAATGAAAACAGTGACAGATTTTATTTTCTCGGGCTCCAAAATCACTGCAGATGGGGACTGTGGCCACAAAATTATAAAAGACGCTTGTCTTTTGAAAGAAAAGCTATGACAAACCTAGACAACATATTAAAAAGCAGAGACATCATTTTGCTAACAAAGGTCCATATAGTCAAAGCTATGTTTTTCCAGTAGTTATGTATAAATGTGAGAGCTGGACTATAAAAAAGGCCGAGTGCTGAAGAACTGATGCTTTCAAACTGGTGTTGGAGAAGACTTTTGAGAGCTCTTTTACAGCAAGGAGATCAAACCAGTCAATCCTAAAGGAAATCAGCCCTGAATATTCATTGGAAGGACCGATGCTGAAGCTGAAGCTCCAATAGTTTGGCCACCTGATATGAAGAGACAACTCACTGGAAAAGATTCTGATGCTGAGAAAGATTGAGGGCAAGAGGAGAAAGAGGTGATAGATGATGAGATGTTTGGATGGTATCACTGACTCAGTGGACATGAGTTTGAGCAAACTCCAGGATAAGGTAAAGGACAGAGAAGCCTGGTGTGCTACAGTTCATGGGGTCGGAAAGAGCTGGACATGACTTAGCAACTGAAAAACTATAGAGATAAAAGCTCACTGGATCTACTCAAAGATGTGCTTTTCCCAGACCAGTTGAAACACACAAAAATCCTTCATAAAATAAGGAGATGTTACAAAAAGGGCAAAAAGTATGCTAAAACTGATGACCATGAGATATAAGATAGATGAGAAAAATATCAGGAAAGGAAGAGGAGAAAGATGTTCCAATGAGGACATGACGATTCTCTACTTCGTACTCAGGATGGAATAGCTTACGCACATTCCAAAGCACACTGCTTGCTTGGGTATGGTTTTGTGTAGGATTAAAGAATAACTCAGTAAAGGAAAAAGAATTTCAAAGTTCAATTTGACTGGAATCAAGAAGGATTTTCTTGTCTCTTGTCAATGTGTTTTTTTACATCTTAACATGGAGGCATGAAAGCTTTGAATACCTAACGCATAAAAACCAGTCTGTATCTTCAGTGTCACTTCTAAAGAAAAATTCTGTATCCTTTTCTTACTTCCTAGATTTTCATAAAAGTTTGGGTAACATCAAGGCTAGACACTCATGACCACAGAAATTTTTTTTTTTTTATATTTTTATACAACCACTTCAATTTGCTGAAGTAAGCTGTCTGAGAGTAATAGATGGATGTAGAAAATGTGAGCAGCCCATGGCAGCAAATGAAAAATTCAGAAATAATGTTGTAATGGAGATGGCTCCTGTGAATCCTGCACAAATGGTTTTAAAGTACAGTCATGAATTTATTTTTCAGATTTAAGAAGCATTAGTCAGAGCACTAACATATCAGATTTTAGTTTAAAGACATCTTACCCATCTGGTAGATATGTGTGTAGAAGAGATCAAGAAGGCTTTTTCCCTTTTCCATTTTAAATTTAAGCTGTAAGATTTTTATTATAAATTGAATCCATTTCAACAATATCCACCAAAGAAATATAAAACTATACGTCTCAGGATAAGTTAGCATAACACAATCAAGGAGTATAAAAAGAATCAAAGAGCTTTGGTATGGAATTGAACAGGACAACCGGTCTTGCTAAATTCAGACTCAAAATAATGTCAGTGCACCCTACTGGGTAATTCTATTCAGTCTTTGGAAATTTTATTGTATATACTAACAAGCTGCTAGGATAGATTCAATATCAGATTATACTTTTTTCCTTTCTTGGCTCTTCTTGGCCAATGGACAATTATTTTCCCCTTGGAATTGCTTAGTGTTTTGCTTGTTTGTTGTTTATTTTGAGATATGAACTCATATTATGCCTTTGTACTTGTTTTTGTTTGTTTAAAGCAACATTGATCTAAGCTATATGAAAGCTATGTTTATCCCTCTTGTTTATTTATTTCTCAAAAGTGTGACTTCTCACTGATTCACATGGTAGATCTAAAAATGATTTCATGTACTGGGACATACTGTTTGCAGCAATTATTCAGAGATAATAAAGCCTTATAAGACTATTAAGCCTTATAAAGCTGTTAGCTGCTGCTGCTGCTGCTAAGTCGCTTCAGTTGTGTCCGACTCTGTGCGACCCCATAGACAGCAGCCCACTAGGCTCCCCACTCCCTGGGATTCTCCAGGCAAGAATACTGGAGTGGGTTGTCATTTCCTTCTCCAATGCATGAAAGTGAAAAGTGAAAGTGAAGTCGCTTAGGTGTGTCTGACTCTTAAAGACCCCATGGACTGCAGCGCACCAGGCTCCTCCATTCATGGGATTTTCCAGGCAAGAGTACTGGAGTGGGGTGCCATTGCCTTCTCCAAAGCTGTTAAGTTGTTTGCAAACAGTAGTGTTATATGGGCACAGAATCCAATAGGAGAAGGCTCAGTGGTATCAAAGAGCATAAAAGTGAAAAATAGGAAGAAAGGATGTTTCTTACATGAAAAGACTTGAGGAAGACACTAAAAATTGACAGTAAGAAATAAATTGACTCAAGTAGTTTCATCACATACCTTTGCGCATAAATCACTATATTATACAGCTATAATAAAATTAACAAACAATTTAAATAAAAGCAAATCCTAAAGGCACTGTTAGAGTTTGTTGGATTATGTTAAATGTATATTGAAATCACTTAAAATTAGCAGTTCATCTGCAGAAAGCACGTGCTACTAGATTTTGAGTTTTTCATTCTCCCTGATGCATGCCATTTGCTGGGCGTTACCACCTTTTTATTAACTCATACTTTTACTTTTTTCCTCCTTCCTTTCACTCCTTCTCTTTTTCTTCCTCTATCTATGTGTTAGCTGCTCAATCATGTCTGATTCTTTGCCACCTTTTAGACTGCAGCCGCCAGGCTTCTCTGTCTATGGGATTTCCCAGGCAAGAATATGGGAGTGGATTGCCATTGCCTTCCCCAAGGAATCTTACTCCAAGGTTTGACTCAAGGATTAAACCAAGTCTCCTGTATTTCAGGCAGATTCTTTTAGTGTCTGAGCCACTAAGGAAGCCCATCTATCAGTTCAGTTCAGTTCATTTCAGTCGCTCAGTCGTGTCCGACTCTTTGCGACCCCATGAATCGCAGCCCATCTATACTCCTATATAATTTTTTGTTTGTATTTGTTCATCAAGGATTGTATTTATTATCTAAACCAGGACCACTTTTCCCTGCCATGGAAGCTGAGTTTTGAAATTCTCTATCTTTTCGTATTAAGTCCTTTTCAGTATCTAAATCCACTTTGTTTTACTATAATCATATATCTCCCATACTAGTTACTGAGAGCCATGTATCTTATTTTCATTGTCACTCTGTGTCTAAGTATTCATGAAGTATTTTGTCTCCATTTCTCCATCACCATTCCTGAAATGTATGCTTTTAGCCTTGGTAGTGAGAATATTAAAATTTTTATAACATCTAAGAATCTTTTGGCTTTTTTGTATCCTTATTAGCTGCTGCTGCTGCTGCTGCTGCTAAGTCGCTTCAGTCGTGTCCGACTCTGTGCGACCCCACAGATGGCAGCCCATCGGGCTTCGCCATCCCTGGGATTCTCCAGGCAAGAACACTGGAGTGGGTTGCCATTTCCTTCTCCAATGCATGAAAATGAAAAGTGAAAGTGAAGTCGCTCAGTCGTGTCCGACTGTTCGCGACCCCATGGACTGCAGCCCGTCCATGGGAGTTTCCAGGCGAGATTACTGGAGTGGGATGCCATTGCCTTCTCCATCCTTATTAGCTAATAGATAAGAAAATTAAACTCAGACTTGAATGAGAGGTAATTGGTCAATCATAAATGGGTGACATGTCTTTAGAATAAACCTCTGTTGTACAACTCTACTCTAGTACTCCCAGTATCCAAAGCTCCTCTGGAAAATAGGTTCACAGGGTTTTAGGCACCTGAAATTTCTATCAATAAACATGGTATTGCAGGCCTGTAGGTTGGATATTTGCAATATTTGCAATTTTCATCATAGTCCCATGTATTTACTTATTTAACATCGTAGAAGACATAAATGGAGTGTTTTGGTCTCCCTGGGCTATTATAACAAGATACTGTGGAATGGATTGCTTAAATAACAGGAATTTATTTTTCACAGTGATGGAGGCTGGAAAATCCAGGATGCACATATCAGATGACTTGCTTCCTGCTGAGGAGCCTCTTCCTGGCTTGCAGACACCCATCTTCTGCCTGTGTCCTAATATGAGAGAGAAAGAGCTCTAGTTTCTGCCTCTTCTGATATGGACATTAACAACATCACAGGAGCCTCACTTTTCTTAAATCATCTAAACCTAATTACTTTACAAAGATACTACTTCCAAATACCATCACTTTGCAGGGTTAAGGACCTCAACACATAAATTGAAGGAGTGATAGTAATCATTCCATTCTTGAAGTGAAGTGAAGTGACAGTGGCCCAGTTGTGTCTGACTCTGCAATCCCATGGACTGTAGCCTGCCAGGCTTCTCTGTCCATGGAATTCTCCAGGCAAGAATACTGGAGTGGGTGGCCATTCCCTTCTGCAGGGGATCTTACTGACCCAGGGATCAAACCTGGATCTCACGCATTGCAGGTAGATTCTTTACCATCTGAGGCACAGGGATAACCTGGGTCAGTGGAAGCACAGAGGGTTTTACTCAGATTTAGGCATTCAGAGAAGACTTATGAGAAGTATGTAAATCTAAGGTCATATTTGAAACATGAAAATGATCTAACTAAGTGAACAAAAATGACAAGATGAGTATTTCATGTATTTTTGACAGTAAATGTAACCAGGTAGCTGTTTGACTGCAAGAAGATAACTGACTGAATGAGTGAAAGAGGAGACAAGCAGACAAATTGATGTGACTTTAGCAACACTTTATCAAGGAGATGAGAGGAGCCTGCACTGGGTGGTGACAATGGAGTGGGAAGGATGGTGCAGCTGTTCAGTTCAGTTCGGTAGCTTAGTATGTCTGACTATTTGCGACCCCATGGACTGCAGCACACCAGGCCTCCCTGTCTATCACCAAATCCTAGAGTTTACTCAAACTCATGTTTATCGCATTGGTGATGCCATCCAACCATCTTGTTCTCCATCGTCCCCTTCTCCTCCCACCTTCAATCTTTCCCAGAATCAAGGTCTTTTCAAATGAGTCAGCTCTTCGCATCAGGTGGCCAAAGTATTGGAGTTTCAGCTTCAACATCTGTCCTTCCAATGAATATTCAGGATTGATTTCCTTTAGGATGGACTGGTTGGATCTCCTGGCAGTCCAGGGGACTCTCAAGACTCTTCTCCAACACCACAGTTCAAAAACATCAATTCTGGGAGAATGGCATTGAAACATGTATACTATCATGTAAGAAACGAATCGCTAGTCTAGGTTCGATACAGGATACAGGATGCTTGGGGCTGGTGCACTGGGATGACCCAGAGAGATGATATGGGGAGGGTGGTGGGAGGGGGGTTCAGAGTTGGGAACTCATGTATGCCTGTGGTGGATTCATGTCAATGTATGGCAAAACCAGTACAGTATTGTAAAGTAAAAATATAAAATTAAAAAATAATAATAAATAAATAAAAAATAAAAAACAATAGAAAAAAAAAAATCAATTCTTCGGCAGTCAGCTTTCTTTATAGTCCAACTCTCACATCCATGCATGACGACTGGAAAAACCATAGACCTGACTAGACAGACCTTTGTTGGCAAAATAACACCTCTGCTTTTTAATATGCTGTCTAGGTTGGTCATAACTTTTCTTCCAAGGAGTAAGCGTCTTTTAATTTCATGGCTGCAGTCACCAAGTGCAATGATTTTGGAGCCCAAGAAAATAAAGTCTGCCACTGTTTCCACTGTTTCCCCATCTTTTTGCCATGAAGTGATGGGACCAGATGCCATGATCTTAGTCTTCTGAATGTTGAGCTTTAAGCCAACTTTTTCACTCTCCTCTTTCACTTTCATCAAGAGGCTCTTCAGTTCTTCTTCACTTTCTGCTGTAAGCATGGTGTCATCTGCATATCTGAGGTAACTGATATTTCTCCTGGCAATCTTGATTCCAGCTTGTGCTTCATTCAGTCCAGTGTTTCTCACGATGTACTCTTCATATGAGTTAAATAAGCAGGGTGACAATATACAGCCTTGATATACTTCTTTTCCTATTTGGAACCAGTCTGTTGTTCCATGTCCAGTTCTAACTGTTGCTTCCTGACATCATACAGATTTTTCAGGAAGCAGGTCAGGTGTTCTGGTATTCCCATCTCTTTCAGAATTTTCCACAGTTTGTTGTGATCCACACAGTCAAAGACTTTGGCATAGTCGATAAAGCAGAAGTAGATATTTTTCTGGAACTCTCTCGCTTTTTCAATGATGTGACAGATGTTGGCAATTTGATATCTGATTCCTCTGCCTTTTCTATATCCAGCTTGAACATCTGGAAGTTCACAGTTCTAGTATTGTTGAAGTGTTGCTTGGAGAATTTGAGAATTACCTTACTAGCATGTGAGGTGAGTGCAATTGTGCGGTAGTTTGAGCATTCTTTGGCATTGACTTCTTTGGGATTGGAATGAAAACTGACCTTTTCCTGTCCTGTGGCCACTGCTGAGTTTTCCAAAGGTGCAACTGAGAGCTAGGTAAATGATACAGGGACAGTTGATGTTTATGTCCCTTTCCATTATGTTCTGTAACCTCCAAGAAGAAATGCAAGAGGAGACTGTTGTGTTTGAGGCCTACAAAATCTGTCCCTTCTGCTGTAGGAGATTTTTAAAAGTAATTCTAGGCTTCCTTGAGAAAAAGAAATTCAGTACTTAAGTGTTCATTGTCATAGGCTTTTATTTTAGCTTACTGTTTCCAAAAGGAATTATTGTCAAATAAAAAAAACATTCATGAACAATTAAGCAAAGAGTTATAGACTGAGATCATACAATTAAAAGCAAAACCCACTACAGCAAGAACATTTGAGCTACTTTCCATATACTGTAAAAAATTGCCCCACTTCTATTTTCCACATATACTTTATGTACACCTAAGTTATAGTTTGCCAGGTTTCTCACTGATTCTTGATGTCATAGTTCCAAGCATTTCAAGGGCCAGAGTGGGCATAATTTGTACAGCAAGTGGCCAGCAAAGGGAGCAGCCTTAAATACTTCTACCATCACCAATCAAGATAGGAATGGGTCAGATACTCTCAACTGTTTGTGTCTAGAGATGCTTTATCAGTGGCCATCTTACATGCTGTCTATCTTTTAAGATAGGCATTGTTTCAGCTGGAAAGAATTGGTAAAAAAGACATGAGATATTGCTAATTACCTTTCATATATTATCCAATGTTCAATAGCAAACTATTAAAATTAATATTGCACAGTATTAATACTGTAATATTGTACAATATTAACCAGATATCTGGCCTGAGGTGGCCCAGTCTTGGAGTCTACAGGCTCTATGGTAGGGCTACAGGTGACCTCCAAAAGGACTTATACCAACACGTACTTTTCGGGACTGCTGCCAATGTACCTGTCTGGGTGGCAGGCCACTGCCAACCCACACCTCTGCAGAGACCCTCGGTTTTGCCAAGAGAACAGACTAGTGCCAAACAAACACCCTCTATGGCAACACAAGAGAAGATTCTACACAAGGACACCATCATATGGTCAATACTGAAATTACATTTATTATGTTCTTTTCAGCTGAAGATGGAGAAGCTCTAGGCAGTCAGCCAAAAAGAAAAAAAAAAAAAGTCTTGGAGCTGACTGTGGCTCAGATCATGAGGTCTTTATTGCAAAATTCAGGCTTAAATTGAAGAAAGTAGGGAAAACCACTAGACCATTCAGTATGACCTAAATCAAATCCCTCATGACTATACAGTGGAGGTGGCAATTAGATTCAAGGGACTAGACCTGATAGAGTGACTGATGAACTATGGATGGAGGTTCAAAACATCATACAGGAAGCAGTGACCAAAATCATCCCCCAACAAAAGAAATGCAAGAAGGCAGAATGGCTGTCTGAGAAGGCCTTACAAATAGCTAAGAAAAGAAGAGAAGTAAAAGGTAAATGAGAGGGTTGCTGCTGTTGCTGCTGCTGCTGCTGCTGCTGTTAAGTCGCTTCAGTCTTGTCTGACTCTGTGCGACCCCATAGATGGCAGCCCATCAGGATTCCTCGTCCCTGGGATTCTCCATGCAAGAACACTGGAGTGGATTGCATTTCCTTCTCCAATGCATGAAAGTGAAAAGTGAAAGTGAAGTCGTTCAGTCGTGTCCAACTCTTCGCGACCCCATGGACTGCAGCCTACCAGGCTCCTCCATCGATGGGATTTTCCAGGCAAGAGTACTGGAGTGGGTTGCCTCTGCCTTCTCCCAAATGAGAGAGTTAGACATATGCAACTCAATGCAGAGTTCCAGAGAATAGCGAAGAGAGAAAAGAAAGCATTCTTAAGGGAACAATTCAAAGAAATAGAGGAAAACAATAAAATAGGAAAGACTAGAGATCTCTTCAAGAAAACTGGAGATACCAAGGGAACATTTCATGCAAAGATGGGCACAATGAAGGACAGAAACATTAATGACATAACAGGAACAGAGGAAATTAAGAAGAGATGACAAGAATACACAGAACTATACTAAAAAGGTTGTAATGACCCAGATAATTATGATGGTGTGATCACTCACCTAGAGCCAGACATCCTGGAGTTTTTAGTCAGGTGGGTCTTAGGAAGCGTTACTACAGAACAAAGCTAGTGGAGGTGATAGAATAAAATTCCAGCTGAGCTATCTCAAATCCTAAAAGATGATGCTATTAAAAATGCTGCAGTCAACATGCTAGCAAATTTGGAAAAGTCAGCAGTGGCCACAGGACTGGAAAGCTCAGCTTTCATTCCAATCCCAAAGAAGGGCAATGCCAAAGAATGTTCAAACTACTGCACAACTGCACTTATTTCATGTGCTTGCAAGATTAATGCTCAAAATCCTTCAAGCTAGGCTTCAATAGTACCTGACCTGAAAGCTTCCAGATGTACAAGCTGGATTTAAAAAGGCAGAAGAACCATAGATCAAATAGCCCACATCCACTGGATCATGTAAAAAGCAAGGGAATTCCAAAGAAACATCCACTTCTTCTTCATTGAAAGTGCTAAAGCTTTGATTGTGTGGATTACAATAAACTGAAGAAAATTCTTAAAGAGATGGGAATACCAGACCACCTTACCTGCTTCCTGAGAAACCTGTATGCAAGCCAAGAGAAAACAGTTAGAACCAGGCATGGAACAGTAGACTGGTTCCAAATCAGGAAAGGAGTATTTCAAGGGTATATGTTGTCACCTGCTTATTTAACTTCTTTGCAGAGTACATCATGTGAAATGTTGGGCTAGATGAATCACAAGCTGGAATCAAGATTGCTAGTAGAATATCAACACTTCACATATGCAGATGATACCACTCTAAGGCCAGAAAGTAAAAAGGAACTAGAGAGCCTCTTGATGAAGGTGAAAGAGGATAATGAAAAACTTAAAATTCAACATTCAAGAAACTTAAGACCATGGCATCTGGTCTTAAGTCACTTCATTGCAAATAGAAAGAGAAAAAGTGGAAGCAGTGACAGATTTTACTTTCTTGGGCTCCAAAATCACAGGATGGTGACTGCAGCCATAAAAACAAAGACGCTTGCTCCTTAGAAGAAAGGCTATGAGAAACCTAAACAGCATATTAAAAAGTAGAGACATCACTTTGCTGACAAAGGTCCATATAGTCAAAGCTATGGTTTTTCCAATAGTCATATATGGATGTGAAAGTTGAACAATAAAAAAGGCTGATTTTATTAATGCTTTCAAATTCTGGTGCTGGAGAAGACTTTTGAGAGTCCCTTGGACAGTAAAGAGATCAAATCAGTCAATTCTAAAGGAAATCAACCCTGGATATTGGAAGGACTGATGCTGAAGCTGAAGCTCCAATATTTTGGCCACCTGATGCAAAGAGCCAGCTCATAGCAAAAGACTGATTCTGGGAAAGATTGAGGTCAGGAGGAGAAGGGGGCAACAGATATTAAGATGGTTGGATGGCATCACCAACTCAACAGACATGAGCTTGATCTAACACTTAGTGAAGAAGAGGGAAGCCTTGGATGCTGCAGTTCATGGTGTCACAAAGAGTAGGACATGACTTAGTGACTGAATAACAGCAGCAACAATAAGAGTTTTCCATTAATATTCATGAAATTATGTTATATTTGTAATTTTAGAATTTAAAAATCTACAATACAGTTAAGCTAATTTGCTATTCAATAAATTGTTTAAATAAGTCTATATTTCAAAATTATTTTTATTATCCCATTTTACACTCTAAAAGTCCCAAATTGATATATCATGCTACTAGTATTTTCTACCATGTAAATCAAAATACACCTTTCTTCTTGAAAGGAATAATAGAAGTATTGTTGTCACCATGGAAACAAGAGCTCCCTCCTAATCTCCTAATTCACTTTTTCACAAAGTTCTTATCTTGGATGATTTCTTTTCCTTTCTCTGCTGGGCACAACATCTCATAAAAAATTGAACTGTTCTGTGTCAAGAATTGGCTTATTATTATTATTCCTCCCTTAAACTCAGGTTTGAGGGAGGAATAATAACTCAGGGAGTGATGTAAAGACCAATAAGCCAAACCCAATATGGAAAAAATCTGAGTCAAGGTAACTTTTAATTTCATCAACATTCCATGAAATTGCTTAAAAAATAACTTCCTAAAAGATAAAATTTTTAAAAAATGCATAAAATCTGTAGATATTTTCAATTGGAAAGTATATGCAAAATTCAATTTAAAACAATATATTTTTCACACCTTGCTTTCCTAGCAACTCGATGCCAGGATTCTATGGAGGATTTCAGACAAGAAAGGGGAAGACAGCTAAGGTATTGGAAATGGAACTCGTGGAACTCAAACTTTATGTGGTGACCACCTATTGTTTTCATTCTGGTCCTCTTCAAGACATCCCCACCTCAGTCAGTCTATATTTTGGTTGTAAAAACCAGAAAACTGAGTATCAAGCTTCATATTTCCTTCCTTCATCCAATCATAGACACACATCTTCAGTTTGCCATCATAAATTTATCCTGAAGCAATTCCTATCACTGCCACCATTTTAGATGAGTACACCACTATGTTTTTCCCCCGGATTTCTAAATTCTGGAATAACTGATCTTTCTGCATCTATTCCTATCCTCCAGTTCACTCCCTCTGCCATGCTAGAAGAAATATTTCCAAACTTAAAGCTGATAGCACCATTTCCCTCCTTAAGATAGACTATGATTACCTTTTGTTCTAGATAAACAGCTGTCTGCTTTCCCAGGCCTCTTGCTCCTACACCCCTTTGCTTTCTTTACCCCAGCGATATCACTGTAGAATTCTCTAGCACTATGGACTTTGCACACACTGCTCCCTGCACCAGAAAATCTTCCCTCCACATTCACTGTTCTGATGCCTTTTGTTCCGTTAGGGATGTGTTCCCTGAATTTCCAAACTATCTTAGTTTTTAAAGGAGAGGACTTCTCTTTACAACATTGTTTTTCTTTTAAAACATGAATCACAGTTTGAAATGTGATATCTAGTAGTGTCATTATTTGATTATCATACACTATGTCTTTATTTTATTTTAAATTTTACTCATTAATGTATCTCCAGAGTCTAGCAAAATGCCATGATATATTAAACAGACTAATTTACTTAACTAAGTTAAATGAGGGCAGAAGGGGCGGCTGTGAGGTGATACCCCTCGTCCAAGGTAAGGAGCAGTGGCTGCGCTTTGCTGGAGCAGCCATGAAGAGATACCCCATGCCCAAGGTAAGAGAAATCCAAGTAAGACTGTAGGTGTTGCAAGAGACATCAGAGGGCAGGCACAAAAACCATAATCACGGAAAACTAGTCATTCTAATCACACTAGGACCACAGCCTTGTCTAACTCAACGAAACTAAGCCATGCAGTGTGGGGCCACCCAAGACAGGCAGGTCATGGTGGAGAGGTCTGACAGAATGTGGTCCACTGGAGAGGGAATGGCAAATCACTTCAGTATTCTTGCCTTGAGAACCCCATGAACAGTATGAAAAGGCAAAATGATAGGATACTGAAAGAGGAACTCCCCAGGTCGGTAGGTGCCCAATATGCTACTGGAGATCAGTGGAGAAATAACTTGAGAAAGAATGAAGGGATGGAGCCAAAGCAAAAACAATACCCAGTTGTGGATATGACTGGTGATAGAAGCAAGGTCTGATGCTGTAAAGAGCAATATTGCATAGGAACTTGGAATGTTAGGTCCATGAATCAAGGCAAACTGGAAGTGGTCAAACGAGATGACAAGAGTGAACATCGACATTCTAGGAATTAGCGAACTAAAATGAACTGGAATGGGTGAATTTAACTCAGATGACCATTATGTCTACTACTGCAGGCAGGAATCCCTTAGGAGAAATGGAATAGCCGTCATGGTCAACAAAAGAGTCCGAAATGCAGTACTTGGATGCAACTTCAAAAACGACAAAATGATCTCTGTTGGTTTCCAAGGCAAACCACTTAATATCACAGTAATCCAAGTCTATGCCCCAACCAGAAAGCTGAAGAAGCTGAAGTTGAACGGTTGTATGATGACCTACTAAAAAGCCTCTTGATAAAAGAGAAAGAGGAGAGTGAAAAAGTTGGCTTAAAGCTTAACATTCAGAAAACTAAGATCATGCCATCTGGCCCAATCACTTCATGGCAAATAGATGGGGAAACAGTGAAAACAGTGTCAGATTTTATTTTTAGGGGCTCCAAAATCATTGCAGATGGTGACTGCAGCCATGAAATTAAAAGATGCTTACTCCTTGGAAGGAAAGTAATGACCCAACCTAGATAGCATATTCAAAAGTAGAGACATTACTTTGCCAACAAAGGTCTGTCTAGTCAAGGCTATGGTTTTTCCAGTCTCATGTATGGATGTGAGAGTTGGACTGTGAAGAAAGCTGAGCACTGAAGAATTGATGCTTTTGAACTGTGGTATTGGAGAAGACTCTTGAGAGTCTCTTGGACTGCAAGGAGATCCAACCAGTCCATTCTGAAGGAGATCAGTCCTGGTGTTCTTTTGAAGGAATGATGCTAAAGCTGAAACTCCAATACTTTGGCCACCTCATGCGAAGAGTTGACTCATTGGAAAAGACTCTGATGCTGGGAGGGATTGGGGGCAGGAGGAGAAGGGGACAACAGAGGATGAGATGGCTGGATGGCATCACTGACTCGATGGACGTGAGTTTGCGTGAACTCCGGGAGTTGGTGATGGACAGGGAGGCCTGGCATGCTGCGATTCATGGGGTTGCAGAGTAGGACATGACTGAGCGATTGAACTGAACTGACTGATGAAGACCTACAAGATCTTTAGAACTAACACCCAAAAAAGATGTCCTTTTCATTATAGGGGACTGGAATGCAAAAGTAGGAAGTCAAGAAACACCTGGAGTAACAGGCAAATTTGGTCTTGCAATATGGAATGAAGCAGGGCAAAAGCTGTTAGAGTTTTGCCAGGAGAACACACTGGTCATAGCAAACACTCTCTTCCAACAACACAAGAGAAGACTCTACACATGGACATCACCAAATGGTCAACACCGAAATCAGATTGATTATATTCTTTGCAGCCAAGATGGAGAAGCTCTCTACAGTCAGCAAAAACAAGACCGGGAGCTGACTGTGTCTCAAATCATGAACTCCTTATTGCCAAATTCAGACTTAAATTGAAGAAAGTAGGGAACACCACTAGGCCATTCAGCTATGACCTAAATCAAATCCCTTATGATTATACAGTGGAAGTGAGAAATAGATTGAAGGGACTAGATCTG
>SJYT01018607.1:137553-218632 GCA_006410635.1 Cephalophus harveyi
AGTATATTCAAAAGCAGAGACATTACTTTGCCAACTAAGGTCCGTCTAGTCAAGCCTATGGTTTTTCCTGTGGTCATGTATGGATGTGAGAGCTGGATTGTGTAGAAGGCTGAGTGCCGAAGAATTGATGCTTTTGAGCTGTGGTGTTGGAGAAGACTCTTGAGAGTTCTTTGGACTGCAAGGAGATCCAACCAGTCCATTCTGAAGGAGATCAGCCCTGGGATTTCTTTGGAAGGAATGATGCTGAAGCTGAAACTCCAGTACTTTGGCCACCTCATGAGACGAGTTGACTCATTGGAAAAGACTCTGATGCTGGGAGGGATTGGGGGCAGGAGGAGAAGGGGACGATCGAGGAGGAGATGGCTGGATGGCATCACTGACTCGATGGACATGAGCCTGAGTGAACTCCGGGAGATGGTGATGAACAGAGAGGCCTGGCGTGCTGTGATTCATGGGGTCACAAATAGTCAGACATGACCAAGTGACTGAACTAGTCCTTGGAAGGAAAGTTGTGATCAACCTAGATAGCATATTCAAAAGCAGAGACATTACTTTGCCAAAAAGTTCCGTCTAGTCAAGCCTATGTTTTTTCCAATGGTCATGTATGGATGTGAGAGTTGGACTGTGAAGAAGGCTGATCGCCGAAGAATTGATGCTTTTGAACTGTGGTGTTGGAGAAGACTCTTGAGAGTCCCTTGGACTGCAAGGAGATCCAACCAGTCCATTCTAAAGCAGATCAGTCTTGGGTGTTCTTTGGAAGGACTGATGCTAAAGCTGAAACTCCAATACTTTGGTCACCTGATGCAAAGTGCTGACTCATTGGAAAAGACTCTGATGCTGGGAGGGATTGCAGGCAGGAGGAGAAGGGGACGACAAAGGATGAGTTGGCTAGTTGGCATCACCAACTCGATGGACATGAGTTTGTGTGAACTCTAGGAGCTGGTGTTGGACAGGGGGACCTGGCATGCTGCGATTCATGAGGTCGGAAAGATTCGGACACGACTCAGAGACTGAGCTGTACTGAAGTTAAATGAAATAAATAATGAACATGTTCTAGATGGAAGCATACAAAGTGGGGTTAAGAAAGTTTTGTTTGTTGTTGTTTAGTCACTAAATCATGTCCAACATTTTGCAACTCTGTGGACTGTACTTTACAGGCTTCTCTGTACAGGGAATTTTCTAGAAAAGAATACTGAATTGAGTTGCCATTTCCTCCCTCAAGGGAGGTCTTTAAGGTAAAAACAAACAAACAAATCAATTGTGCTTGTGTTGATAAAAAGCAATAGGGAGGAAAATATTAGTTATAAGAAAAAGCAAAGCTCATGATAAAAGCATAGATTTAAGGATTGGCTGACATTGCAAAGGCAACACATTTTCTACTTAAAACAGGAGAGAAAAAGGAAAATTAGATTGCTTATGTAAGAATTTTGTAGTGTTGTAGCAAGAATTTGCAAGAGTACCTTACCTGTGAATTCTATACAGTTTTAAAAATTTTACATATTTATTTATTTTACACAAAGGAGGAGGAAAGAAAGAGGAAGAGATGAGTTTAGCAAGCTCAAAGTTTGGCAGAGTATGAAGAAGTTTTGAGGTTGCCATGGTAGAGACTAGGGTAGAATTCTGGCTGTAGAAATTTGAATATTGGGCTGCACCCAAGACTGCGTTGAATGGCAGACTGAGTTGGTAGTGGAAGACCTCTCTACTTGGCTACTTGGTGGTGTGACATTTTTTAGTAACTTGTTGCAGCTCGAGTGTAAAACTGGAGACTGACTATTATATCAACCAAAGATGGAAGTTTTGATACATCGATATGATTTAAAGACAGGGAATTTCAGTCGCTGGCAAATACAGAACTGTTATTTGCTAAAGCAGTATCCTTCCAAAATGATTGTATTTGCTTACTTTCTTATTTCATTGAAATCTCTTCTCAAAAATCATTTTTATCAGAGTTCCTCCCTGATGATTCTATTCAAAATATTTATCTTTTGAATTTTTTCATCTTCTTAACATGATTTATTTTCCTCTTAGTTCTTACCATTTTATATTTTAATCCTTCCTTCCTTCCCACCTCCCTCCCTTCCTTCCTAATGTGTATCTATCTGTCCCTTTTACAATTATACCATATGAGAATAGTGATTTTTAAAAACTAGCAAACCCCAGCCCTACTACTCCTTTTACTTAAATAATTATTGCAAAGAACTCTAGTACAAATTTATATACAGAAATTTATGACTAGGTTTATTTCCAAGACTGATGTGTGCTCATTTCACTACAATTGTGCTTACTTTGTCTTAATTGAAGTTTAAAAACTTTTAAAGCATTGACATAAATGTTGGCTCATTTAAAGTTAGTTATTTAACAACAACCCTTTAAGGGTCCTCTTCTCTTTTTTGCAAATTCACGATCTGAATTTGGGGTTGGATTTGAGAGACTAAACTCTCTGACTTCTGTGAAATTTTTTCATCTCACTTTTCATAGACTAGTTCCATATTCCTACTCCCATATTTGTCCCCTGTATATTGACTGCTCTCATTGTACTGAATTCCTTATTTATAGAATTTGTTTCTTACTAAATAGTGAGTTTTTTTTTTTTTTTTAAAGTGAAGTTGCTCAGTCGTGTCTGACTCTTTGCAACCCCATGGACTGTAGCCTACCAGGCTCCTCCATCCATGGAGTTTTCCAGGTAAGAGTCTTTTAAAAAGACTTTATTTACATATTTGTCTTCATCAATCTCAACACAGAATCTGGTCTTATTAAATTTGAATAAATGTGTGTTGAGTGAGGGAATAAAATGAATGAATGAATGAGTCTGTTTGGCAGATAAGAAAGCTGAGCTTCTGGAATAGTTCATTGACTTATCCAAGTCCAGAGAATTAATAAAGAAAGGAGCACTGGCTTTCTGATGCCTATATAAAAGCTCATTGTCATATGCATTACACTTTAGTCATGGATTTACAGTCCTAGAACTGCCATGTGAATTTAATATTTTCAAAGAATCTGAGCTTGAACTGCTTAAAGTTTCCGACTTAAATATCCCATTAAGCCCTCTATTTTGTTTTGCACATTTTATATCCTTCCATGTAAATGTTTTCCATGTTAACTGCTCTAAAACAAAGAGCATGGTTATATAAACAGCAGTACAGAGCAGTGCCACACACCAAAATGGGATGTCCCCTTGTACAACAAGAATCCTTGAGGCTGGCAGAATTCAAATTAAACCAAGAAATCTCTCTGGTTAATATTTTTAAATTTTTTCACAAGAAAATTTTCTGCCATAAATACTGATTTGAATGGCATTTATATAGTAATAGAGGCATCTTAAAAATTCATTTTTACTATTGGCTCATGACATTATATTGTTTTGTTAATTAGATACTTTAAAATCGGGATAGAATATTATTCCTTTATGGAGCATTGTTCCAAGAGAGGTTTGTAAATGTTGCTGCTGCTGCTGCTTCTAAATCGCTTCAGTCGTGTCCGACTCTGTGCAACCCCATAGACTGTCCACCAGGCTTCCCCGCCCCTGGGATTCTCCAGGCAAGAACACTGGAGTGGGTGGCCATTTCCTTCTCCAATGTACGAAAGTAAAAAGTGAAAGTGAAGTCGCTCAGTCGTGTCTGACTCTTAGCGACCCCATGGACTACAGCCTACCAGACTCCTCTGTCCATGGATTTTCCAGGCAAGAGTACTGGAGTGGGGTGCCATTGCCTTCTCCATTGTAAATGTTAGGGACATGTAAAAGTCACAGATCATATAGTCAAAAGATGTAGGCAAATTTCAGGAATTTAGATATTTACTCTGCATAAAAGTAAATCATCTCAAATGTAGGATTTCATGAGGTGAAAAGTAATAAACACACAGATTAAACGGGAAAAAACAGGAGCCTATAGATATAATAAAAATCAAATAAAGAAAATCTGAATATGCTTAGTTTTAGGGTGATAATTTTGTCCTCTGAATTACTTTAAAATCTCTACTTAGGTTAAAGGTAGTCTCTGCTGCTGCTAAGTCGCTTCAGTCGTGTCCGACTCTGTGCGACCCCAGAGACGGTAGCCCACTAGGCTCCCGCGACCCTGGGATTCTCCAGGCAAGAACACTGGAGTGGGTTGCCATTTCCTTCTCCAATGCATGAAAGTGAAAGTGAAGTCGCTTAGTCGTGTCCAACCCTCAACGACCCCATGGACCGCAGCCTTCCAGGCTCCCCTGTCTATGGGATTTTCCAGGCAAGAGTACTGGAGTGGGGTGCTATCTAGGGACAGGTTTTTGGGATATATTCTTTTTTGAGATTGTTAACTATTTCTCATTAAGAAATACATGAGGAAGTAGTAGATATAAATGATTCAACTAGTTTTGTGACTTAAGGCAAGTGGCCAATTTTTTTAGTCCTCAATATTCTTATAGGCTTTTTATGAGGTTCCAATGCAATTTAATATGAAATAGTTAATACTTCCAAACCCAGAGAGTATGGTAAGGAGTAAAGTGGCTACAATTTGCCATAAGCACTGAATGTAGACAGAGATTTAATGGATCAGACCAAGATTATTTCAGCAAAGCCAGTGGCATGAGCATCAGCAGAATTGTAGCAGTTTCCCTACCCCCAAGTCCATGGGACAGCACACTAGCCCTAGACAGATGCTGCACATGCAGTGGATTTATGTTGCAGGTGAGGAATCTGGAACTTAAGGAATCTCATGTTTTTATATCAGGTAGTAAGCAAGCCAACTACATCAACAATCCAGAGAAATGGCTGAGCTAAAAAATGAGTCAAGATCTTACAGCTTTGATACCACAAGAATCTCATGGGGGACTGCCTCACAGTAGAAAACACTTTGAATAATAGAAAACATCATTACCAAAAGAAATAAAAATATACATTCACACAACAATGTGCAAGTGTGTGTTGAAAGCAGCATTATTCATAATAATCAAAGAGAGGAAACAACTCAAATGTTTACAGTGAGGAATGAGGGATGAAGGCACAGACTGTGATATATCTATAAAATGAAATACTATTCAGTAGTAAAAAGAATAATGTACTTATACAAGTCACCCATGAATGAAAGTTGAGGACATTATACTAAAGAAAAGATCATATATGTTAATGATTCTTTTCATATAAAGTGTCCAGAGTGAGTGAACAGAAAGTAAATGAGTAGTTATGTAGTTCGTGGAGGTGGGAAAAAGTGGGAATAAGGAAATGACTGCTAATAGATAAAGAATTCCTTTTTGGGGATGATGAAAATGTTTGAAAATTAGATTGGGTGATTATTGGATAACTTTGTGTGCATGTGTGTGTGTATTTGTGTGTGTGTAGCACTGAATTATAGTTTTTAAATGAGTAAATTTTACTCTGAAAAAATAAATAACATCTAATGAAGCTTTTTTTAAAAAAGAAACCATTAAACATACTGAGTGTGTTGGATTATCTGTGTTAACTCAGTAGTACCATTGTTCCATTATAGGGCATTGCAAAAGAAAAGCTAGGAACTACGTTTCCCAGAATCTCTTTCCTGTTTTGGTTCCTGGTTAGAATTGGATAGTGAGAAGCTCCTAAGTGAGGTTTGGAAGATGGAAGAACAGAAGAGATCATTATTTTCCAGAGGTTGTTCACACTGGAGAGCAGGCAAATGTGAGCTTCACAGAGAGCTCTTTAGAATGACTGGCTTTAATGCTAAAGTTGAAATGACATATGGCAGCTTCCCTGACTTTCACCCATGGCCTTTCCCCAGGAGTAAAAGCCTGTGTTTTTCATTATTCAGTTGCTAAGTCATGTCCAACTCTTTGCGACCTCATGGATTGCAGCATGCCAGGCTTCCATGTCCTTCACTATCCCCTGAAGTTTGCTCAAATTTGTATCCATTGAGTCAGTGATGCCATCTAACTATCATCCTCTGTTATCCCCTTCTGCTCCTGTCCTCAATCTTTCCCAGCATCTGGGTTTTCTTTTTTTTTCAATGAGATGACTATTTGCATCAGGTGATATATTAAAGCTTACATAGAATGGTTTGTGTTCTCCTGAATCATGAATGAATTGCTTTTGAGTCCAGACAAACAAGAATTCAAAAACTGGAATCTCCAATTTTATCAAATTTATAAGCATTTCTCTATCACTTTTGTTCAAACAAATAAACTATTTGTATACTGAGATCTCTGTGCTTTCCTGATTTTTCCATGGTATTTGAGTCAAGCAGTTTGGTTGGAACTGGAGGTCCTGATGCCATAAACCCTTTCTGTTACCCATATTTTCCTTGCCTTGGTGATAGACTTAGGTTCTATTTGCATCCTTAACCAAAACCAGTGAGTGCCCAGCATTCTTTTGGCCACAGTTACTGGTTCAGTAAATTGTGCTTTATCCCTTTTGTTTCATCAGAGAGGAGCCCATAAGTTCTGCTTGATGGTTGGGGAAACACAGATAAAGGCTGCATACAGGTGTGAGGATTGAGGACTGAGGCGTGTGTGCTAAGTCACTTCAGCTATGTCCAGCTCTTTGTTAAACTATGGATCCTAGCCCACCAGGCTCCTCTGTTCATGGGATTCTACAGGCAAGAATGCTGGAGTAGGTTACCATGCCCTCCTTCAGGAGATCTGACTCAGGGATCAATCCACATTTCTTATGTCTCCTGCATTGGCAGGTAGGCTTTTTACCACTAGTGCAACCTGGGAAGTCCAAGGACTGGGATTATGGTCATTTGGAACCATACGGAAAGTCATTCTGAGCTCAAAGCCACATAATGATGTGGAGACCAGAGAATTACAGTAAGCAAAACCAGAGTCCTGATATAAACATACCGAAAACTTTTCTACTTTTGGACTTTTCAGTTACACCATCAAAATCACAATCTTCTTTATGAGTTGTTGCTAAAGAATATTGAATTGCTTTTTCTGTTCCTTGCAGTTAGATATGATCCCATGGGTGCATGTTCAGTCACTGAGTCGTGTCTGACTTTTTGCAACCCTATGGACTGTAGTCCACCAGGCTCCTCTGCCCATAAGATTTACCAGGCAAGAATACTGGAGTGGGTTGCACTCCCTTTCCTTCTCCAGGGATTCTTCCCAACCCAGCAATTAGACCCACATTTCCTGCATTGGCAGGTGGAATCTTCACCACTGACCCACCAGTGAAGCCCAAGATACAATTTCATTCATGCGTAAGAGAGGTCTAGGAAAGCAATACCATGTAAAGCAGTAATTATGACCTCATTTCTGTTTTTTCATTATATCATAAGGCTTTGAGAAAAAAAAAAAAAAATAATAGAAAGTAAATTAAAATTCACTTTCAAAATAGCTCCAGCAGAGTAATGAGTGATAATCAATAATCAAGTTCTCCCATTGTTATTGATTCAACCTATTGCGACTTGAAAATTGAGAACTGCTCCCTGTTAAGAATATTTGGGTCTTGATATTCAGTTAGATCTAAGAATCTTCTCACTACAGAAAATATAATTGGGTAATAGAGACTCTAGGGCATATTGGGAAGTAAAAGGAAGTTATTAAGTTCATAATTTTATATAGAAAGAAATCAAAGCACCAGAAGAGAAAGAATAAGAAAAGGGTACAACTTTCAGGAAATTCCAACCTGTCTCTTGTGATCATTTTACATAACAAATACAACTTTTTTACTTAATCAACAAGGTAAAGGGTAAGAACTAGGATGGCTACATGTGAGCTGAACATAGCAGAAAATATTGTTGAGGGAGAAAAGAGAGAACTTGCTGATAATACAGTACTTGCAAAACAAGCTTTTGCTGTTTCCCTCCTGACATGGAGTCTGTTGTCTACTAGGGCAATCATATCCAGCAGTAATTGTCTAACAATTGTTCCGTACTGAGAAAATATTTCTGATTACAGACATTAACACGTTTAGGCATTAAACCTCCTCACTGTAATTACCCTTGAGCTTATTCTCACAAATGAATTAATATGCTGATCGCTTGGACTAATACAGCCAGCAAAAGGGTGATGAATTGCTTCCAAATCAGATAAAATGAGGCATGACATCATTTAATTAATTTCATGGAAGTGGGGGGTTGAGGCATAAAGAAAACATTTCCACTGGGGCAAGCTTCCCAGAATGGAGTGTGAAGCAGGGGCAGAAAGTAAGAAATGGAAGATGAAATCCAGGGTTATTGAAAGTTTCTTTGTTTTTGAGAAGGTGGATTTGCATACTCCAATGTACCATTTGAGGCAGACATATTTTAGTAGCCAATCCCACAGCATGGGCGATTGTGTGCCCCATTGGAAGCTCTCAGAAGGCAGAATGTGCTTATTTTTCCATTCTAAAGCTAAGAATAATTTGCCTTATTAAATGACCAACTTGCATTAAAAGGATAAAACCAAGAGCTTGGTTTGAAATAGAAAATCAAACAAACAAAAAGCAAGGACATGTGGAATGAAAGATATGCTAACAGGGTGTGATTAGGACACAAAATGAATTTTTTCTCACATCCACCAAGATTGGGAGCCTTGGTAAAGGACAAAAAGGCTGGGTACACAGTAAGAGAGTGTTCCTGGTTCAGATCGAAAGGTGATTTGCTTGCGTAACCATGAGGATAGTAATCCGTCTTCCTGACTAGTGCCCATGTTGTTTAGTCATCCAACAGAAAGAGCTTTAGCAAAGCTACTAACAAATCAATAGTACTTTATTTAGATTGTGGCTTGATTTCTTCCACTATCTCCTACCCATTTCCACCTTTGAAAAGGCTGGAGTCGTCCAGCTGGGAATATTTTTAAAGGAGATACATGCTTGATTCAGCATGGCTTCCTCTATTAGCTTTATGTAGAATTTTAAAGCTATCTTTTAGATATAGGACTGAAGCATATCTATTACAAATCCAACTGCTAATAACAAATTAAACACCTTAGACATTTGAATTATAATTTTGTAACTCCAAAAAGCAAGTGTTTTATTAACAGTAAACAAAGACCTAAGATATCTTTCAGTCTTCATTTGTTTTCCATTCACAGGGTTAAGAGTATATAAGTTTGCTAAACAGGCTGTCAACAATGCTCCGCAATTAATTGGATTTATATATGTGAGAGTGCAAACACAGTAATTCTCAGTTACTTGCTACGTGACTTTACGCAAGCTGTGTGAATCTGCATTTTTTTAACCATAAAATAAGCTCAATCACATACTCATAGAGTTGTGGAAGGATTCAATGCTGGAAACATATAAAGTAGCTTGCACTCAATAAATATTGAATTTTTTCCTCATCAATTGTTGAAATTGACAACATTTATTGTTAGCTTGATCATACTAATTCAGCATATTGACCTCACATCCATTCAATTCAGACTTACTCCTGCACCCACGCGCACCTCCCTCCGTAACATCCCTGGTCCCTGTTCTCTCACTCCCACCTATCTTCAAACATTTTCTTTTTGCATAAGAGTGAAAAAAAAAATCTTAAAATATAAATAGGATTTGTCACATTTCCCTCTTAATACCCTTCAATAATCTGACTTTATACTTAAAATGAGATCCAAACCTCTTTCTGTGCCTATATTCTTTAATTCCTACCTCTTCGATTTATCTATGTTGTTTTCTACCTTTTTCTGTTCAAATATTGAAGACAAAAAATAAAGGCAATGAGATAAAAGAATGAGCACTGAATAGAGAAGTTTGCCCAGCAAGAAGGCCAACTTAACAGAGTCTCTGCTCTGGATGAGAAGGTTGGCTATAGGAGACGGAGTAGGCTTTTTAAAGCCAAAATAAGAGGAATATTTCAATTTCTTTTAAGGGAAGCAAAATCTCTACTACCAGAGGTGGGTTAGTGCCTCTAGGCTTGTTGATTTAGGTAAGTGCTGGGGACTGGCTGTCTGATGCTAAGCATATGGAGAGCACCTGGGAGAGTGGGGTCCAGCTGCCTTTGTTGCAAAGGTGCCATGCCAGAGTCAGGATGATGGTGCCCAGCCAGGCCTGCTCCATCACCTACAGGCTGAGTCATCAGGTCAAGATTTGTCACGGCTGTACTGGACTTCTTTTAGCTCCAGAGATAGCATTCCTGCCTCAAGGGTTTTGAACATGCTCTTCCTCCGCTTGATACATTCTTCTGCTCTTCATGTAGCTATTTCTCTATCTTCACATCTCACCTCAAATTATTGATAGGATACCATGAAGTCTATCTTGATCTAAGTGTAGCCCTTGTTCTGTTTATTTGACAAACGGCAATTTTTCTTTGCCAAACTTATGTCCTGTTAATGCTAAAAACTTCAGTAAGAGGAAGCTGTCTTTCTGTGAGGGGCGTTGAGAGGGAGAACAAAGAAGTAATCATCCACATATTGCAATACTGTAACAAAATAGAACCTCTAGGGAAATTTAGGTCATCCAGATGAGCCTTCAAGATTTTTCAGAAATAAGGAGGTCTCTTGGTATCACTGTCCAGGTAAAATGTTTTTCTTCCCAGGTGAAAACAAAAAAAAGGATTGTCTACCTTCATCAACTGGAATACTAAAGAATGCACTGCATAAATCAGTTATAGTAAAGAATTTATTTTCAGTGGATATGGATTTTAGTAATATATGAGGGTTAGGAACAACAGTATCTATTTTGTTTATTACTCACACGTCTTGGACAAGCCCCCATCCTTGGCTCTTAGATTTTCTTACTGGTAAAATGGGAATGTTACAGGGGCTAGTATAGGGATAATGAAGTTTTGAGCCTTGTGATCTTCTATTATGGGCTTTACACCTTGAAGGGCTTCTTTATTTATAGGCTATTGATTAATTCTGGGAAGAAGTTTTCAGGGATCTGTTAATCTTGATGGGAAGTGCACTGCAAATTTTGCCAGCCTTAATTGGAGATTTTGTCCATAGGAAAGTGGTAGCTGACTCAATAGGGACAAATGATCAATGTTTCCAGAATCAGCTGTTATAGCATCAGAGATAGAACAAATAAAAGATGCCAAAGAATCATTTAATTCATTTGGTGTCTTTGATATTACTGTAAAATCCTAGAATTATTTCCCCCTTTTGGGAAAAATAAATTTTGGTATAACATTAAGAAATGTCAGTCTAATAAACAGTTAGGGGTAAAGGAATTAAGGAGAAAATGGTGTGCATCTCTCAAAGGATGCATCTGAACAAAAGAGAATAGGTTAGAGATTCCTACTCTTTGAACTGTTTTAGTACTCAGAGGCATAGGTAGTGGGGTTGAGCACTGAGACTGTGCCTCTGATATCTGTTAGGAACGAAAGAGATGCACCCCCAATTTGGGGAAATGTTCTCTAGGCTGATTTAAAGGAAAGATTAGGAAGAGCCTCGAAGTTGCTTGGAGTCACGTCATAGAGTACGGAGAGGACTTTAGAAAGGCTGAAGATGCCTAAAGAGATCACCTTTGTAATAATCTCTTTTCCAATGTCTTTGCTCTTTGCTGTAAGAGGGTTCTCATTTCTTTCAGTAGCCTTCATTTATTGGACTAGGGAGGATTAAGAATTTTAGTGATCTTTCTTTCATCCAGAGTATGAGAGAGCTGGTTTGCCAGATTAAATCTGGAGTGGACATGGTTTCCCATTGTCAGGGTCCTTTTTCCTAGAAGGGAAATTTCTCTCTTCAGGATATTAATAAACCTAGAGTTAAAGCTACCTGAGTGAAATAGACATCTAGAGACCAAAATTTTCTTTAAAAGCAACCTTAAATCAATTGTAATATGCACAAGAAGATGTGTCAGATTTTTGTGTGCAAACCTGAATTTTGTTCCAATCAACAGATTTAGGAAAAGATCTAGAAACTGCTTGATAAAGTTGTCTGGCAATTGTTGAAGCCTATTCATACAATAAGTTAGCTAGCTGGTCTCTGTCTTGTAAATCTAGAGACCTTTCAGTATTTTCCCAATTACCGATTTTTGTTTAATGCCAGGCCTGGCCTTCAATAGCAAATATATGCACTAGATGACTTATAAGTCAAAGAAACCAGGTTATGATAGTTTGAATGACTATATTAAGTCTCTCAGCAAACCTGGGAGGATCTCAGGTTACTCGAGAAAAATCTTTGATGAAGTTTCAGTTTAAGTCCAGGGAGGTTAAGAAATTAAAAGCTTAGCCTCTGGATCCTCAGAAAGCCTAATTTTAAAGGAACAGGTTCTGACAAGTTCGGAGGAAATGGGGAAGTCTGATTTGAGAATCAGCCTGAGAGAACTGGGGATATAGTGGATGCGTCTATGTGCATGTGTGCTCAGTTGCTCAGTTGTGTCTGACTTTTTGCAATCCCGTGAACGGCAGCCCACCAAGCTCCTCTGTCCACAGGATTTTCCAGGCAAGAAAACTGCAGTAGGTTGTCATTTCCTGCTCCAGTGGAGCATCAGTTCAGTTCAGTTCAGTTCAGTCTCTCAGTCATGTCCAACTCTTTGCGACCCCATGAATCGCAGCATGCCAGGTCTCCCTGTTCATCACCATCTCCCAGAGTTCACTCAGACTCACGTCCATCGAGTCAGTGATGCCATCCAGCCATCTCATCCTCGGTCATCCCCTTCTCCTCCTGCACCCAATCCCTCCCAGCATCAGAGTCTTTTCCAATGAGTCAACTCTTCTCATGAGGTGCCCAAAGTACTGGAGTTTCAGCTTTAGCATCATTCCTTCCAAAGAAATCCCAGGGTTGACCTCCTTCAGAATGGACTGGTTGGATCTCCTTGCTGTCCAAGGGACTCTCAAGAGTCTTCTCCAACACCACATTTCAAAAGCATCAATTCTTCGGCGCTCAGCCTTCTTCACAGTCCAACTCTCACATCCATACATGACCACAGGAAAAACCATAGCCTTGACTAGGTGGACCTTAGTCGGCAAAGTAATGTCTCTGCTTTTGAAAATGCTATCTAGGTTGGACATAACTTTTCTTCCGAGGAGTAAGTGTCTTTTAATTTCATGGCTGCAGTCACCATCAGCAGTTATTTTGGAGCATAGTGATGCTTTCTAAGGCCCACTTGACTTCACATTCCAAGATGTCTGGCTCTAGATTAGTGATCACATCATCATGATTATCTGGGTCGTGAAGATCTTTTTTGTACAGTTCTTCTGTGTATTCTTGCCACCTCTTCTTAATATCTTCTGCTTCTGTTAGGTCCATACCATTTCTGTCCTTTATCGAGCCCATCCTTGCATGAAATGTTCCCTTGGTATCTCTAATTTTCTTGAAGAGATCTCTAGTCTTTCCCATTCTGTTCTTTTCCTCTATTTCTTTGCATTGATCGCTGAAGAAGGCTTTCTTATCTCTTCTTGCTATTCTTTGGAACTCTGCATTCAGGTGCTTATATCTTTCCTTTTCTCCTTTGCTTTTTGCCTCTCTTCTTTTCACAGCTATTTGTAAGGCCTCCCCAGACAGCCATTTTGCTTTTTTGCATTTCTTTTCCATAGGGATGGTCTTGATCCCTGTCTCCCGTACAATGTCACGAACCTCATTCCACAGTTCATCAGGCACTCTATCTATCAGATCTAGGCCCTTAAATCTATTCCTCACTTCCACTGTATAATTATAGGCAGTATAAAAGGAAAGAAGGAAGATCGCAGACTTTGGCCACAAGAAGCCAAGGGAGAGAGAACTGTTGGTGCCCAAAGCAGAGCCTGATCCCAAAGGAAAATGGGACTGAGGCTTTGGAATTCATTTTATCTTTCTTTAATCATTTGTATGCCTCAATTAATCTTAAAATATTATTTTGTGGAGAGGCAATTTTAGACTTCTGACAACTTTGGAAAGTCTCAAAATACCAATTGAAATGAACATTCCTCAGTTCTGAAAATTTTGGGGCTGTTGTAGTCCAAAATAGTTTTAAGGAAATTAAGTTTGGGAATTTCAAAAATTTCCCATAATGGTCACTGCTATTCTAAATTGCCTTTAGTGAGGTTGATCCACTTAGTTATAATTGCATATGAGGAAGGATCAAGACTTTTAATACTTGGATAATAGGGATCCCATTTCCTAGAAGTTTTTCCTGTAGGGTAAAGAATACTTTTTAAGCTGTGTAACCAGCATACAGCACAAATAGCTCAGTGCATACAACTTGCAAGCCTATGCCAGCCAATTCAAAAGAAAGATCTCACTTCCAGAGGACCCATAAAGAAGGCGTTTTCAGTCATATTCCAGAGAATAGCTCTTCCAAAGGAATAGCCAGGAAAATTCCCTGGTGGTAAATGGTTAAGACTCCATGCTTCCAGTGCATGGGGCACAGGTTTGATCTTGGTCAGAGGACTAAGATTCCACATTCCTTGTGGTGGTGTGGCCAAAAGAACAAATTAAAATTATAAAAAGAAAAAAGAGTTTAAAAAGACTATTAAAAAGGGGAAGAGGATAAGACTGAGAAACTGAGTACTATTTCATTGAAACAACCCCTGTTCCTGAAGGAATATGACAAAAGCTAGCCAACTTTAAAAGAAGCAGCTCCTTTTCTGAAGGGAATAGGCTTAAAGGTTATCAGTTAAGAAGTCTGATATCAAGCAAGACAAAAATGCCAACCAAGTACTCAAACACAAATCAAGGCCTTAAACAGAAAGATGAAATCTTTAAATAGACCCCAAATGAAGCCAATCCTAAAGGAAATCAACCCTGAATATACATTGAAAAGACTGATGCTGAAGCTGAAGCTCAAATACTTTATCCCACTTGATGTGAAGAGCCACTCACTGGAAAAGACCCTGATGATGGGGAAGATTGAAGATAGGAGAAGAAGGGGGCAACATAGGATGAGTTGATTGGCTGGCATCACTGACTCAATGGACATGAGTTTGAGCAAACTCCAGGATATGGTGAAGTACAAGGAAGCCTGGCGCGCTGCAGTCCATAAGATCACAAATAGTCAGACATAACTGAACAACAACAGCAACAAATGAAGCCTAGAGAGCTTCAGAGCCAAAGAGGGCATGATATCAGATTCAGAAGAAAGATTTACCTTCACCTTCAAGGTTGATGAGAAAATCAGTGAGTGACAATGGGCTCTATTGTGGAGTACCTAATCTATTTGCTCACCAGCCCTGGAATCTTTGGGGGTCTTCTCCGGTCCCCTTACAGGCCACCAAAATTTTGACCTGAAACAAACAGAATGCCAGATATTTCTCCAGCAAGGATGGGTTTACGCAGGAGTTACAGAGAATTGCAGGTCTGAATCTGCAACCCTGGTGAGCACTATGCAAGTCTCCTCAGAGCAAGGGAAAGAGAATACTTTTATAGATAGGAAAGGGAGTTGGGAGAGTTAAAATAAGCAAGAGTCCATGGCTTTTCATTGGCTGAATCCTTGCCAGGAAAGAGAGGCCTTTCTTCTTCCTGTTGAACTCTGCTATCATCTCTGAGGATGGGAGCTCCCCCTTCTGGTCTCCCAGTTCTATTTCATTGTGCTTTCTGTTTTTTTTTTTTTTTTTTTAACATCTGGAAGTTACATATATGGAGCAAGATAGAGTAGAAGATGAATAAGATCATTTTTTTCACCTCATTTTCTTTAATTCAGCAGGCAAAAGTAAAGCTATGATGCCTGAATGGATGCCAAACAATCTAGTTATATTTAATTCATAGTTATTACATAGAGGTGCCACTCATATTTTCAAGGGTGTTAACAGTGGATCAAAATAAATATTCCTTTGGTAAAAATCCTATAACTTCATTTTTCGATGCATGTATTAATATTCATATATTTGTATGCAGTCAGCCTTTAGAGTAAGCAAATGTCCTCTAACTGCAATTTCAGACTGGTCAAGGTAAAAGACCTTTTCCATTAAGTACTTCTAAATTTCTAATCTATCCATGAACGTGAAAAATCTGTGCTAATTAAAGCCTGTCATATAGGCCAATAGTGCAGAGAAACCTGGGAGTTTCTTTGGATTTAAAGGAGTAGACTTGACATTAAATATAATTAGAATTTTCTGTACCACAACGCAAGATGTTGCTTTGTTCTGGTTTTGTTACCCAATTTATGAACAGTTGTTAAAATGCTCAGTGGAATTTACCTTATAAAATGTTGATCAATTTTTGTAGCTAGAAAAATGGAAACCACCCAATGTAGAGAACATTTGCCATAACAAATTTAGTGGATAAAATCCTTACTTCTTTTACATCATCCTGTCATATGCCTCAAGGATTTCAAACATGAATGTCCAGAGGTCTGGTAGAGTGATTTCATTTTTTTTTTTTTGGCAATTGGGCTGTGCAAAATGAAGATCTCTAAATGGGGCTAGCCACTGTCAGTTCCACTAAACTTTTACCACACAAAGTGAATTTATGAATGCGTTTCTACCATATTTTCTATTTTTTCTAAAGAAGTCAGGTATAAATATTTCCAAAATGATAATATAAAATATGTATTTACTATGTATAAAAATTCTTTCTACTAATTAAATTTCTTTAAACATTGCACAGACAAACAAGGGAAAGTTTGTGGACTAAGTGTTCTCTAGCAGTTTTTGTTTTCTGGATCCTCATGCTTCTACCCTCTAGTGTATTACTGTTTATTAGATGTATGTGGACCACATATGTAATTTTAAATTTTATAGTAGCCACAGTAATAGAAGTAAAAATAAACAGGTAAAATCAATATAAATAATGTATTTTACTTAAATTTATTTACTTAAATTTATTGTACTTTCACCATTTGAGATAATAGATACAAAGAATAGATTGGTGGTAGCCAAAGGTGAGGGTTAGAGGGAGTGGAAGAAATGGATATATTGTGGGTTTCTTTTTCAGTTTGAATAAATTAAAATTTTTAAAAAGTATAAGTAAAAAGTAAATGCTTATTAAATAAATGGAAAAACAAGTTGACAGCTGAGCCTTTGAAAAAGAACAGGATTAGGTTTAAATTCTAATGTTTTCTATTTCCACTCTTTCCCTAGGAAAATTGCTTATATAATATATGTATCTATAAGTATACATCCACTGAAAGGGTCTAGAAACAATGATGCATGAGGAAGAGCAAGGAGAATGCAGAGCATCCACATCCTGGTTTTTAAATACTTTTCCCCACTAAAAGGAGACAGGATACCTTGGAGAAATAGCTGATTCTAATGCTGGAGAAAGAAAAGTAGAACCTGAACCTGAAACCTCTTGTATAACAAAGTGAGTAGTGAAGAGGTGCTAAAAAAGAAGATGGATGTATGTGTTTTCACTGAAGGAGATGAAGTCCCAAAATACAAGGTCTAGGTTGAAGGAGTTCCCAAATATGGAGCAATATGAACATAAACATAATTAAGAACAGTAATGAGTTAGAATATTTTGTATATAGGAAGAATCCACAATGCTCACTACTCTTAATCCATGATACCTCTAGCATATAAAACACAAGTAACAGTATACATTTTGCAAGTAAAATAAGGTATATCTAATAGATGCACCTTGGTTACCAAGAGCTATGTAATACCTGTAGGTTGAATTTTAAATTCTAAGAATAAAAAATACATAATATTCTCATAGGTGCCCAAACTAACATGTTATCATCACTCTAGAACTTCCATACATTCTCTAAATGTAGAAATCGTATGTCACCTAATGTCAACACTGTAAAACTGTAAATTTTTACAAATTCAGATAACAAAATCCCTGTTCCATGCATGGGAAAGTAATGAGATAAGATCAAAAATTAAAAATGTGAGAATATAATAATAATAATAATAAAGAGTTTTAGGGACAGAGTCAATATTTAGAAATATTTTAATGCCCTTAAAAAATTAAGAAATAAGAATAAATATAAATAAAGAAGTTAAATTTCCAATCAAAAAGTTTGGGACAAGACCAGTAAAATGAAATAAAAGAGAAGGATACAAGTAAGCATATAAAGAGATGCTCAGTACACTCATAATAAGGTGAAGGTGAAGTGGCTCAGTCGTGTCCGACTCTTTGCGACCCCGTGGACTGTAACCTACTAGACTTCTCCGTCCATGGGATTCTCCAGGCAAGAATACTGGAGTGGATTGCCATTTCCTTCTCCAGGAGATCTTCCCGACCCAGGGATCGAACCCAGGTCTCCCACATTGGAGGCAGACGCTTTAACCTTTGAGCCACCACTCATAATAAGATTAATTTATACTAGGACAACACTGTTATAAAATTTCTAGTCAACTAAAATTTTATAAAATCCTCAAAGTGTGATAACTTGTGTGCAAGGGTATACAGAGACTGGGACTCTATTACTTTCTGGTAACAGTGTAAATGGGTAAAAACTGGTAGGAATGCACTTTGATTAATGGCAGCAGGAATTACACACACGTCTCCTTCTGTAAAGCAATTCCATCGCCAGGTATTTGTCCCATGAGTACACTTGTATGTTTGAGAACGACTCCTATGAGGTTTTTTTGTTGATGTATTGTTTGTAATAAAGGGCTTCCCAGGTGGTGCTAGTGGTAAAGAACCTGCCTGCCAATGCAATAGACTTAAAAGAAGCAGGTGAGATCCTGGGTTATAACTGTTTGTAATATAAACAAGATTAGAGACTGCAGTTGGGTCTGCAGGCTGTGTTGTAGCCATCTCCATGGTTCCTTGGAAGCAGAAACTTCCTTTCCCTCTGCCCCCTCCTCCACCCCACCCCCAGGCTCCCTGGTCCCAGCTCCTGCCCAGTCACATGAACACTAGCAGCTCAGAGGAGTTATCCTGGGTTTCCTGGTTCTGTGGGCTCCTTAGCAATGAATTCTTCAGTTTAGTGGATGAAGACTACATCTAGGATAAATTCAATGTCACTGGACTCAATGAGAAGGTGCCTCACTATAGACTACATATGATCTTGAACCTGGAGCTGGTTATGGAGTTGGAAGACAACACCAACAAGAAAAACCTGACTGAATAGGCAGGCAAAATGCTTTACAGAGGGACCCACACCTGCTATAGCCTCACTTTATGTTTGAAATTCTTCAAGCTATGCTTCAGCAGTATGTGAACTGAGAACTTCCAGATGTAAAAACTGAGTTTAGAAAAGGCAGAGGAACAGGAGATCAAATTGACAACATTTGTTGGATCATGGAGAAAGCAAGGGAATTCCAGGAAAAAACATCTCTCTCTAACTCATTGATTATGCTAAAGTCTTTAACCGTGTGGATCACAACAAACTGTATAAAATTCTTCAAGAGATGGGAATACCAGACCATCTTATCTGTCTCCTGATAAACCTGTATGCAGGTCAAGAAGCAACAATTAGAACTGGACATGGAACAATGGTTTGGTTCAAAATTAGGAAAGAAGTATGTCAAGGCTGTATATTGTCACTCTGCTTATTTAACTTCTATGCAGGGTACCTCATGCAAAATGCTGGGCTGGATGACTCAGACTGGAATCAAGATTGCCAGGTGAAATATCAAAAACCTTAAATATGCAGATGATACCACTCTAATGACAGAAAGTGAAGAGGAACTAGAGAGCCTGTTGAGGGTGAAAGACAAGAGTGAAAAATCTAGCTTAAAACTCAGCATTCAAAAAACTAAGATCATGGCATCTGGTCTCATCACTTCATGGCAAATGGAAGGGGAGAAAAGGGCAAACAATGACAGACTTTATTATTGAGCTCCCAAATCACTGCAAAATTAAAAGTCACTTCCTCCTTGCAAAGAAAGCTATTTCAAACCTAGACAGTGTATTAAGAAACAGAGAAATGACTTTGCCAAGAAAGGTCCTTATAGTCAAAGCTATGGTTTTTCCAGTAGTCATGTATGGATGTGAGAGTTGGACCAGAAAAAAGCCTGAGTACTGAGGAAGAATTGATGCTTTTGAATTGCAGTGCTAGGGAAGACTCTTGAGAGTCCCTTGAAGAGCACCAGTCAATCCTAAAGGGAACCAACTCTGAATATTCATTGGAAGGACAGATGCTAAAGCTGAAACTCCAATACTTTGGCTACCTGATGCGAAGAGCTGAATCATTGGAAAAGACCCCGATGCTAGGAAAATTGAAGGCAAAAGGAGAAGATGGCAGCAAAGGATGAAATTGTTAGATAGCATCACTGACTCAATGGAGATGAATTTTAGCAAAGTCTAGGAACTAGTGAAGGACAGAGAAGCCTGGTGTGCTGCAGTCCATGGGATCACAAAAAGTTGGACACAACTTAGTGACTAAATAACAATACATCCTCATCAACTGTGGCATTGCCCAGATGTTGGAAGAGTACCAACAGGAAGACTTTGGCTACTGAGCCTGTGTGTACTGTGGAAACCAACCAATGCTTCCCAGTGGCCTTTCAGACATCCCAGCTGAGGCCCTGGTAAGCTCTACTGCCTCAAATGCTTGGATGTGTACACATAAGTCACTGAGGCACCAACACATGGAGGGCATCTACTTTGGCACTTTCCCTACATTCTACTTTCCCTCACATGCTCTTCACAGTACACCCAAGTGCTGAACAAAGAGGCCCACCAACCAGATTGTGTCCAGGCTCTATGGTTTCAAGATCCATCCAGTGGTCTACCAGCAGCAGCTCCAAGCTACCAGCAACTTCAACAGCCCTGTTAAGACAGTTTGCTGATGCCTCACCTGACCTGACCCTCAGTCTTTGACACATTCATTACTTTGCTGCCACCTTTTCAGGATCCCTCTATGGTTTATGTTTAAATTAGCCATTATTGTGGTGGGAATATAAAATAAAGTGCAAGAAAAGGCAAAAACAAAATCAGAAACAACCAAAAGGCTATCAATAAAGAATTAGTTAAATGAAGAATGTGGTACTGCCATCCATGCAATGGAGTACTACACAACCAACTAAATGAACAAAGAAGCTTTTTGTAGTGATGTGGAACAATATCTTTTTTATGGATCACTGAGCATAAAAAGCAGTGTGCAGAATAAATCATTTAAAATTTATCATTTGCTTAAAAATTTAAAAGAAAATCATATACATTGCTTATCTTATAGACACAAAGAATGGCTCTAAAATCATCTTCAGAATCCATAAACTATAGTTGTCTCCAGGGAGAGGATTTGAATAAGTGTATCCAAAATCACTGCGGATGGTGACTGCAGCCATGAAATTAAAAGACGCTTACTCCTTGGAAGAAAAGTTATGACCAACCTAGATAGCATGTTGAAAAGCAGAGACATTACTTTGCCAACAAAGGTCCGTCTAGTCAAGGCTATGGTTTTTCCAGTGGTCATGTATGGATGTGAGAGTTGGACTATAAAGAAAGCTGAGCGCAGAAGAATTGATGCTTTTGAACTGTGGTGTTGGAGAAGACTCTTGAGAGTCCCTTGGACAGCAAGGAGATCCAACCAGTCCATTCTGATGGAGCTCAGCCCTGGGATTTCTTTGGAAGGAATGATGCTAAAGCTGAAACTCCAGTACTTTGGCCACCTCATGCAAAGAGTTGACTCACTGGAAAAGATTCTGATGCTGGGAGGGATTGAGGGCAGGAGGAAAAGGGGACAACAGAGGATGAGATGGCTGGATGGCATCACCAACTCGATGGACATGAGTTTGAGTGAACTCTGGCAGTTGGTGATGGACAGGGAGGCCTGGCATGTTGCGATTCATGGGGTCTCAAAGAGTTGGACATGACTGAGCAACTGAACTGAACTGAATTGAATACTGTGCATATTTAAATACACATTTAATTTTTTACTTGCTAAAAATAAATAAGATTATGGTTATCTTTTAAAAGGAATGGGAAAAACAAAAAATATGAAGAAAATACATTGGTTTTTTATATCTTATGTTCAGGCACTAAAATGTTTTCTCTAGTACCTGGGAAATGCACTAAAAGCAATACAGTTAATTAAAATGCCCTCTATATGTTAAAAAGGGAGTAAACAAGCCCAGTGGATCCATTTTCCTTTAAAACTCCATTATTATGTACTTGAATAAATGCTAATTAATCCCTTAGATTAGGATTTATCCCTGAAATGTCACCACCTGTATGTTACCATTACCAGTTCTTTCAGTATTTTAGTGTGTTAATTAAAAGGATGTCATATAATGCAGTAGTTTAACCCATGGCTTGTTTCTAGGCTGTGCCCTTTCATCATTGCTCTTTTTAATTGGTAGGTTTTTACCATTAAAAACAGAACTTTGGATAACTAGTATTTTTCATATTAAACTGAAATTTCTTTATTTGGTTTTTAAATCAACATGATTATCTTGATATAAATACTTATTTTAAAAATATATAATTTATTAAAAGCCTTAAAAAATTATAAATAGCGCTAGATAATTTACTCATCCTAGAATGGCTATACCTAAGGAGAATTAAGAATGGAAATTTCATTCTTAATTCATGTATGTGTGTATATGTCCATATTCATTTTCACTTGTAGGTACCTGGTAAGTAAGCATATTGCTTTTCATACCATGTAAAACGGGTCTCCCTGCAAGCTCCTCACTTTCCAGAAACTTTGGAATCTCATAGGAGATACAGTTCAAGCCAGAAAAGAATCAATATGAAAAGACTTTCACTTGTTCATAGCTCCTGTGAACCCAAAATTATAATATAGTGTGAAATTAGCATTCTAATACAATGGTTAAGAGGACAGGTATAAAGGTTAAGTAGCCTGCACTTCAAATTCCCAGATTTAAGAGCTACATACCTCTTGGGAAAATTAGTTATTAGAATCATAGTTTCCCAATATGCAAATTGCTTACAGTAACATCTATTTCATGAGGGTGCTTCCCTGATAGCTCAGTTGGTAAAGAATCTGCCTGCAGTGCAAGAGATCCCGGTTAGATTTCTGGGCCAGGAAGATCCGCTAGAGAAAGGATAGGCTACCTACTCCAGTATTCTTGGGCTTCCCTGGTGGCTCAGCTGGTAAAGAATCCACCTGCAATGAGGGAGACCTGGGTTTGATTCCTGGGTTGGGAGGATCCCAATATGAGGTGGTAAAAATTAAATGAGAAAAATTGCATTAATGTTAAACATGCGTGCTAAATTGCTTTAGCTGTGTCTGACTCTTTATGACCCTATGGCCTGTTGCTCGCCAGTCTCCTCTGTTTGTGGGATTCTCCAGGCAAGTATACTGGAGTGGGTTGCTATGCCCTCCTTCAGGGGATCTTCCTGACCCAGGGATCGAACCTGCAACTCCTATAACTCCTGCATTACAGGCAGATTCTTTACTGCTGAACCACCAGGGAAGCCCCATTAATGCTCAAAGTATTGCTGAAAAAATGATAGCTATTAATATAATAAAAACTGTTAACATATTTTCATTTTATTTTATTTTAATACATACAGTTGCTCAAGTAGAGTTGCAACTCAGTAAGTCTGTGGTCATTTAATTATGTTATTGATGGCATTCCAATTAACCACCAGAAATACAAAAGCTACCCCCTTACTTTTTTTTTTTAATTTTTGATTTTGCTTGAATAATGAAACTTATTCTACACCCTTAGGGAAATTTGCTTTTTTTGGCTATCCCAAAGATAAGAAACCACTATTGGTTCCTCACCTTGATCTTTAATATTTATACATGACAACTTCCAAATATACCTCAGAAATGATATTAGTGTACGGAGAACAGTATGTCAGAACACTTTAAGATGGACCGAAAGACTACTGTTTTAATTACTGAGGCTCTTTATTCTAGCAAATAGCTGCCTTGATTGACTCAGTTTTTCATAAGCACTTTTGATCCAATTTCCCTAAGGCGGTGTTCCACAGGAGAAAATAAAACCTACCAAATATTAATATAAACATGTTTAATTATTGCTTGACAGTTAGCTAACAGCATATGTAAGAAAAAGTACATTGGGGAAAACAATAAATCCAGGAGTAAGTTCGACTGGAAGTTTAAAAATTAGATAAACCAGTGATGATGCAGTTTTTTTTTCTTCTAAGAAGTAGAAGAAATAAGTTCAAATATGGTATCCAAAAAGGGCACCCTGGGATTTCTTTGGAAGGAATGATGCTAAAGCTGAAACTCCAGTACTTTGGCCACCACGTGCGAAGAGTTGACTCATTGGAAAAGACTCTGATGCTGGGAGCGATTAGGGGCAGGAGGAGAAGGGGACGACCGAGGATGAGATGGCTGGATGGCATCACTGACTCGATGGACGTGAGTCTGAGTGAACTCCGGGAGATGGTGATGGACAGGGAGGCCTGGCGTGCTGCGATTCATGGGGTCGCAAAGAGTCGGACACGACTGAGCGACTGAACTGAACACCAGAACTAGTGTCCAAAGTCATCCAGAATGAGTCATTCAGTAATCCAGAGTCTCCCCGTGATACTTTTGAGCAGTAAGTAAGGTATTGACTCTAAAAAATTCCCCAACTTTTCAGCCTTTCATATAGTGACATAATTCTCAATAAAACTTTGTCATTCTTTTCATGAATTTCCCTACTTATTGATCTGAGCTGGCTTGTTTTGCTACAAAGAGTATGACAGAAGTGATGGTGTGTCAGTACAGTCTAGCTCTCAAAAGGCCTTGAATTCTTTCATCTTCCTTGAAATCCTGCTTTTGCCGTTAGAACAAGCCCAGGTCAATCTTTTGGAGGAAATACTTAGGTGAACAGCTGAGGACTAAATAGCTTTAAAGCTAAGCCCAGCCTAAAGCTGTTCAATCCCAGAATTGTGAGCTAAATAAATATGTTGGGTTAAGCCACTATGTTTGGAGTTAGTAATAGCCAGCTATTAAAATTGACGACAGTTATGGTAAGGCAAGAGGTTTCTTAAAGGCCAGAAAATCCATTGGATTTGGAGCTAGGTCTTAGCCAATGCTTAAGGATATGGGAGTGGGATCTTGTTTCAACAGCAAAGAGGAAATTGGCAAAGGCTAGAAAAAATTTCATGGCTCAAGCAAGTATACTAAGGGTAGGGCCAGGGTGAGGTTTCAGGCTCAGTGAGGAACTGGAGAGAAATCAATAACCTACACTTCAGACTTGGAAGAAAAAAAAATTCTTTTTGGAACTCATTGGAAAACAGGGTGTTTAGAGCTCAGATAGTCTGACCAATTTCAGATAGTTTGAGGCTGACACCAGCCTTACTAAACCTGGGCAGACCCAAGCTTGCAGGTGGCAGACTTCAGTCACTAAAGCTGAGACCAAGGAAGTAATGAGACAAGGATATGGTGAGACAAGGAAGGGAAGAAATTTCATGCTGTGCAGAGAGCAGAAGAAGAAATTTCAGGCACATATATTAATATCCTCCCTCTGCCCCCAAGTCTTCTCTTAGCTGCTTCCTTCCTTTAGTCTTTCCAGAGTATGCTTTATGGTACTATAGTATTTACAACATAATGATAATTTTAAATGTTAATCACTCAGTCATGTCTGCCTCTTTGTGACCAGGGTATGACCATCAGGTAGGCCTGTGTATGGCTAACATGTTAGTTATAGACCAGATTAAAAGGAAACAGAAATAATGCAGACTGCCAAAGGGTTCTGCAAACTTCTGACAATTTTGTCTTAAAGACTAATGCAAGGAATCAAAAGGAGGCCCTAAGGCTTGGGTAGATAGTATGGAGTTGTTGGATATTGGAGAGACTGCTTAATCCCTACTCTGGATGCAGCCTCCTCTGAGTAATTATAGACATTAGATTTTAGAAAGTACAGCACAGAACTTCCTGGCAGTACAGTGGTTAAGACTCCACACTTCCACTGCAGGTCGTATGGGCTAAATCCCTGGTTGGGGAACTAAGATTCCTCCATGCCACTCTGTGTCACCAAAAAAGAAAAAAAAAAAAAAGAATAAAGAAAAGGGTGCCTAGCATTTGGAAGGTTTGGAAAACTTGTTTGAGGGAATAACTGCAATTGTGTCAAAATTTTAATATGAAACATAGAAAACAAACAAACAAAAAAAGATAAAGAAATGGCCATGGTCTTTGGATATATAAAGATTAGTAGTGTGACTCTAAATTTATTCTGAGTTTCTCTGTGGCAGAGAAACTAGGCATGGAAACAGAATTCAGATGGCATAGGGCATAAGCTACAGGAAGGGAGAGAAATCAGACTTTAAAATAAAACTGAAGTTTATTTTATTATATTTTGAGATGGAAATTTATTCACTAAGATTATATTATATAAGTTAAAAGTTTAATTACCTAGGTATAATTAGAAAACACCAACCTAAACAATAGATGTAAAAGGACAATGAGAGAGAAAAATCAAGATACTTATTTTATAAAATAAGAGTTCCACAGAAAAATTATATACATCTTTATGTTTTCTAAGATAATGCTTTGCTCTCCTTTGCTTTGCTCTCCTTTACATTTTTGAATTCAGTTGATCAAAGTGAATAGCAAAGCAAAAGATGATATATCTTTCATGTAACAAATTCTAAACATTTACCAAATTCTGATCTGTCAACAGATGTCTACAGCTTAAAGTTCTCAACAAGTAAAATGTTTGTATCATTCAAATCATACACCTTGTTAAAATCAATTGTCTTAGCAGGGTACTGTTATCACCTGAAAAATAATTAAAGGTCAGTTTTACATAATTTTGACTGTGAAACATTCATATTGTACACTAAAATTTTCTGAGCTTTTTCTTAAACTCATGGCCATTGCCTAGATAGAATACATCTATTTGAATTGCAATATAATAGTTTATTATAACTAACAAAGAAGGAGCTCCAAATGCAAATAATATGCAGATTCAAGTGAGCTGTTAAAGTCATTTGGTTACATGCTAGAAAATAATTCAAGGATAGGTATAACCACCATCAAGTGTTGATCCCCAAAGAAAGAGTGTAGGAACTATTGAAGTTGAATTTTGACTTGTGAAGAAATGGAATCTGTATTGATAAAAAGTGTGCTCAGCAGTAATGCTGGTTCAAACAAAGGAAGAAAGAAACCCATTATCTAGTTTTAAAAATGATAAAAACATTTCCAAAGGATTTTCTTTTTTAGTTATTCCTTAAGTATACTTGAGGTCACTTCTCTGGGCAGAGAGTGACTGATAATATTTGAAACTTACCTCTCTTTTTGTCATAATGTTTTTAAGAGTGTTTTCATAGTTGATGAGCAATTTGATTCATTTTATTTGAGGAGAATCAACGCCACCAGAGAACAAAAACAGCTTATATTGGAAAATTAATTTACTTTTTTAAAAAAGCAATCATATTCTGTGAAAAGTAGGAAGAAATTACAGTGACTCCACTGAGGCCTCAATCTTGAGCATAATATACCCATTGCTCTCCCAGGATGTTCCTATTTTCTGTGACAATCAAAGTTATAAAACTTTATGTTTTCTTTGCTTGGAAATTCATGAAATGAAAACAAGATAACTTTTTTCTTTTTCTCTACCTGGAGATGTTTATTCGTGGAGCTTCAGAAGTTACTTTCTAACACAGGAGGAATTTTATTCTCTCTGTACTCTTTCTTGAACAGAATATGTGTATACTTTTTGGGTGAGATTGAGGAGGAACATTTCAGCTATAAAAGATGAAAGGAAAAAGAGACAACTGTCCTCTATATCACAATTTTCAATCCTTGGACAGCTGATTCATCACATGGATCTATCTCACATTTAACATTTCCAAATTACTGCCAAGGAATGTGAATTACATATATTATCTGGGAAGTTGCCTATTCTATTTTCTCCTAAAATTAAAGGAAATTATTTCCAAAACTTTATTGGTACCATCAACAACATTTGTGCATTGTTTGGATAAAACTGACTTTTCTTTAGCAAGTCTAAGGCTAGTTCCTTTTACAGAGTCCCTTTTGTAGTTAGCATTAAAGGAAACATAAGAGAACGCATCACACACACACAAAAACGTGGAAATTGCTTTCATTTGAATTATACAAAGATAAGCAGCAACTAATTCTTCTCAAAATCAGTTGTCCAGAGTCTCACCAGGCTCACCTTTCCCTACAGAATAGAATTATTGCATTAAAAAGAGGGTGCGATGTATGGAGAAAGTAACATGGAAACTTACATTACCATATGTAAAATAGCCAACAGGAATTTGCTGTATGTCTCAGGAAACTCAAACAGGGGCTCTGTATCAACCTAGAGGGGTGGGATGGGGTGGGAGATGGGAGGGAGATTCAAAAGGGAGGGGATGTATGTATACCTATGGCTGATTCATGTTGAGGTTTGACAGAAAACAAAATTCTGTAAAGCAATTATCCTTCAATTAAAAAATAAATAAATTTTAAAAAAGAAAAAACTCAAAAAAAGGTTTTCAAAATCTAGAAGACGGGTTTTTGTTGTTTCAGTGGGTCAAAATTTTCCTTAGGTATATAGTTAAAAATTACAACCAAGATATGCTCTATAAAATACTTTAGTCTTCTGATTACTGTTGTGCTTTTTAAAAATATTTTTGACTTGAGATTATTAGGTAGTTAAAATAGGAAAAAGGAGTCCAAAATGGTGGTGGCTACAAGGTCTATGTTTTCTTTTCCCTTGCTCCCTCCTTCCCTCTCTCCTTTCATGCTTTCTTTTAATGGGTCTTACCTGCAAGTGGATTCAGAGGATTCTCATCTAATTGTCATCAGGTTAATTCATTAGTCAATAATTCTTAGACCCAAGATATCAACTTGATCTCCTTTTTAAAAGGATAAATTCCACTGAGATGAAAGAGTAATTTTTCTTACTGAGTCACTGTCACTTTTACAAAATGGTCAGTGATGTATTTCACTTCTAGAAGGAAAAACAGAGGATGCAAGAGAGTAGAGGATAAAGTGATCATTGCAAACATGAGGATCAAAAAACCTCCTAGTGAAGAATAATTGACGTTTTCTTCATATAAACTAAATGTGCATTGACTCTGCTTATCCATAAAATATGGTAAATTTCCGTGAGCTTCTGCTTGCTGAGATAAATCATAATTTCTTCTAGGTTTTGAATTTAATGTCAGGTCCCTTCATATATCTATTGTTTGAAAGAATTTAAATTCCTATTTTAAAATACAGTGGGCTAACTGTATATTTATTTGTTTTTTTAATATTTGAAACTGAAGTACAGAAAGTAGAGTCATATCCTCTTGATTAGTTGTTTTTGTTTCACTTTTACTCCTATTCTCTCCTTACTCCCATTTCTATACTCTCTGCAAAAGCAACTTGGTTGAACTTTTAATTATGCAAAATTGCAAAATATGTAGTACCATTTTGTAATATGTATTAAGCTACAGGCTTGTTCCTTTCTTATTTTAATGTTCACTCAGCACTGTGTTTATGTAAGATATACCCATGCCTCTCTGCTTATGTGTAGTCTGTTGCTTATAAAAGCTGCAGAGTATTCTGTAGTGTTGTAGATTATTAAAAAAAAAAACAAATACTGATTTTAGAAGATGACAGTGAGCCACCTATTTCTCCTATAAGATGTAGCTGTAAACTTTGTGGTGTAAAAGAGCAAAAATATCAACAGATCATTTTTACTATTCTGGAGTTGAGAAGTTCAAAATGATTTGACAAGTATTGGTTTCTTTCAGAGTTTCTAAGAAAATCTGTTGATCTGTTTTGCTCTAGTTTGGAGGTCCGCAGCTTTCCTTGAATTGTGGTTTCTTTTTTATCTTAAAATTCAGCAGTGTTTCATTTGCCACTCTCTCTCTGCTTCTGAAGATCTGTCTCTGCTTCTGTCCTCATGTCACCTTCTCTAACTGGACCCTCCTGTCTCTCTCTTTGAACGATCCTTGTGATTACGTTGGGCCCACCTAAATAATCCAGAAAAATCTCACTATCTCAAACCCTTAACTTGATACTCCAAGGTGATACAGATTCCTCACAAGGCTGTCCATCCTACCAACTGCAAACTACTCAGATGTAGGATTGTCAAGGACTCAACTTGTGTTCAGTAAGCATCCTAAACTGCTATCATTCCTGAATCAATGGTGTCGCATGCAAGTTAGTCACGAGTTCCTGACACTTAAAGTCCTCAGACGTTATCCCTTCTCCATTTCAGCGAGCTAACCAATTTTGTCCTATCTAGGCAATATTCGATTTCCCATGCCTTCATTTCCTTCTTGCTCACAAGTTTATGCACCTCCAATGCTTAAGTAAGTCTGTTCTTTCCTGAAGCAAAGACTGGCTGGTATTGCCTTAAAAATTCTACCTTGGGCACTATTTTTTTTTTTTTAAACAAGCATAAAAATTCCTTATACTGAGGTACATAAGACTTTAGTTACCTTTTAAGATGGGCAAGCATACTCCTATATCAGTGAGGAAAAAATAATCACACAAATTGCTAAATGTCTACTGAAACAGCTCATGTACTTACTGCTTAAGAGTTTTGTCCATTCTCTTGGTTATGCTAACTTTTTGAGATCAGGGACAGCAGCCTTTGAGGATGCCAAAATCATGACTGGACAAATAAAAATTCTGCATTTAGATGGGTGTATATAATCTTTACTGATATGCTTAAATGTATAGATTGATTATCAGCTTTACTGCCCCCAGTATGGGTTGACTATTTTCTCTTTCCCCTACTCTGGTGGAATGCAACTGATTCTAATGCATTTTCTTTCAAACAAAATTTTTTACTTCACCTTTGATTGGCTTGTGACTCCTGCTGATTGATAGGCAAGTCTACAGCTGTGGGTTCTTTTTTGAAGCTATTTTATCTTTTCTTTTTGACTCTCTTTTAATTTGATTGGATTCACTCTTGGAGCACCCTGTAGAAAGAACCCTGATTACTCTCTTTTCCACTGCGACTTGGTAGATGGCAAAGCGCACTCAGAGGTCTTATTCCTTCTTTGTTAGGACTGGCTGCCCGTGGAAGCCCTGGGAGTGCTTATCTCGGTTGGCAGATAACTGCTCCCAGGTTTCAACTTCAAAGGCAAAACCCAGGCAGCCTCAAAGAAGGAAATTTCAGTCAGCTTCAAGGGTGAGTGCGCTGGTCGTGTGGCGACTTTTGGAAATGTGAAAGACTCACTGAGAATTCATGCTAGCCTCAAAGATCCCCAGGTCACTTTCTCACATTTGGATAGTAATTGCAAGGTCCTGGGAAAGCACCAACTCCTAGTTCTCTCGGCAAGGAGAGCGAGACTTTCAGTGGGAGGGCTGCCATTGAGAGCATATACTGACATCATAGCCAAGGACTCCTCAGAGAGTCTCCAGCTGCAGTAAGAAGGTGGCTCCCCATAGCAATACTCATTAGCCGTTGCAGCCCAGCCTGGGGGTTTGTGCCACGACTGGAGAGATTCATGTCCGAAACTGACAAATCACATGTATTCAGTAACTATAGATCAAGGTTCCACAAGGAACCCTCACAACTGTGTGTGTGTTTCCTTAAACACAGTAATCTATTAATGCCTATAGCATATTTTTGTAGTCCTGAAGTTAGGATGGCTAGAATATCAAGGAAAAATAATATTAGCATTCATCATAATGATGATGACGTAATGACAACCCATTCTTGATTATCTCTTCCTTTATTTTTTCATATATACACACACAAGCACACACAATTTTAAGTGGACTCACTTATGGAGCACACAGTGGAAAAGTCCTGATTATTCCCTTTTTCATTGCTACTGTCTATTTATGAAAGAAAGAGAGAAAGATATTTAGAATAATCCCCTGTTTCTTAGTGCTCTAACCTCTGCTTACTCTGTGGTAGGCTTTATCATTAGTCTGCTTCTTAACCTGTCTAAGCATTATTTGTTTTTAAAAAAATGAGCCTTGTTGTAGTTATCAACCTTATATGGTTGTTGTAAGGAGTTCAGTTGAGTTTAGTCATTCAGTCGTGTCCAACTCTTTGCAACCCCATGAACCACAACACACCAGGCCTCCCTGTCCATCACCAACTCCCGGGGTCCACCCAAACTCATGACCATTGAGTTGGTGATACCATCCAACCATCTCATCCTCTGTCGTCCCCTTCTCTTTCTGCCCTTAATCTTTCCCAGCATCAGGGTCTTTTCAAATGAGTCAGCACTTTGCATCAGGTGGCCAAAGTATTGGAGTCTCAGCTTCAACATCAGTCCTTCCAATGAACACTCAGGACTGATCTCCTTTAGGATGAACTGGTTGGATCTCCTTGAAGTCCAAGGGACTCTCAAGAGTCTTCTCCAACACCTCAGTTCAAAAGCATCAATTTTTCAGTGCTCAGCTTTCTTTATAGGCCAACTCTTACATCCATACATGACTACTGGAAAAGCCATAACCTTGACTAGATGGACCTTTGTTGACAAAGTAATGTCTCTGCTTTTTAATATGCTGTCTAGGTTGGTCATAACTTTCTTTCCAAGGAGTAAGCATCTTTTAATTTCATTGCTGCAATCACCATCTGCAATGATTTTGGAGCCCAGAAAAATAAAGTCAGTTGTACGGAGTTAATGAGATAATATTAAGTATTCAATAGATGTAATTGGTTATTGTTATTGTTCCATTCCTAATTATTCCCTTTAGACATCTCTGGTACAGTATGAACTTGCTTGTTTAGGAGTCAAGTCTGGAAAAGAAAAGGAAGGAGGTTAATCTGGCTCTCATCCTAACAATTGATGCCCATGTTGTCCTTCCCTGTCTTTTTCTTTTAGAGTCTTTGAACGTTGGCCTCTTACTTTGTTGCTTTCCACTCCATTTTTAACCTTCACACCCTGGATCTCCTGGGAACTTGGCGGTGTCTCTCAGTACTGGTCCTGACCCTGCCTGACTCCAGTCTCTTGGGCTTTTCTTGCTTGACCAGCAGGGAAATGTCTTTTGTCACCGGCTCTTTCCTACGGGGTTCCACAAAAGAAACTTCAAGCCCCAGTAAATGTTCTCTTCGTCTGAAAGTAGAACAGAGAACCAGGCTGGTGGATGGTGAAGTAATGGTATCACATGATGCCTGGAATCATCGTACTCTTCAATATGTGGGCTGCTATTAACAGTCTGCCCACTCTACTAGTCTTCTAACTGTATAATGGGTTTCACTAGAGGCCCTGCTTTACGTCCTACTAGTCCTGCATTCCATGAGAAAAGTCATTATACATCTGAATTTCAATTGTAAATGTTTCCACTTTCCCCCGCTAACATCTGCATTATTATCAAAATATCCTCAGGGGTAATGTTGAACCACACTGAACAACCAACTGTTTCTGATGATTTACCAAAAAAAGATGCTAATACTTGCATAAGGGCAAGGTCCTAATGCACTGTCTGGTACACAGGAGGCACTCAATAATTTGCCTATTATGAGCAGAATGCTCCACAATATGGCTTATAATCCCTATTTGAGAAATGATGATAGCTGTTTAGAAATGGTATGTGATGAACAAAGACTTTTAATATCTTAATTCTGTGTATTTGTGGTCCAAGAAAATATGGTTAAATAAAATATTAGAAAAGAGGAGTCTGTTACTCCTCTCATGACATGGTGGCCACTGATGACACATTGAAGCTTATCCACAGTTTTTATTTATGTGTGAGTTCATTCAGTTGTCTCCTAGGATTCTCTCTTCTTCCTCTCTACCCTATTATTAAATCACTTCTTCGATTTCTCTGCCCCCCCCCCCCCACATACACACACATGTTCACAAGTTTGGAGCTTAGTTACCAATCTGAGTTACCTTCAGGCCAACAATTGGGTCCATATTTGCAAATAAGTGGGTTGAACTATTACCCAACTATGGTGACTCGTTTAGCAGTGACTTCACCTTTTTGAGCAAAGGCTACTGAGAGACATCAATTGTCTATAGACTATCTACATTCCTGCTCCTTCCGTTATAGAATAATCACATGGATCACAAGGAAAAATACTGGACACCACTCAACAACTGAATAAAATGTTAACATCTACAAACAGTTAACATGCATATTTTATGGTTGGAGAAAATATAGAGGGCTGCATTTCGAGAGACTGAAACACGATGGTGGTGAAGGGGGCAGGAATGACTCTATTTCTTCTGGATTATCATCAGTTAAAAATGACTACTGAGTACTTATCACATGCCAGAAAGTGGTCTAGGTAGTAGAGACACAATCAACCTTGAATAAGACGAACAAAGTCCCTGTCTTGGTAGAGTTTGTCATAAAGTCAGGAATGCAAGCATATCAAAAGGTATTACTTTTATAATATACTAGAGTGTGTTCAGTGTTCTGATGTGAAAAGTGGAGGGTTCTAAAGGATCATGTATGAGAAATGCCTAAACATCCATGGGCATTTGTGTGTTTGGAAAGTTGTCAAGGAAAAATATTTAGAGGAAATACCATTTAAGGTGAGATTTGAAAGATGAGGCAGAATTAGCTAATATAAGGGGTAAAAGGGGGAGCATGTTTCAGGCAACAGAAATAACAAGAGAGGAACAAGAGGCTTGGTGGGCTACAGTCCATTGGGTCACAAAAGAGTCAGACAGGACTTAGTGACTAAACAACAAAGTCATAAATTTCCACATCCCAATCCCTGGAACCTGAAATAGGTTATGTTATGCGAAGGGAGTTATAGTTTCAAATGGAATTAAAGTTGCTAATCAGCTGAATTTAAGGAGATTATCCAGGACGATGTGGATGAACTCAATGTGATTGCAACAGTCTTTTAAAGAGGAAGGGAGGCAAAACAGGAAGCTGGAGTCAGAGATTTGAAAACGCTACATTGCTGATTTTGAAGATGGAGGAAACCAGCCATGAACTGAGGGATACAAGAAGCCTTAAGAAGCTGAGTAAAGCAAGCAATTAAACTCTACCCTAAGAGCCTAGAAGGAATGCAGGCACATTGACACCGTAACTTTGGTTCAGAGAAACCTATTTTGGATTTCAGAGCTCCAGAAATATAAACAACACTGATATGTTGTTCTAAGGCACTAGGGGTGTGGTAATTTGTTATAGCAGCCATAGGAAATATCTAGGTATCAGTTCAGTTCAGTTCAGTCTCTCACTCGTGTCTGACTCTTCGCAACCCCGTGAACCACAGCATGCCAGGCCTCCCTCTCCATCACCAACTCCCGGAGTCCACCCAAACCCATGTCCATTGAGTCAGTGATGCCATCCAGCCATCTCATCCTGTCGTCCCCTTCTCCTCCTGCCCTTAATCTTTCCCAGCATCAGGGTCTTTTCAAATGTGTCAGCTCTTCGCATCAGGTGGCCAAAGTATTGGAGTCTCAGCTTCAACATCAGTCCTTCCATTGAACACCCAGGTCTGATCTCCTTTAGGATTGACTGGTTGGATCTCCTTGCAGTCCAGGGGACTCTCAAGAGTCTTCTCCAACACCACAGTTCAAAAGCATCAATTCTTCAGTGCTCAGCTTTCTTTATAGTCCAACTCTCACATCCATACATGACTACTGGATAAACCATAGCCTTGACTAGATGAACCTTTGTTGGCAAAGTAATGTCTCTGCTTTTTAATATGCTGTCTAGGTTGGTCATAATAGAGATGGAAAAAGTAGAGATATTTGAAAGATATTTCAGTGGCAGGAGTGAAATATAGGGTTCAGTTTTATAAGCAAGAGGAAAATGAGTTAACAAGAGTTAGTTCTTCCCTCACCCAAAAAAAAAAAAAAAAAAGTTTTTCTAGTGTTTTATCAATTACAATTGGAGAAATCCTCATACTAATATGACCTATAACAATAAATTAGACTAGTGTATTTGACTCAAAGTAACAGTGAATAATATTAAGACATTAAAGACAAAGATGGATACATTTGGTACAAATGACTAATTATTTATTTCTCTGGGTATGTTAGCATCAATACTTCATTAGATTGATGACAGATTCACATAGTTCAGATATTGATATTCTGCCAAATGCCACATATAAATAAATAAAGTTAAACATTAGATTTTAAGGCATATAAGTAACAGCTTCCATAAGGTTGTAAAATGTTACATGTTCTAAGAAAGCCCTGTGGCTCTAAGGATTGACAGACATTACTTAGATAAGAAAAGAAAATAAGACTATTTGGGAAACTTGGTGAGATTTAATTTAGCTGGAAAGAAAATAAATAACAGACATGTAGTTCAGAAAATAATACTTAATATATATTACTTTAGAATTCAATAAGCATATCTGGCAACTATTCAAAACCAGGCTACTCACCAGATGAAAGGTCACCTCGTTTTTAAAAACTATTTCATACTCATCTTTTCTCGCTCCTTTTCCAGAACTACTCTTTCTCTTCTCTATGGTTCAATGATGTGTCAATTCTCCTGTATTATGTTTCATATCCTTCACTAAATTAAAACTATTTATACATCTATTTTTCCTTTTCATTATATTTTTAACCACTTGAAGGCAAGAACTGTGTCCAGTTTATCTTTTGTGTTTGTCACAGAATCCAGCACAATGCCTTATATAAAAATATAGTGAGTGATGGAAAAGTAACGGAAGACGTGTGGCTTGATTCCGAGTTCATAATTATTTGGTATAAACTTGAGGAAAGTCATTTCACGTCTTTGAGTCTAGTTTTCTATTTGACTCATGACTTCAGCCTCACGATACAAGCAAAGCTATTACACTGAAAAGAAGCAAGTATATGTGGATGAAGAGCGATCTGTCATAAGTCTGCTTAACTTATCACACAGGAGAAGGGGGCAGCAGAGGAGGAAGTGATTAGATAGCATCACCAACTCAATGGACATGAATTTGAGCAAACTCCAGGAGATAGTGAAGGACAGGGGAACCTGTTGTGCTGCAGTCCAAGGGGTTGCAGAGTCAGACATGACTTAGGACTGACCAACAACACCAAAACTTACCACAGGAGTCACCATTCAGTTAATGATGGATGTTGATGAGACACCAGAGGGAAGAAAGCATTTGGGTGAAAGTTGAGATGTCTAATATAAATTCGATTGAATTTCTTGCAGTTATACTATGTCAGTTTCTTCCCTGTCTCCCCATGCAGTTTCCAGTTAAATATTATTTTTCTCTTCATGCTTTACGGAGTTGGATCTATTTCTGGGATACCTCAAAGCTCTGAGTCTGGCCCAGATGTGGGTACTAGGCAAGTGTAAAATCAGGGTGGAAAATCAATGTATACAGTTTAAAGATGTAATAAATGTTTGAGGAAATTTACCTGCTTATTGCTCTTATATTTTATTTTTTTAAAGAAAAAAATTTATACAGCATTTCATTTTTATTTGGATGCTAGTCAAGACAGAAGACTTCTGAGCATTATTTCAGGTAAACTGGAAATATCAGGGTCATTTTTACTGCCAGCCAGTTCTTATGGTATTTTGTTCCATGAATTTTTGTATTTTGTATTGGTAGTGAGGCTAATGGGGATTCTGCTACCACTTTTGGCCTATATATGATTGAGATTGAAACTGAAAACTAAGGTATTATGTTCAGTGAAAGAGAAATGAAAGTTGCTATATTGAGGAAATAAAAACAGAGATTTTTCCCTTCCTAGACCAGTCCCATAAAATTTCTTACATCTCTACCCTCTTCTAAGATTTCATTAGAGACCAAAATATGCTACTGTAAAGTTCTTTAGCTTTTTGTATTCAAGTTGCTGGTGTCGCTAGAGTTTCCTATGGTAGAAAGCCATAGAGATTTGTCGTAAAGCAATAACAGTGAAAAGAAACATTGACCCAAAGATATCATGATCTGGATGCCATTTAAAAAACTACTCTGTATTGATATTTATGTGCACACCAAATATCTTCTTGTTAAACCTGATCCCTACTTGACATTGAAGAAAACTGGCCATTTTTCAATAGTGTGAATATTCACATGTCACAACAATGGAGATCAATAGAAGACACTAACAGCACCTCAGAAAATCACTCCTCTTTCTCAGAGGTAACTACTAGTCAGACATTTATCACCACAGATTAATTTTGCTTGCTTTTGAGCTTTGTATGAAAGAACTTATCCCTATGAGCGCTGGAGTTTGCATATTATGTCAGTGAGTCCAATCCATGTTTGCATGTAACAGTAACTCATTCATTGCTTTTGTATAGTGTCATCTGTTATATAAAACTACCACAATTTATATATTAATTCTACTATGAATGGAAATTTGGATTGCTTATAATTTTAGCATATTTCAAATAATGGTGCTATGAACATTTTTGTGTTGTTTGGTGAACATATGCCTGCATTTGCTACTCTGAAGAATTGATGTTTTTGAACTGTGGTGTTGCAGAAGACTCTTGAGAGTCCCTTGGACTGCAAGGAGATCCAACCAGTCCATTCTGAAGGAGATCAGCCCTGGGATTTCTTTGGAGGGAATGATGCTGAAGCTGAAACTCCAGTACTTTGGCCACCTCATGCGAAGTGTTGACTCATTGGAATGAACTCTGATGCTGGGAGGGATTGGGAGCAGGAGGAGAAGGCGACAACAGAGGATGAGATGGCTGGATGGCATCACGGACTCGATGGACGTGAGTTTGAGTGAACTCCGGGAGTTGGTGATGGACAGGGAGGCCTGGTGTGTTGCGAAATATGGGGTCGCAAAGAGTCAGACAGGACTGAGCGACTGAACTGAACTGAACTGAACTGATATAGCCAGGAGTAAAATTGATAGTTCACAGGATATATATATGCTCAGATATACCCAGATACAGCCAAACTATTTTCCAAATTGGTTGCATGAGTGGTGGTGGTGTTTAGTCACTAAGTCTTGTCCAACTCTTGCAATCCCATAGACTGTAGCCTGTCTGGGTCCTCTTTCCATGGTATTCTCCAGGCAAGAATACTGGTAAGTTGCCATTTCCACGAGTGCCAGAACTGAAATCAGTTGAGCTAGATAAACACTCAGGGCACAGGGTCTAAGAAGGTTCTCATACTCAGGGTTGACCTTCTACTTGCATGACCTTGAGGAGACACTCACTCTTTGGATCATGCAAATGAGAATGAGCTCTGACAGTGAGTGTGTGCTTACATTTTGTGCCCTAGTTGCATTTACCTCACCCTAGTCCTGGCCCTGGTTTCCACCAATTTAGAATCATTTAAGAAATCTATTAGAATTCCAGTTTTATTCCTACTTTATTAATTTCTATTATTTAAAAGTTTATTTTCTCCACCCTCTGCTGGGGAGGATTTAACTTGATATTTCTCTAATTTTTAAAGATAGATTTTTAATAATAATTTTTAGCATTTTTCCATATATTAATATATGCATTTAAGGCAATATGTACTCAGTCACTCGGTTGTATCTGACTCTTTTGTAACCCTGTGGACTCTTCTGTCCATAGGGTTATCCTGGTAACAGTACTGGAGTGGGTTACAATTACATTCTCTGGGTGATCTTTCTGACCCAGGGTTCAAACCCAGGGCTCCTGAATCTCCTACATTGGCAGGCAGATTCTTTATCACTGATCCACCTGGAAAGCCCCACATTTAAGGCTACATATTTCTTTAAATTTTGGCCTTATTTATATCCCACAATTTAATATATTTTCTGTTATACATGGTGAATTCTTATTTGGTTAGTGGGTTAATTTGGGGGTGTGCTAATACATTGTCAAACTTTAGGCAGTTTTCCAGTTCTTTTTTTGTTGTTGTTTTCCACTTGTAGTTTAATTTCTCTGTGGTCAAAAACAAGATTACAATTTTAATTCTTTGATCTTTGTTAAGACTTGCTGGAAGACCCAGGATGTGGTAAATTTTGGTAAATGTCCCATAAAAATATTGTATATTCTGCGTTGTTGTAGTGTAATATTCTGTAATTATCCACTAGGTTAATTAGCATTTTTAAAGTTAATTAGTATGTTTTTCAGATATCTTATGTGCTTACAGAATAATTTTGTCTAATCATTCTTTCATATATTTAAAAATCTAAAATGCTAGTGGATTAATCTCTTGCACCTCTTAGTTCTCGCTTGCTTTATATATTTTAAAGCCATGTTGCTTTAAATGTATAAATTGCTAAATACTACTATTGAGTTCCCTTTAAAATTTTGAAAAATTTACCTGTATCTTTAATATGCTTTTTGTTGTCAATGATATTTTTCTGTAAGTAGAATAGTTTTTTTCTGGTATATCTTTTTTATTCTCTAATTTTCAGACTTTATGTGTATTTCTTTCAACTTCTATTTTGTGATGATCTTTTAGTTGGGTATTGTTTTGCTATCTAATCTTTTAATTTCGGTCCATTTAATGTAATAATCAGAGTTTCCCAGGTTGCTCAGTGGTAAAGAATCCAACCTGCCAAAGCAGGAGATGCAGGAGACTCAGGTTCGATCCCTGGGTCGTGAAGATTTTCTGGAGTAGGAAATGTCAACCCCCTCCAGTATTCTTCCCTGGAAAATCTCATGGATAGAGGAGCCTGGTGGGCTACAGTCCAAGGGGTCACAAAGACTTGGACATGACTTTGCGATTGAGCAACATGCATGAGTGTAGTTATTGACTTATTTAAGTCTAACTATAAAATCTTAAAATCTTGGTATATTATTTTCTATTTGTTCCATATTCATTTTATCCCTCATCCTTTTTTGCTTTCTTTTGACTTGATCAAAAGTATTCCTCTTATTATTAAGTTTGGTATAGTGTTATTCCTCTTCCCCTAAGACACTCATTGTGTCATTGTAGCTTTTAACTCCATTTATCACAATCTATTTACTCATCTCAACTTTAAAATTAGACAAGCAAAAATATTGACATCTCCTCCTTTTAACCCCCTAACTCAGATCATTCATGAAGTAAAACACCAGAAAAGGCCTGGCTATTTTTGATGAAGCAGAATCAGGAAATAGAAGGAAAGAAAACAAATAACTTATTTTAAAAGATGAAAATATTATATGTTTGTGAATATGGATTAGTGAAATATCAATCAAAATAGCCTGAGAGTTTCTCTGTGAATTAAAAGGCAAGATATCTGATTGAAATTGAAGGAAATTATTGTGGAATATGAAGTATAAAGTTATTAGTTTTGTTTAGAAATGACACTTTTGACAAACTGGGGAGAGAACAGATCCAGGAGCCAGAAAAAGAGTTGCTGAGCTCTGCTGAAAACCCATCTGGAGCCCAAATAATTGGAAAAATTCACACAACTGGATTACTTTGTCTAACTATTCATAAATCTGTGAACAGCAAAAGATAGATAATCTGAAAATGATTTTGAAGTGAAGGAATGAGAATGTTGGGATACTAGCAAAAACGTTATTGCAAAAAAAAAAAAAAAATACTACCAGGATTCAAACAAAGAGAGAAAATGACATAAATCTATGAAGAAGGGTAGCAGACTATAAGTGGAGAGAAAGATAATCCATTGTACATCATGAATGAAATAACAGGAGTGAGAGACGAAAATGGACAGGAGTTATGGTAAGATGATTATGTTTTGGATTTTATGATTTCATATAAGAATGTGAGAGACCATGTTTATAGTATTGGTGTGAAAGTGATTTAGAGGGAGTGGAATTGTGGTAATGATATTGATACTGAAGTCAACCATCTTTCATGCTATTTGTTAGAAAGATTATCTACATATAGAAATTATTCAGTTGATGATGGTTGATTTTACTGGGGGTAAAGAACTCTGAAAGCTAGGTTTCAAAGTCCAAAGAGAATGATAGGAGTAGTCAAGACTATAGAGGAAAATGTCAATCAAAAGAATAAATGATAGCAAGCTCAGTCATCATGAGCCTTAAGGCAAGAGTGATTTTTGCATAAAGTGAAGTGAAGTGAAGCCTCTCGATTGTGTCCGACTCTGTGACCCCATGAACTGTAACCTACTGGGCTCCTCTGTCCATGGGATTTTCCAGGCAAGAGTACTGGAGTGGGTTGCCATTTCCTTCTCCAGAGGATCTTCCAGACCTAGGGATCGAACCCAGGTCTCCTGCATTGTAGGCAGACACTTTACCATCTGAGCTACAAAAATACTTAGGAGCTAGGAGATTATTGACACCAGGCTATCACGATCTTTGGGTGTGAAAGTACAAAAATGTTTCACTTGACTGGGAACCAGGGAAGAGACATTTTCAAAGGAGATCCAGGTTTCAAATCTAACCAGGTAACAGAATTTTTCTGTGAAAGATTAAGGATACAGAGCATAATAGTAAGAGCATGAGGGTTCAAGCAGCTACTGCTGAAAAGGAGAAGCCAACTGTGAAAGGAGAAATTGAACTGGAGAAGATAATTATGCAATGTGATACTAAGTGAGAGGATCACTAAAAGAGGGCCTTGAATGTGGGTTAGTGGCTAACAATAAGAGGAAAGAGAAGTATAACTGAAATAATTATCCTCAGGTTCTTACTCTTATTAGAATAGCAAGCAACATTCTTTGGTAAGTATACAAGTGAATAGCCACTGGGTATTTGTGTTTCAGGAGAATTCTCTCTGGGCTTTCAGGAAGGAAGAAATATAGCAATAATTTAATGCAGACATATTCCTTAAGAGATATCATTAGACTAATGGAATGACTGTTTAACAAACTAAAGTCTTTGGGAAGAACATAGATTAAATTTTCAGAAAATCATACAGAATTTGAGTTGACTTTTTGATTTCTGGTTAGTTTACTTTTATTGGATTCACTTGGAACATGTTGACAGAGGATGGGTGACATCCTTTGAGTTTAGTAGCAAATAAGCAATGTGGAGGATTTTATGTGTTAAGATCTCCATGTTAATATCTTAATGAATCTCTTAATGAAATCTCTTCTCTTAATGAAATCTTAATGCTCAAGATGACTAGAAAGACAATGGGGTCATTGCAGAGGGTTGAGAACCTTATAAAAACTCACCCAAATCTGACTGGAAGGGGCAAAGCCTAGGAAATTCTCTTTACTCTGGATAAAGTGTCCATCATCCTGCATTAGTCGCAAGCAGTATGTCATTTTGCAGTGTGTCTATGTTTGGGGAAATGATATGTTTCATAATTTTACTAATGTTTATAATGTGGACTGACATTGTGTTAAAAATTTGAAAGCAAAGTTAACATTCTTCCCCTCCCAACCCATTCTATTATGCCTGGCCAATCAAATTCTCAAAAACAATAAGTGGCAACACATAGCTTTTGAACTGTGGTATTGAAGAAGACTCTTGAGAGTCCCTTGGACTGTAAGGAAATCAAACCAGTCAATACTAAAGGAAATCAACCCTGAAATTATTTGGAAGGACTGATGCTGGAGTTGAAGCTCCAATACTTTGGCCACCTGATGCGAAGAGCCGACTCCTTAGAAATGACCCTGATGCTGGGAAAGATTGAAGGCAGGAAGAGAAGGGGATGACAGAGGACAGGATGGTTAGATGACATCACTGACTCAATGGACATGAGTTTCAGCACCTCTGGGAGATGGTGAAGGACAGGGAAGCCTGGTGTGTCCATGGAGTTGCAAAGATTCAGACAAGGCTGAGAGACTGAACAACAACAACATAGAATGAATTTTTCCCACTATGACTTTGCCATCAAATCCAGAATCAAGTTAAATCAATAAAGAACACAATGGTTTTCAGACAGATATGGATCTTACCTAATTTTTGAATACTCAGTGATTTTCTCTGATCATTGAAAAAGCAAGAGAGTTCCAGAAAAAACATATATTTCTGCTTTATTGACTGTGCCAAAGCCTTTGACTGTGTGGGTCACAATAAACTGTGGAAACTTCTGAAAGAGATGGGAATACCAGACCACCTCATCTGCCTCTTGAGAAACCTATATGCAGATCGGGAGGCAACAGTTAGAACTGGACATAGAACAACAGACTGGTTCCAAATAGGAAAAGGAGTACATCAAGGCTGTATATTGTCACCCTACTTATTTAACTTCTATGCAGAGTACATCATGAGAAACGCTGGGCTGAAAGAAGCACAAGCTGGAATCAAGATTGCCGGGAGAAATATCAATACCCTCAGATATGCAGATGACACCACCCTTATGGTAGAAAGTAAAGAGGAACTAAAAAGCCTCTTGATGAAAGTGAAAGAGGAGAGTGAAAAAGTTGGCTTAAAGCTCAACATTCAGAAAACTAAGATCATGGCATCTGGTCCCATCACTTCATGCGAAATAGATGGGGAAACAGTGTCAGACTTTATTTCTGGGGGCTCCAAAATCACTTCAGTTGGTGATTGCAGCTATGAAATTAAAAGACGCTGACTCCTTGGAAGGAAAGTTATGACCAGCTTAGATAGTGAAGTGAAGTCGCTCAGTCGTGTCTGACTCTTTGCGACCCGTGGACTATAGCCCACCAGGCTCCTTTGTCCATGGGATTCTCCAGGCAAGAATACTGGAGTGGGTTACCATTTCCTTCTCCAGAGGATCTTCNTGATTGCAGCTATGAAATTAAAAGACGCTGACTCCTTGGAAGGAAAGTTATGACCAGCTTAGATAGTGAAGTGAAGTCGCTCAGTCGTGTCTGACTCTTTGCGACCCGTGGACTATAGCCCACCAGGCTCCTTTGTCCATGGGATTCTCCAGGCAAGAATACTGGAGTGGGTTACCATTTCCTTCTCCAGAGGATCTTCCCGACCCAGGGATTGAACCCAGGTCTCCCACATTGCAGGCAGACGCTTTAACCTCTGCGCCACCAGGGAAGCCAACTTAGATAGCACATTAAAAAGCAAAGACGTTTACTTTACCAACAAAGGTCCGTCTAGTCAAGGCTCTGGTTTCTCCAGTAGTCATGTATGGATGTGAGAGTTGTACTATGAAGAAAGTTGAGCACCGAAGAGCTGATGCTTTTGAACTGTAGTGTTGAAGAAGACTGTTGAGAGTCCCTTGGGCTGCAAGGAGATCCAACCAGTCCATCCTAAAGGATATCAGTGTTCATTGGAAGGACTGATGTTGAGGCTGAAACTCCAATACTTTGGCCACCTCATGCGAAGAGTTGACTCATTGGAAAAGACCCTGATGCTGGGAGGGATTGTGGTCAGGAAGGGAAGGGGACAACAGAGGATGAGATGGCTGGATGGCATCACCGACTTGATGCACGTGAGTTTGGGTGAACTCCGGGAGTTGATGATGGACAGGGAGGCCTGGCATGCTGTGATTCACGAGGTCGCAAAGAGTTGGACATGACTGAGTGACTGAACTGAACTGAACTGATGATGCAAAGGCATTTTATTAGGTACAAATGAAAAGAAAAGATTTCATATTTATACTCTGCTGCTGCTGCTGCTGCTGCTGCTGCTGCTGCTGCTGCTAAGTCGCTTCAGTCGTGTCCAACTCTGTGCGACCCCATAGACGGCAGCCTACCAGGCTCCCCCGTCCCTGGGATTCTCCAGGCAAGAACAAATTAAAAGACGCTTACTCCTTGGAAGAAAAGTTATGACCAACCTAGATAGAATATTGAAAATCAGAGACATTACTTTGCCAACAAAGGTCTGTCTAGTCAAGGCCATGGTTTTTCCAATGGTCATGTATGGATGTAAGAGTTGCACTGTAAGGAAAGCTGCTGCTGCTGCTGCTGCTAAGTCGCTTCAGTCGTGTCCGACTCTGTGCGACCCCATAGAGGGCGGCCTACCAGGCTCCCCCGTCCCTGGGATTCTCCAGGCAAGAACACTGGAGTGGGTTGCCATTTCCTTCTCCAATGCGTGAAAGTGAAAAGTGAAATTGAAGTCGCTCAGTCGTGTCCGACTCTTCGCGATCGCATGGACTGCAGCCTACCAGGCTCCTCCATCCATGGGATTTTCCAGGCAAGAGTACTGGAGTGGGGTGCCATTGCCTTCCCTTATACTCTGCTGATAAATATAAAGCCCGTATTTTATATTATGTTAAAAATTTAAAAAGAACAAATCCTTGAAGACTATTTTTGGATTGTTATGTAAGTCCTGACGGATTAAGAAAGTCATTATTTTTCTTTCCATACTGCTTACACATTTTCATCAATCTGCATCTTTAATTATTTGCTCTACTTTCTTTTCCCCCTATTTTATTGAGAAACAATGACATACATTGCTCTATATGTTTAAGGTGTATTGTCCTACTTTCTTAAAACAATGAAACTGTATTATTTTAAACTGAAAATTTTATCTAAAAATTTTTAAATAGTATGAGGAAAAAGGAAAGCACATCAGTTTAGTAATACTATTTGTGCAAAGGGACTGTTACTAAATAGACCATGAGTTTTTAAACTGTATTTTGTATGAAACCCTTATACTGATTTTTACTTCATTTAAGAGGGAGAATTAAAAAAAAAAAAAAGAAGGAGAAGAATGAAAACTACATTTGTTATTTAAATAAAGTTGAATAACCTCCCTTTTTTCTTCTGTTGACAAACCAAAGAATTGCATATATCTCAAACCATTTCTTACAATTTAAGGTAAAGGACACAAGGGTAGTCACATGTACTGTGCCCAAGAAATAATCATTAATGGAGTAAATGAAACAGTTTGAGAAAAAGAAGAGATTCCAAAATAAAACAGAACATCAGAAGATTATGATTTATGACTAATTTATTTTTTAGTTATGTGAAATCCTATAGTAGTGCACAGAACATCCAACAACAATTAGGAAATTCTGTTAGGATATGGAAATTACCAATGATGCTTTATGACGACAGCTATTGAAGACATATCATAAAGAATAAAAAACAGGATTTCGTGTTTAGAGATTTTTCTTTTTCAGTATATATTTAGATAAGAGTAAGAACAACAAAATTAAAGGAGTAATATAATGTAAAAATTGCAAGTAAGTACAGAGTAAAGCAAATGGCTTTAAATGGGAAATGTACAAATTGAAGCATAGCAGTGAAATGATTTTAAGAAATCATTTCCTTTCTATTTAATTGAATTTCTAGATTATAAACTATTTAATTGAATTTCTAGATTATAAACTATTTCTCTGCTAATGCATAGATAGCTTTTCTCACTTTTTTTTTTTTTTTTTTTTTTTTTGAGTAACACATAACAGACCAATGGAAAACAAAGAATGCCTCATACTACCTACAAACAGAAATAAAAATAAGGCATGGTGTTGAGGAAGTTGACAGGAAGGAGACTTCAGAGATACTTAATCTCTAACAATTTTTTTCATCTTTCTGAATAACATGTACTTTAGGAAATAAGCTTCCCTGGTGACTCAGAGGTTAAAGCGTCTGCCTCTGATGCGGGAGACCTGGGTTCAATCCCTGGGTCAGGAAGATCCCCTGGAGAAGGAAATGGTAACCCACTCCAGTATTCTTGCCTGGAGAATCCCATGGACAGAGAAGCCTGGTAGGCTACAGTCCACGGGGTCGCAAAGAGTCGGACACGACTGAGCGACTTCACCTTCACCTTAGGAAATAAGAATAGTGCAGACTTTACAAGGTTAAATGGGATAACAGGCTAATCACCTTACTCAAGACCTCCATGTGCCATTTGAGTTAACTCCTAACACAAAACCTTGCCCTCTCTATGCCCTCTCTAATATCTTCTTTCCCTTAAGAAACTAGGGAAGAAGAGAAAGGTCTTTTGTCTGTAAAAGCATCACTTGAAGAACGTCCATAAATTCATTGAAGTAAGAAAGAGACAGAAGACATTAGCCACCAAGCAGGTCAGTCAGGGTGCAGGACAAATCAGTTTGAGTCATACTGGAGCCACCAACCAAGGACAAAAGTAGAATTTACTGAAAGACTAGCATAAGTAGGCAGAGAATGGGGATACCAGTCCAGAAAGAGGGGGTCAGTCTTTAGAGAATCCAAGCTCAAACAGATATTCTTTTGTTGCAACAAGAGTGGGGATCTTGTCAGGCTTAAAGAACACCCTTAAAGAATACAAATTGTGCCAAACACAATACCGTGAATCCTCTAGCCTAGGATGAGTACAGAATCTTCAGGGACTCTACCTGGGGTAGAGAGTCACTCAGTGCTATCATCAGTGGACAGAGGTGTTACTTCTTTAGAGATTCTATGACCCAGAAATTCCTGTTTGTGGTCACATCTCCTGGGAGATCAAAATGATTCTAGATCCCAGCTTCAGCCATTTCATGCAGTTCACTTTCAACAATGTTCAAATACCATTAAAAATCTTTTTTTATTTTTTTAAGACTGTGGAAATTTTCAGTAAAATGGAAACAAATTGCTATAAGTAAACCATTTGTCACAGTCTGATTACTTTGCAGCCACTCTGGGAACACCAATTTGTCATGCTAGATCAAGATAACCACAGCCTGACTAGAGGAAATGGCTTTTTGCCTACTAGTTGTGATTTTTTTTAAACATTCACCCAGAGAGCCGTGCTACATGGAGCCTTCACGTTCCACTCCAGCTGTGTGACCGAAGAGGAAAGCTAAGGCATTAAGAACAAATTGCACCATCTAAAAGCATTTAAAGGCAAAATGATTAACTATGGTTAAATATAAAATTCTGGGCTGGAAGCAAATATACATTTAGAGTACAATATTTCATTGTATATGTTTAAGTTATTTAAATGAAAAAAATGAAAGAACTATTATTCAGTTGGAAAATGAAAGATGGAAAATAATAAAACAAATGATTTTGCCTACATTAGTTTCTTAGCACAAAGTAGGCACTTAAGAGATGCTTGGCAATTTGTTAGTTGCTTGATATGAAAAAAAAGTACCAGCTTGTCCTCTTATTTTTGCTGGATTTTGAAACTGAGAAGGTTTTGAAAATTTGATTGTTTAATCACATGATCTGAAACAGTCTAAGCATAATTTGGGTTTAAAGAGAAGGCAAGTATTCAATATGCTTCTCTTTTTTTGTTTGTTTGTTTGAATAATCAAACTTAATAAAAATGACATTAAGCAATAAGCCAGAACTGGGCTTCCCAGGTGGCACTGGTGGTAAAGAATTGGCCTACCAATGCAAGAGACACCAGAGATGTAGATTTGACCCCTGGTTTGAGAAGATCCCCTGGAGGAGGGCATGGCAACCCATTCCAGTATTCTTGCCTGGAGAATCCCATGAACAGAGGAACCTGGCAGGCTACAATCCATAGGGTCACAAAGAGTCAGACACCTCTGAAGCAATGAACCACCCAGACAAGCAAGAACTACAGCTTGCTGGAATAGCTATATCACAGGTCAGAAACTCTTATTAAATCATATCTCTTAAGAATGCTGAAGAATGCTGCTAGATTTTCTTTTGCAGCTCTAAAATCTCACCATGATAACAGCCACTTTTCCCTAAGATCACCAATCTTAGTTGTCATTACTGCTCACAGTTAAGTTTGGAATAGTAAATTCACTCTTAACTTTGCTAATGTTATAAAGATGAAACTGTTAGCAAAGGCAATCAAGTCTTTTTGTAATAGGCCATTTGTCCAGTGATGTTTTGACATGGATATCCAGTTGACTATCTCAACTACATTTTGCATACACTTTTTTATATATATTTTGAAAACATTTTCATAGTCAAACCTGAATGGGTGGTCTGTAAAATAAATGTCAATAATTTTTAATCCATTTATTCTCACTCGGATTTTCTTCAGATTTATTTTTACATTTTGATGGAGACAGGTGCCTTCTTGACACAGGGTGCTACTTTTGAATCACTTGATCTTGTACTATTAAACTCAGATATTATCATATTCTAACCAAATATATATCTTATTTCATTGGGCCTTAGTGGTAAACCTTTTTGAGACTCATTTCAGGAGCTAATTTTGAAACACAAATGCCCTCTAAGCCTTATAAATTTATTTACCTCTTGGTCTTGAGACTTGAGAATCCACAGGAGTTTAGTGGATAGAGGTTGCAATGAAAGGAGAGGGAGAAATTATTTCCCATTAAAGTCACTGTCATTAACTTTGTAACCCCCTTTTTTGTGTCCACTGTATCATTCTACATATCATGAAAATACTCTTTCCTGTAGAGGTTTTATCTATAATCAGAGTCTCTGTTATCATGGTTAGTAGCCTAAAAACATCTATCATTTAATATAACTTACAAAGTTGTTTACTTTCAATAATGCTCTAATATATAACTATGTAATTGCTACCTATGCATTTATTGATCTATTGGTCTACCATGTATGTTTGAATCACAAATATTTTTAAGAATATCATCTATTTATTAGAAATTTGAGTTAAAAGAACTTAAATAGTCTTTTTAAAAACTGCCCCCCCCCCATTTTTTAAAAAGCAGTTCACAACAAAATTGAGAGGAAGGTCCAGAGATTTTCCATACACCTAGTGCAACTACAAATGCATGATGCCCTCTATTGTTAATATCACTTACCACAATGGCACATTCTTTATGAAGCTGAGAACCACATAAGGTTTTTGCAAGTATTAAAAAAGGTAATGAATATAGAATGCTTAGAACTGTGCTTAATATGTAGTAAATTCTCAATAAATGTTATATATGATGATGATGATGATAAAACTGATACTTTAATAGACATTTTGGACATTAATTCTTACAATTTATTAAAATTTCAGTAAAGAACTTTCATATCACAACAGAAATAGATTTTAGATTTATTCTAGCACTTGTTCCTTCCAGTAATAAATCAGTAACAAGTAGGTTTCCATAGGTTTTTTAAAATTCTCCATAAGGTTTTGGATATATTCTCTCTGTATATAGCACATCTTTCCATTAATTGTGTTAAAAATGCAAGCTGTCAAGGAATTGCCAAGGAAGACAAAATTTACCTCTTGGAAACTTCCCCAATATACTTATACTTGTTAATACTCAGTGATCTATGGAGCCTTTTAGACCTGGAGCCTTATATACCTTATATAAGATGTAAGGATGTGGGACCATAAAGAAGGCTAAGCATTATAGAATTGATGCTTTCAAATTGTGGTGCTGGAGAAGACTCTTGAGAGTCCCTTGCACAGCAAAGAGTCAAACCAGTCAATTCTAAAGGAAATCAACCCTGAATATTCACTGGGAGAAATGATGCTAAGGTTGAAGCTCCAATACTTTGGCCACCTGATGCGAAAAGCTGACTTATTGGAAGAGACTCTGACACTGAGAAAGATTGAAAGCAGGAGGAGAAGAGGATAATAGAGGATGATATGATTGGATGGCGTCACCAACTCGATGCACACGAGTTTGAGCAAACTCTGGTAGATAGTGAAAGACAGGAAAGCCTGGAGAGCTGAAGTCCGTGGGGTCTCAGAGTTGGACATAACCTCGGAACTGAACAACAACAATTTACCTAGAGGACTGGGAGATTAGCAAAAGGCTTATGTTTAAATTTTAGGAGCAGCCCTTCAAGATCTTAGTTCAATAGGATCCAACTCCTATTCAGGTGGTTCTTTATGTAAGCTCCATTATTTTAGGCACTGGGGAATATACCAGAAAACTTGTTAACAAAGATACTTGATTTTTAGCTATGAGGAAGGAAATACCTGGAAAATTCTGCCAGTCAGAATAGGTGGAATAATAATACCAATAGCTCCTGGGATGTAAATGAATTTAGAAAATATTTTTGAAGGACAGTCATGATTCACTTAGAATGCTTTGGGCATTTTAAAATACCCTTGTGAATTTCTACTTTGACATCTGGAAAAACAAACTCCAAGTTCTATGATGCCTTTCTCAATCTGAATGTTAAGCTGGATGGAAAATGGTACCTGTTCAGAATAGCATTTTCTCTATTCTTATAGTATTTTAAACATTTTCAGTTTTCTTTAATATCCTATCTTAACATCCTTGGATTTTAAGCAATCTAGAAAATTAGCATAGAATTTCCAGTAGGATATTGTTAATGGTGAAGTCATTTGGATAAAGCACTACCTTAAAGCAAATAAATAAGTAAATAAATAAATCTGCCTATCTTAATGAAATAATATTACTTCAGTATTTTGAAAGTTAAATCATGCCTTATTTTCCTTGAAGTAGAAACCATATTGAATCCACCAAATTAATGAAGATACTAAATGGGTAGGAACATGTAAGGAAAAAATATTTATATAAGAAAGATATAAGAAATTCTCAGGCTGTATATTTCTACCTGGCATTAACCATTCCTCTGAAAAATGTCTCTGCCATAGATTTTCACTCTCTCAAAATTACTGACATGCCAGGAGAAATATCAATAACCTCAGATATGTGGATGACACCACCCTTATGGTAGAAAGTGAAGAGGAACTAAAAAGCCTCTTGATGAAAGTGAAAGAGGAGAGTGAAAAAGTTGGCTTAAAGCTCAGCATTCAGAAAACGAAGATCATGGCATCTGGTCCCATCACTGCATGGGAAATAGATGGTGAAACAGTGGAAACAGTGTCAGACTTTATTTTTGGGGGCTCCAAAATCACTGCAGACGGTGATTGCAGCCATGAAATTAAAAGACACTTACTCCTTGGGAGGAAAGTTATGACCAACCTAGACATCATATTCAAAAGCAGAGACATTACTTTGCCGACTAAGGTCCATGTAGTCAAGGCTATGGTTTTTCCAGTGGTCATGTATGGATGTGAGAGTTGAACTGTGAAGAAAGCCAAGCACCGAAGAATTGATGCTTTTGAACTGTGGTGTTGGAGAAGACTCTTGAGAGTCCCTTGGACTGCAAGGAGATCCAACCAGTCCATTCTAAAGATCAGTCCTGGATGTTCTTTGGAAGGAATGATGCTAAAGCTGAAACTCTAGTACTTTGGCCACCTCATGCGAAGAGTTGACTCATTGGAAAAGACTCTGATGCTGGGAGGGATTGGGGGCAGGAGGAGAAGGGGACAACAGAGGATGAGATGGCTGGATGGCATCACCAACTTAATGGAAGTGAGTTTGAGTGAACTCCGGGAGTTGGTGATGGACAGGGAGGCCTGGTGTGCTGCAATTCATGGGGCCACAAAGAGTCAGACATGACTGAGTGACTGAACTGAACTGATTCAGTGTTTTGAAATTCTTTTAATTTTAAACTAAATATCAGCTTAAAAAAATTTATGTCCAAAGTCAAATGGAATGTCATCACAGAGAAAAAGAAGTTAATGGTGAGAAAAGTATAGTCAGAATTATGGTGTGAAAAAGGTGAGTTGTATCCTACACAATGTACACTGGCATTTATTTTTGTAATAAAATAAATCAGTGTAAAGGCCTGTGTTCTTCATCTTAAGAAAAGATTTATTTGGTCACAGGCATGATGCATCTTGACTACTGATGGCTTAACAAGTGTAGTTAAGGTGCCATGTTAGAAATGCCTGTGATTAACTGTGGTGTTGGAGAAGACTCTTGAGAGTCCCTTGGACTGCAAGGAGATCCAACCAGTCCATTCTGAAGGAGATCAGCCCTGGGTGTTCTTTGGAAGGAATGATGCTAAAGCTGAAACTCAGTACCTTGGCCACCTCATGTGAAGAGCTGACTCATTGGAAAAGACTCTGATGCTGGGAGGGATTGGGGGCAGGAGGAGAAGGGGACGACAGAGGATGAAATGGCTGGATGGCATCACCAACTTGATAGACGTGAGTCTGAGTGAACTCCGGGAGTTGGTGATGGACAGGGAGGCCTGTCGTGCTGAGATTCATGGGGTCGCAAAGAGTTGGACACGACTGAGTGACTGAACTGGACTGAACCGAACTGAACTTACTACAAAGTTTACTAAAACGAGATTTTAATCAGGGCTGTTTTAGCACATCACTGTGTACAATCATTCCTTTAAAACCAATAAAAGCATAAAATAATCTAAACACTGGTTTAATTTCTACTAGTAAAATGGGAATAGATACACAAGAGAAAGCAGATAACTACTTTTGCTTTTAATGAACACAAGTTTGGAATTAATTCCCCAGACTTTTCACTTTTCCCAGAATTCTCAGTTATACTCACAAAGTCCTAGGAGAACCTTGCTATATCTGAGATCATATGAAGTATTTCCCACTTTGAGCACTGCATGAGGCTAGCAAAATGATGAAGTATTCTGAAATAACATTTGACTTAGAGTCTGCTATTTGGTTCTGCATGATATTGATCAACATATTTACTAGGTTAGCAACAAAACAGCATCATTGATCAGCACTATTTAAATGTATCCAAAATAGTTCTTTTTTTTTTTTTCTTTTCTGTTTTCTTCCTCTTCTTCTTTTTCTTTTCTCACCTGATGAATTGCACTGGGTCATTTTTAAATTAGACAGGATAGTAGGTAGGACCTTGGGGAACATCCATCTGCATTTTTAAACTACATCTCTTGAATCACAGGCAACTTATGGAAAAAGAAGTGAATAGTGTGATTCTCTCACTGTACCTCTTGGAAGTTGAATTTTAAAATAAAATGGTAAAATACTATTTTCATAGTGAATTACTTCTCACTCCTAACACTGCTGATAATCACTTGATAGACTAAGCTTCTGAATGCTCTTGGTTCAAGATTAGATCTGTTCTATCCTGGAATCTGACTGCCAACTATGCAAGAAATTATTACTGATAAACCTATTGAGATATTTCCTGTAAATGTTATCTTCTGTACTATTTTTTGAATTAACTTAATACTACCACTGCTTTCTGCTCTCTCCAAAAAATAAAAATCACTGCAATTTAAGAATGTGTCTCCAACTAAATATGATCTACAGAGACTATTTTGGACTAAAAAGTTTCATCTGAAGGTAAAGGTCTTTTTCAACTGTAAAACTTGAAGATACTTAAATACTTGGCTTTTAACCAGAATCAGTAATCACGTTTTTGTAGCTTGCAATTGACCCATACAGTGGATTTTTAAAATTCTACATTATCCCTCAGTCCACCTCTTATTCCTGTTACTGCTGTGTCAAAGCTGCTTCAAGTAGGTGTAACTAGAGGATTCTCCATCTTAGTGGTACCAGGAATCTCAGGCTTTCCACCTAAGTCTTCTCTTGTACATGACACTCTTGTAGGAACTTCCCCAGACCTCATACATGCACCATCTTGGAGTGAGATGGAGCTAACAATTCTTCACTCATGGAGAACAAACCCATCCATTGATCTTTTCTGTGGATCATCCAGTAATCAACCTGGAGATATCTTGGCAGGACTGAGCTGGTGCCCAGTTTGATAGTACACATTTGTTTTGGCCTTTCCTCCTTCTTTTTACCATTGTCTCCATTCCTTCCTTCCTATTCCTTGGTGTGTGTGGACACACTATGTCACTTCAGGTGTGTTCGACTCTTTGCAACTCCATGGGGTGTAGTTCACCAGGTTCCTCTGTCCATGGGATTCTCCAGGCAAGTATACTGGAGTGGGTTGCTGTGCCCTCCTCTGGGGATCTTCCCGACCCAGGGACTGAACCCATGTCTCTTAGGTCTCCTGCATTGGCAGTTGAGTTCTTTACCACTAGTGCCACCTGGGAGTCCTCCACCTCCTAAATAAACCATTAGCAAGAAAACTACTCCTCAGATTCTGCTTTTATAGGGAATCCAAAGAACAGAGTATCCTCATTTCATATCAGAGTATATGTCTTAAATTGGGAATTATGGGATCATGCTCTTTATTGCTACTAAAATATTAGCAAGGGATTATCTATTCAGCATAAGGGAAATTGCTAAGGGAATCTTCTTGGGCCTATGAGTCATACTGAGTTTCAGAAAAGTGAAAGTGAAAGTCACTCAGTTCTGTCCAATTCTTCGTGACCCCATAGGCTATATAGTCCATGGAATTCTCCAGGCTAGAATATTGGAGTGGGTGCCCTTTCTCTTCTCCAGGGGATCTTCCCAACAGAGGGATCAAACCCAGGTCTCCTGCATTGCAAGTGGATTCTTTCCCAGCTGAGCCACAAGGGAAGCCCAGAAGAAAGCTTCATTTTAAAGGAATTTAATATGAGACAAGAAAGTTCATTTTAAAGACATGCCCATCAAATCTTAGAGGAGAACGCCTTGCTTTTGTGAGTTTAAGGTGTTTTCTAAGGCTCCTCCAACCTGAAGACTTTAAATCCAGGAGCATGGATCAAAGTAATGGCAACGAAACAACAGTCGCTAACTCAAGCACAAATCAGTGGGCACACTGGACCCTTGGGTTCCTCTATGCGTCACTCACTCTGGGCATGGTCCTGAATGGCTCAAGAAGAGGTGGGCTTGGGATTCCTTGGTGGTCCAGGGGTTAAGACTCTGTTCTTCCACTGTGGAAGAGTGGGTTTCGTACCTGGTGAGGGAACTAAGATCCCACATGCCCTGCATGGAAGTCAAATAAAGGGAAGAGGCTGGGACGCAGTTGTCCTTGTCTGTTAACCTGGACCCCTGGCCTGAACTGGTAGGAGTCTATCATGATCTTGGGGCTTATTTGTTTCCTTTTTGTTATTTTTACTTCCTGTAGTGGCCAGTATCACTGGATACAACTATATATGCCAACATGAAAAAAATCTTGCAAATATAAAGCTGAGTGAAAAATAAAGATTCACAAAGAGATGCTGCTTATGTAAAAACATACAAAACACCAAAAACTCAATGCCATATGTTGCCATGGGTGAATTATACATAGAATCAAAGTGTAAAAGTAAAACACATCCAGAAAGAACATCTATTGTCTTTGGATTATTGGTTACCTACCTCTGGGCAACAAGGGACCATGTAAGAAGGGTGCAAGAGGACCCTGTAGGTGTAATTACAATACCAAAAATGTAAACAAAAGAAAAAAATCTCAAGAAAAAATATATCAAACAAATATGACCAAATATTGTTAAATCTGAATGGGTGGTATACACAATGCATTTTCTTATTAAGTACATGTTTGAATAATTTACTATGTAATTATTCATGAAATAGTAAGCTAAATAAAAGTTAATAAAACATTGTTGGTATAAGGCCACAAAAATTCTACTTCTCTATTGGACAATACTTCAGCCTCAGAATATACTTACTATGGATACCTATTAGAAATCTAACAATTGAGATGCATTGTCAATCTTCCAAAAATCTACTTTTCCACTTTGGTGGAATGGAAAACTGGTTAATAATATCTTCTATATAAGAATCTATTATAATCTATGGTCTCTTTTTCACCTTCAGCCTAAATTAATGATTATAATTTCCTTAAGCAAGTGCTCCTCCACTGAGAGCAATTTTGTTCCCTCAGACACGTTCATCAATATCTTGAGACATCTTTCATTGTCATAATAGGGGATGCTAGTGGGTAAAAGCCAGGAATATTCTGCAATTCATGGCTCCCATGAGAAAGAGCTATCTGGTCTCAAATGTCAGTAGTACTTAAGTTAACAATGCCTGTCCCAAGCACTCTTCTTTTCCAAATATTTAGATGTTTAATTCTCTTATTCTTAATCATTTTTGAGAGCTCCATATCTCAAGAAATGATCATGGCATTCTAATAAGAATCTGGCCTGACTTTTGGAGGAAAATCCCTTTTATCTTGTCTCCCTGTTTCTTATTTACATCCCAACGCTGTGGCTGTGTTTCCAAAGGTGTCTCAGTAGGTTGTTTGCTTGTGTCCATCCAGACACCAGGGTGACCTTGACTTTAAAGCCATGTGTCTTCTCTCCAAAGTTATTTGTTTGTCCACTTGCACCATACTATCAAATAATATTCCCTCATTAACTTTTCTTTAGGATTTTTTTTTTTAGCAAAGTCTTAAAAATATTTAGAATCCATTTTATTTCTTTTATTTTTCAACGTTACCAGCAGATTAAAAAGTCATTCTAAGTTCGGTAGTTTAGCTGAAAATTTTGTTTTTAGCCTCTCCTTAATATTCTGGTCATTTGTACCAAGTAACAAATATTGTGTTCTGTTGTAATGAGGAAGAAATAAAGAAGTAAATGTTTCCACAGAAGCAATTGCTACCCACTATGGTACTTCAGTTAACTTCATTGAGATGCAGAAGATATAGCTACTAAGTTTTTGAAGTAGAGCATCTCATTCAACAAGGGGCTACCCCAGAAGATGTTTACTTTCCATAGCATTTTGAGAAAAAATTGGAGGCTCTACAAAATAGCCTCACCAAGGAAAGGATCACAGAGCTATACTTAACAAAGAAATAATTTGTGTGTGTGCTACGTGGTGTACCACATGCATATACATGCAGCTCCGATTTCTATTATATGAAAGACTAAGAAGTGGAATCATTAAGAAAACATTATAGAGGAATTATAACTGTGAATTCAGGGAGGTATCACCAATTTTTTTTTTTTCCTATTTTTGGCCATGCAGTGTAGCTTGTGAGATCTTAGTTTCCCAACCAAGGACAGAACCCATGCCCTGGGCAGTGAGAGCAGAGTCCTAATCACTGGACCATCAGGGAATTTTCTCACCAAATTTTATATACAATCTTTGATGCAAGAAGTAATTAACCAGATAATATGTATTTAGTTAGATCAAAGGTTGCTCACAGAGCAAATGTTGAAGGAAACATATTCCCATGTGAAACAAACACAACAGACTTTGGTCTAATTAATTTGGGGAGTATGAAATTTCAACTTGATATGAGCTAATTAAAAAAAGGAGATATTCCCTTTGAAACATAAGGCAATGTGTGAAGCAACGGTGCCAAAAACAATATCAGGTCAGAACTTTCATGTGAAAGTGAATTCGCCCAGTCGTGTCTGACTCTTTGTGACTTCATGGGCTGTAGCCTACGAGGCTCCTCCGTCCATGGGATTTTACAGGCAAGAGTACTGGAGTGGGGTGCCATTTCCTTCTCCAAGAGATCTTCCCAACCTCGGAATCAAACCCAGGTCTCCCGCATTGTGGGCAGACGCTTTACCATCTGAGCCACCAGGGAACTTTGATGTACTGGTGTCAAATATGCCTAATATACACCTACCTATGTAATCTGCTCTACCAAAGATGTACTTTATTTTTTTCTTTTAACAATATCACAGTACTTGAAAACATATAATTTGTAATGAAAGCCATAAAATTTAGTGTATGTGTATATGTCACAAGATAGCTCACAAAGCAAGACATGGGTGTGACAGACAGGGAAAGGGAATACCTTGACAGCAATTGACAGCACCTTAAAATTTTTTTCAATTGAAAAACACATAAAACTGACTAGTCATGTGACCTTGGGTAGATTACTTAGGCTCTCTGAACTTCAGTTTCTCCTCTATAAAATAAGAAGATTAATGATATTTACTTCACAAGGTTGTTGGGGAGTTTAAAGGCAGGCAATTGATATTGACTCTTACTATTAAAAATGGTGTTCAACCAAGGAATCATGATGAAATGATATTTTGCAAACTATTTCTTAAAAGTAAAAACTAAAGTACACTGAAGTTTCCTTTTTTTTTTTTTTGGTAAATAGAGTGGATTGACGTGTTCACTAAAAGAATGTCAGTTCTACTCCTTAGCATTCAAAAAAGATTTTCCAAGTGAGAGGCAAAGAGGTGGAGCTGTGAAGGGTATCTGACAAATCATGCTCTTTGTATCTATGCCAGTGGTTGTGTTCATGGAAATATATCATGCCCAGGGCATGTGTGTTGTTGAAGAAAGGTAACTTTTGAGATTCTCTGATGTACATTGTAAACAAGATAGGAGAAAAAAATGAACAGTGAGTAATGAGATAATTTTCACCGCCAGTTGAAAAAAAAAAAACTTTGAAGCTTTTTTCAAAAAACTTGAAAAAAACTTTCAATTAACAAACTTAAATTTTATTCTATAGAAAATGTAAGACCACTGACTTTGTTAAAGCAGTAAAGAATAATTTTGATCCATCCATTCACTCAACAAACACTCCGTGAATACCCACGCAGGCTTAGGTGGTGGCAGGTTCTCTTAGCAAGACAGATGTAGTCATTGTCATCCTGACCAACAGGGGCCTTGAGAAGAGAAATAAGGAGCAGTACTGTGCCTGGGCTTGTAAGAGAGGAGAAAAGCAAAGTCAAGAAAGTTTACTCTGAGAATAATAAAATATAGCAATAAATAAGATAAATGCAAAGAACCACACTACGACCACCAAAATATCGGAATTTGACCCTCAGAATCACAGCAAAAGAAACAAAGAATTTACTGATCATTTTTCTCTAGCATCATTTCTAACCATTTTTATTCTAACATCAATACATATTTTTCTCTCATGAAATAACATTTAGCTTCTACTTGTTATCAAGTTTTAGAGATGACTAAGATAAGGTTTTCCTTCGCCACGTACTAGCCATACAAATTTGGGTAATTTACTTAGACTCTCTGGGCCACTACTTCTTTTTCTCAAAGATGGTATAGTGAAGTCACTCAGTCCCGTACGACTCTTTGAGATCCCGTGGACTGTAGCCTACCAGGCTTCTCTGTCCACGGGATTCTCCAGGCAAGAATACTGGAGTGGGTTACCATTTCCTTCTCCAGGAGATCTTCCTGACCCAGGGATCGAACCCAGGTCTCCTGCATTGGAGGCAGATGCTTTAACCTCTGAGCCACCAGGGAAGCCCACTGCATAGGGTTAAATGAAATAATTAATGTAAAGTTCTTTGTGTGGTCCCTGCCACTTAGTAAGTGCTCAGCAAATCTTAGCTATAATTATTATCTTTCTACCTTGCCAGTGCAAAGACACAATTACCCAAATCCCTCCTTTCAGACTGACCTGGGATCTTCTCGTTATTAAGAAATAGACATTTTTCAGATGAGTATGGACTAGACTCAAAAATGGAAAGAAAATCTTATTTGTTTCATTAAAAAGAATGAATGATTAAAATCAATTATCAAGTGGATAATTAGAAATGATAATTCATTGGAAATACACTTGAGTCCCTATGGTAACAACCTAACCAATTATACCATAATAGAAAACTCTTAGCTTATCTGCTCAATAGAAAATAATTGCTTCATCTGCCTCACCTCATCTAGACCAATGGGCCTCTCATGGCAACATTTTACTCTGTGGTCATCACCCTTAGCTACACGTGATTAGATAGAGGCCACCTGGTCACTCTGGACCTATGAAATACTCTCTCCTAGAAATTTGAAATAAAAAAATATGATCTGAGGGTTTCTTTTTTCTTTTGATTTCAGAAACCACTAATGTCCTTATCATAAATTTCCCATTTCTGCTTAAGCTGTCCTGTGTTAATTTCTTTAACTTCCATTCAAAAATATTCTAACAATAGTACATACCATGTATTTCATTTCAAACTCAATTCAAAGCTAAGATGATGTCAACAAATAGATGGATAATCAAGGTTCTATTAATAGTATGTTGAAAATTTCAACATTTGCACAATAATATGGGCTTCCCAGGTGGCTCAGAATATACTGTACCTGCCTACAATGCAGGAGACCTGGGTTCAATCCCCAGATTGGTAAGATCCCCTGGAGAAGGGAATGGCTACCCACTCCAGTATTCTTGTCTGGGGAATTCCATGGACAGAGGAGCCTGGTGGGCTATAGTCCATGGGGTCACAAAGAGTTGGAAACAACTAAGGGACTTTCACTTAAAAATCACCAATAATTACCTTTGGTGTTGGGACTTCATTGGTGGCTCAGATGGTAAAGCATCTACCTGCAATGCAGGAGACCCGGGTTCAATCCCTGGGTTGGCAAGATCCCCTGGAGAAGGAAATGGCAAGCCACTCCAGTACTCTTGCCTGGAAAATCTTATGGATGGAGGAGCCTGGGGTCACAAAGAGTCGGACAGGACCTAGCTACTTCACTTTTCTTTCTTTTCACCTTTGACATTAAGATAGGAAAATAAAGACATCAAATTTCAATGAAACCAGGTATATGATTTTCCCCCTAGATGTTATCCTTTACTTATAGTGTCTGGTAGCTATAGATTCCATTGCTATTCCCATTCTTGGAGATATAGGCATTTGTTTTTATTGGTGATCACACAAATATATTTCACAAATGTATTACAGGACAAAGCTCATGAAAATAGGTGAGAATAAAGGAATCCGGTAGACATGCCCAGCAAAATGAGAATGACATTTATAAAAACCTAAGTCCCAGGGCTTGGACAGAATAAATACATAATTTCAAGATGTCTACTGCCTTTCTCAGACCTGACCTTTTGTTAAGATAAAGAACTACTAACTACTAGAATTGCTTAAGGGGCTTATGTTTAGCTGGGGTGTATTGTTAAAATATTACATCTTGAAAATGGCATACAGAGAAAGAGAAGCAAACTATGGAAGGTGCCTCACTAGCTCTAGTAGTTTTGATATGAACCTGATTGGAAAAAAATAGAAAGAAACAAAACATAGGAAATGAAATCAACTCTTTCACTTACAGGAAATGGAGAACTGCTTCTACAGAGGTCCATTCTAATCCAAATCATTGCAACATGTAAGACTAATAGAACTCTCATTGCTTGATTTTACAGATTTGGTTTTCTTACAATGAAAGAATTTTATATTTATAAATTAAAAACAGCCTTCATCATAGATCACTATCAGCTAAACTCTTTTAGAACTTACACCCAAATCTTGTCCATTTATTTCAACATCTTTTTTCTTCCACAGTTGGCTGAAGTTATTGAAATTCATTTTACTAACCCAGAGGAGCACAATATTAATATTAATGTTCATTCTGAATGCTGTATAAAAAGATATTTTTACCATTATTAACAAAGAAAAATACTATTTAGCATATCTAAATGAAGCATATACAGTTTATAACAGAGTACAATAGTAATCATGAAAAGCTACAAAATGGTATTATTCTCTTAAGACTTCCATCAAACCAGCCATAGAAAGTGAAATATGAAATCTAAGCAAAACTGTTCAGACAGCCATGCATAGATGCATATTGTAAATACTTCTATTCAGCTTATTAAAGGTTCTCATATTGTGTCTGTGTAATTTGTGGCTGTTTCATCAGCAAAGAGCATTGTCTTTAAGCGACAGTACACATCACTTTTAAGAGTTAAAGGAAACGAAGAGCGTGAAAGGCAAGCTGACTAATTTGTAGTAATATCAAACTGAATAAAGAGCTGATTTCATCAAAGGCAGATGGAAAGATATTTCTGGTTTTTCAAATGTTAATGAATAAATAACATTTAATTTCATAAATGTTCAGAGTTATTCTGAAGATAATTATTTCATAAAAGTTTCTCATTTTCACCACATGCACGCAGCTGCACTACAAACAACAGGAGATGTGTGCTTGCAATTCAGAGTGGACGCTAATACCTTATTATCATAATTCAGAGGTGGCTTCTACATACTATGAACATTATCAGGGCAGAAGGCTTACTGATGAGCACACTCCCTTTAAATTATTATCCAGGGATACTGAAAAAGATGAGAATTTAGGCCCACGAAACTTGGCCTATTTTGCCAAAGAAATCTGTAAGTCTGAAGCAACACCCCTAGCTTTGCCTGTCCTAAAATTAACCCATTCACATTGTCTGACTTTGGATTATTCATCCTGAGTCAGATCATTCTTCACATACGGCATGCTGGCTCTTTTATATAGAAACAGCTTGAGGAAGGAGTATCAGAATATGAAAAATATGTGATAGGTCAGGTTTAGAAGAAGCTGCAAAATGCAATTATGTTAATTCTTCACGATGCTGTGTTTAATCTTAAGTGATGAATCAGAAAAAGTTTTTACCCTGCTAATATTGTTTTTTTCTTATTTACTTCCTAATTCTCTGCTTGGTCCTGCCTTATTTTCATTCTGTATTTATCTGGAATGCTTTCCTTTTGCATTCAATATTTGTTAGATGATTAAATATTTACAGATTCATAGATAAACAGAACTGGAATGGACACTGAAACATTCATAATCACACTTACAATCAAATGTGAAACTTAGATGCAAACAAGCCAAATGACATGTCCAGTGTCACATGGTTGATTTTTGATTGAAGCCAGATGAAAAACTCTGTGCGACACTTCTCCTCCTGCCTTCAATCTTTCCTGGCATCAGGGTATTTTCTAATGAGTCAGCTTTTCTTACCAGGTGGCCAAAGTATTGGAGCTTCAGTGTCAGTCCTTCCAGTGAATAGTCAGGATTGATTTCCTTTAGGATTGACTGGTTTGATCTCCTTACAGGGGATGACAGAGGACGAGATGGTAGGATGGCATCATTGACTCAATGGGCATCAGTTTGATCAAGCTCCAGGAGACGATGAAAGTCAGGGTAGCCTGGCATACTGCAGTCTGTGGGGTTGCAAAGAGTCAGACATAACTGAGTGACTGAAAAACAACAGATAAAAAACACATATCTCTGAATTCCTTAGACTATATTTGTGCTTTTAGAGGGAGATCCAAGACTGTGTAAATTGAAGTAAGCTGGGGTGATGCTTCCCAGCTGGCACTAGGGGTAAAGAACACTCCTGACAATTCAGGAGACAAAAGTGATGGAGGTTTGATTTGACCCCTGGGCCAGGAAGATCCCCTGGAGTAGGAAATGGCAACCCACTCCAGTATTCTTGCCTGGAGAATCCCATGGACAGAGGAACCTGGCAGGCTGCTGTCCATAGAGTCACAAGGAGTCAGAAAATACTCAAGTGACTTAGCACAGTGATGCTTCAAATACAAATACATAGTTCCATTTTTTATAACTCATGAATTGGAATCTCTGGGGTACAGCCTATTCATTTCAGTCACTCAATCGTGTCCGACTCTCTGCAACCCCCATGGACTGCAGCACGCCAGGCTTCCCTGTCCATCACCATCTCCCGGAGTTGATTCAAACTCATGTCCACAGAGTCGGTGATTCCATCCAACCATCTCTTTCTCTGTCACCCACTTCTCCTCCCACCTTCAATTTTGGCCAGGATCAAGGTCTTTTCCGGTGAGCTGGTTCTTTACATCAGGTGGCCAAAGTATTGGAATTTCAGCTTCAGAACCAGTCCATCCAATGAATATTCAGGACTGATTTCCTTTAGGATGGACTGATTGGATCTCCTTACAGTCTAAAAGACTCTCAAGAGTCTTCTCCAACACCACAGTTCAAAAGCATGAATTCTTCAGCACTCAGATTTCTTTATAGTCCAACTCTCACATCCATACACGACTACTGGAAAAACCATAGTCTTGATAGACGGATCTTTGCTCTGCTTTTTAATATGCTATCTAGGTTGGTCATAACTTTCCTTCCAAGGAGTAAGTGTCTTTTTATTTCATAGCTGCAGGCAGCATCTGCAGTGATTTTGGAGCCCCCCAAAATAAAGTTTGTCACTGTTTCCACTGTTTCTCCATCTATTTGCCATGAAGTGACGGGACCAGATGCCATGATCTTAGTTTTCTCAATGTTGAGCTTTAAGCCAACTTTTTCACTCTCTTCTTTCACTTTCATCAAGAGGCTCTTTAGTTCTTCACTTTCTGCCATAAGGGTGGTATCATCTGCATATCTGAGGTTATTTATATTTCTCCCAGTAATCTTGATTCTAGCTTGTGCTTCATCCAGCCTGGCATTTCACATGATGTACTCTGAATATAAGTTAAATAAGCAGGGTGAAAATATGGAGCCTATTGGTTTGTTCTATTAACAAGATCTCATGTAATTCTTAGGGATGTTAAGATCTTTAAACAACTGTAGTGCGCCAGAGCAACTCTCTGAGATTCCATAGGATATTATTAAATTTGTTGGAGGGAGCTCTTAGGATGTCCCACTTCTAATTTCTGTTCTTAGTCCAGTTTGGTATGAACAGACTTAAAGTTATTAAAAATAAGACAAGTAAGCCCAAGGAACTGATATTTGAAGAATACAGGGTAAAGTAATTCAGACAGAGAAAGACAAATATATCATTTATATGTAGAATCTAAAAAAAAAAAATGAGACAAATGAACTTACTTACAAAACAGAAATAGAGTCACAGATACAGAAAATAAACTTATGGTCATCAGGAGGAAAAGCAGGGTGGAGGGAAGAGGAATAAATTGGGATACTGTGATTAACAAATACACACTATTTAGATATAAAATAGATAACTAACAAAGACCTACTGTATAGCACAGGGAACTCTTCTCAATACTCTGTAAGGACCTATATGGGAAAAGAATCTACAAAAGAGCACTTATATGTATGTGTACTGCTGCACAGCAGAAACTATATAACATTGTAAATCAACCTGTAATAAAAATTGAAAAAAATGACAAAAGTATCTAGAAAATGTAAAACATGATAATGATAGCATCTCTTTGGTGGGGCATAAGAGACACACATTTTAGAAGAAAAATGAAGTGCCTTCTTATCAGAAGTATGGAGTTTCAGTTAATGGGATAGAGGAAATCACATGTCGACAGAGTTGGTATTGATGATGTTTTGGTAATGATGATGATTTTTATATTGTTTATCAAATATTGATCAAATATTGTTTATCACTAAAATTGAACTGAAGAAATCAAGAATAGGAAGGAGAGCTTCCTAAGGAGAGCTAGGCGAGGATCTGAGAAAAAGTGTATAATGGTTGACTCTGAGATACCTTGAGTCTAGTTGGGAGGCAGAGAGTTGGGTGTGATAGTATTGGGCCCCTGCTGGCTGTGGAGGACATTGGTGATTGAAGTGTGCTGTAATTGTGATGTTTCCAAGGAGAGGCCACAACATGGTAAGCCCTTGCTAGAGGCTTCTAGCATTGGGTGACTGCTGAGCTCAGATTACCAAATTCAGACTGAAATTGAAGTAAGTAGGGAAAACCGCTAGACTATTCAGGTATGACTTAAATCAAATCCCTTATGATTATACAGTGGAAGTGAGAAATAGATTTAAGGGCCTAGATCTGATAGAGTGTCTGATGAACTATGGAATGAGGTTCATGACATTGTACAGGAGACAGGGATCAAGACCATCCCCATGGAAAAGAAATGCAAAAAAGCAAAGTGGCTGTCTGGGGAGGCCTTACAAATAGCTGGGGATTCAGGATTGGGATCTCATATACACCCATGGTGGATTCATGTCAGTGTATGGCAAAACCAATACGGTATTGTAAAGTAAAATAAAGTAAAAATTAAAAAAAAAAAAAAAAGAAAAGAAGAGAAGCAAAAAGCAAAGGAGAAAAGGAAAGATATAAGCATCTGAACGCAGAGTTCCAAAGAATAGCAAGAAGAGATAAGAAAGTCTTCTTCAGCGATCAATGATAAGAAATAGAGGAAAAGAACAGAATGGGAAAGACTAGACATCTCTTCAAGAAAATTAGAGATACCAAGGGAACATTTCATGCAAAGATGGGCTCGATAAAGGACAGAAATCGTATGGACCTAACAGAAACAGAAGGTATTAAAAAGAGGTGGCAAGAATACACAGAAGAACTGTACAAAAAAGATCTTCACGACCCAGATAATCACGATGGTGTGATCACTCACCTAGAGACAGACATCCTGGAATGTGAAGTCAAGTGGGCCTTAGAAAGCATCACTATGAGCAAAGCTAGTGGAGGTAATGAAATTCCAGTAGAGTTATTTCAAATCCTGAAATGATGCTGTGAAAGTGCTATATTCAATATGCCAGCAAATGTGGAAAAGTCAGCAGTGGCCACAGGACTGGAAAAGATCCGTTTTCATTCCAGTCCCAAAAAAGGCAATGCCAAACAATGCTCAAACTACCGCACAATTGCACTCATCTCACACGCTAGTAAAGTAATGCTCAAAATTCTCCAAGCCAGGCTTCAGCAATAAGAAACTCCAGTACTTTGGCCACCTCACGTGAAGAGTTGACTCACTGGAAAAGACTCTGTTGCTGGGAGGGATTGGAGGCAGGAGGAGAAGGGGACGACAGAGGATGAGATGGCTGGATGGCATCACTGACACGATGGACACGAGTCTGAGTGAACTCCAGGAGTTGGTGATGGACAGGGAGGCCTGGCGTGCTGCGATTCATGGGGTCGCAAGGAGTCAGACACGACTGAGTGACTGAACTGAACTGAACTGAGCTCAGATTTGGCAGTTACAGCTTTATTATCTTTGTCCTTTTCTGTTAAGGTTTTAGTACATAATTTATCTTTTAAGACTCAAGCTTCAACTTACACATCCTCAGGTATTGCAGGTTCAAGGTTCTATTTGCCTCTCTTAGGAAGGAATCCTCTACATCATTTCTTGTTTTCAGAGACATGGGTAGAAGATGATTTGAATCTCTGCTATTCAACATCAGCAGACCAGCCACGGAGCATCAGAATTTACTGTGAGCTTAATAAAAATACAAAATCTCAACTCTCATCCCTGACCTTACTGATTCTGATATCTGCATTTTTAACAATATTCCTAGGTGATTCATAGCTACTTAAAATTTGAGAAGCTATTAGTAGATGAAAATGGACTCTCATTCTAATCTTTTCATTTTCAGTTTATACTATTTGAGAGTCCCAGATTAATTTTCTTAAAATAGTTTTCATGTCATGCCTGTAATTAAAAATAATAAAAAAAAAACCTTCAGTCTTTTATTAAATTAAAACAAGTTTTAAGGCATTCTAAGTACTCCAAAATCTGATTCCATCCTACTGCCTATATTTTCTCCCACACATTTCCCTTTACCAAAGCTTCAGAGAAATTATACTGATTGTTGTTGTATGAATACATTTGCACTTTCTGGCCTCCTTTGGTCCTTCTGGTGTTATCTAAAACTTAAATGCACATATTCCTAATTTACCCCTAGTAACCTAACTTGCCGGAGAAGGCAATGGCACCCCACTCCAGTACTCTTGCCTGGAAAATCCCATGGATGGAGAGCCTGGAAGGCTGCAGTCCATGGGGTCGCTGAGGGTCGGACATGACTGAGCGACTTCACTTTCACTTTTCACTTTCTTGCATTGGAGAAGGAAATGGCAACCCACTCCAGTGTTCTTGCCTGGAGAATCCCGGGGACGGGGGAGCCTGGTGGGCTGCCGTCTATGAGGTCACACAGAGTCGGACACGACTGAAGTGACTTAGCAGCAGCAGCAGCAACCTAACTTGCAATTCTTGATTTTCTATTATGTCTTCCATAAAGTCTTCTATAATATCTCCATCTATATCTTTTGATAATTCCATATCATCTTGTTCATACCTTTCTCGTGGTCTTTTTTTGTGTGCTCCTCCTTAATGTATTCATTAACAACTTTTAATTTAGATGAGCCATGTCACATCTCTGAAATTCAGTTTACTTATTTGTGAAAGAGCAATCATCACATACCTATTTAACAGAGTTGGTATAAAATGATTTATAAAAAATCTCTGAAAATATGAATTATTGTAAAGGTGTATGATTCTCATATCTTTAGCCTCTTCTCTGAACCATAAGGCCCTTGAGGATAGGAATCATGTCTGTGAAATTCTGTATTTTTCCACAGTTTATGTATAATAAAGTATACAATAAATTTTAAACAAATGTATACTTAAGTATATTCCATTTTTCCTGTTTTAAATATGTGAAAAATATATACAGAGTTACATCATTAAATTTTCTTTTCAAAGAACTATGCATTGATTGTGCTTCCCCAAATCTTCAATTTTAATGTCTTTATTGCTGTCATTTCTTTAAGCATTGCTTTTCCAAATACAACTCCAACCAACCAGCTTTCAATTCAGTTTAGTCACTCAGTCGTGTCCGACTCTTTGAGACCCCATGAAACACAGCACGCCAAGCCTCCCTGTCCATCACCAACTACCGGAGTTCACTCAGACTCACCTCCATCGAGTCAGTGATGCCATCCAGCCATCTCATCCTTGGTCGTCCCCTTCTCCTCCTGCCCCCAATCCCTCCCAGCATCAGAGTCTTTTCCAATGAGTCAACTCTTCGCACGTGGTGGCCAAAGTACCGGAGTTTCAGCTTTAGCATCATTCCTTCCAAAGAAATCCCAGGGTTGATCTCCTTCAGAATGGACTGGTTGGATCTCCTTGTAGTCCAAGGGACTCTCAAGAGTCTTCTCCAACACCACAGTTCAAACCAACCAGCTTGGTTAGCTTCAATGTCATGGTTACAGCTCTAATTCCAGTTTTATAAAATTTCCTGTGTTAGAAGGCCATTTTGGTTACATCAACCTCAGATTCTCGACTGAAAATAGTGGACAAACATGCAGGCTCCAGAGTCAAATTGCCTTGGTTGTAATCTCAGCTATGCCTCTTCAGTTCAGTTCAGTTCAGTTCAGTGGCTCAGTCGTGTCTGACTCTTTGCATCTCCATGGACTGCAGCATGCCAGGCCTCCTTGTCCATCACCAACTCCCAGAATCTACTCAAACTCATGTCTATTGAGTCGGTGATGCCATCCATCCAACCATCTCATCCTCTGTTGTCCCTACCTCCTCCCGCCTGCAAACTTTCCCAGCATCAGGGTCTTTTCAAATGAGTCAAGTCAGTTCTTCACATCAGGTGACCAAAGTATTGGAATTTCAGCTTTACTATCAGTCCTTCCAATGAATATTCAGGACTGATTTTCTTTAGGATGGACTGACTGGATCTCCTTCCAGTCCAAGGGACAGTCAAGGGACTCTCATGCCTCTTAGTAGCCCAGTTATCATAGAATATGAGTTTACATGGGTTTGATCCCTGATCTGGGAAGATTCCACATAGCACAGAGCTAACTAAGCCAGCATGCAACTGCTGAAGTCTATACACCCTAGAACCCATGCTCTGCAACAAGAGAAGCCAGTGTAAAGAGAAGCCCACACATTGCAACATGAGAGTAGCCCCCTCTTGCCACAACTAGAAAAAGCCTGTGCAGAGGAATGAAGACCCAGCACAGCCACAAATAAATAAATAAATAATTTAAAGGACAGTAATAGAACTGTTTATGACATTGTTGTGAGATTAAACATTTTTTGCTCATGATAATTATTAAAGCAATGATTGTCACAAAATAAGTTTCAATTAAAGTTTTTTATTACTATGAAGACTATAAAGATGATGAAATACGTGCTATTGTTTGTAAAAAAATCTTTGTAAGCTAAAAAGAACTGCACAAATTTTATGAAATTTAAATTACTGTTGAAATCAGAATAGATTTCTCTTATAGGTAAATAAAGAGATTCCTCTTGAATGATTTGAGTCAAACTTTTAAAAAATTTGAAACTCTGTTAAACTAATAATTACTATATAAATTTCATGCATTTTACATAATAGCAACCAATAGAGTGAATCATGCTAATTTCAGAAAGAGAAAATGTTCCCATGGGCACTGAAAAAGCTAGCTTATGATTCACTATTGAGTTATGCTGTTGTCAGTATTGACACTGTTGGTGACTTTTATTGATGAAAATAGAGAAATGGTCATGATTCTGGTTGACTTGTATATTCATAAGGGAGAGTAATGGAGAAAACATTTTCCTCTCCAATGTACATCAATATTTCCAAATAAATATGCTTATTGGTAGAAAATGAGTTTTAGTCTTTATAATAAACCAGCATGGGAACATTAAAATTAGCTAAGTTTTTCAAGGATTTGGAGTTTATTTCCAAAGCAAAACATTATGGTATAATCCTATACTTCTGGTATATACAGGTATTATCATGCTCCTACTTTAACCTGTTATGAGAAAGAATTTGGGATAAAAAGAGGAAACTAAGGCAGAGATGTGACCTCTAAGGTTCAAGCATATCAAGATATATAACAAAGGGAGTTTTCATCAGGCTATTTACAAATGTATGTAGAAAATATTCTGGTAGGAAAAGGGAGCCACTGCTTGAAACAAGGTTTATGCATCCTGAGAGGTGACTCTTGAGAAAAATGTGATTGTTTAGAAACAATAAAATGGAATCTATAAGAAAAAAAAAATGGAAAAAGCTGTTCCCAGAGATAACTTTGTATTGGGACAACTGGCAACTGCAGTGAATGTTCCTCTAGCTCCACCTCCCTTCCTCCAGCATCTGAAAGGTTTGCTGTATAAATAAAGTGGTGGTGTTTTATTTTATTTTTTTTTGTTTTAGTTTTGTTTGTTTGTTTGTCTTCCCCTCCACTTATTCTACTCAGGTGCTACTTTTCACAGGAAACTTGTAACTGAACTTCTGCGCTCTGAGAAGCTCACAGTGCAGTAGAATTCAAGAATAATTAAGGGAAGGAATACTTTTGTACATCTGTACATTTTGTACCTCCCCTAGAATTCAAAGTAGATCTTTACATAACTTTCACCATACTTACCACAAATATTACATTTGTACCAGTGTGTGATAGCATTCAGCTTTCACTTTTTAGTGACAAAAACTTTGAGGTAATTATCTTGGCTTGATTTCTTAGTAAAATATAGAGGCTTTCAGTGAAGACGGAGTGCTAGAATTGCTTCCTTTTTCCCGCTCTTCAGGAATGGTATTAGAATTCAAAGAACAAACTTTTCACTTAATATAGAATTAAATAAAAAGCATTCACTGCGGTAAATACAAAGCAAAAGTTAATAATTTTGGGGCTCAATTTCCTTAAAAGATAAAATAATTTTAGGTTAATGTACAAAAGTTCTCCTCTGGTGATTTCATTTGCTTTCTGTGGGAAAGCATTCACCAGCTCCAACTGGTTTCTCAACAGGAAAATGCACTAGAAAAAACAGAAAAGTGACACATGATGGCAAAGCAGGAGGAATTATGCTTTAACAATAAGGGAAGGTAATGCATATCCTAGACTCAGCCTATTTACTATTATAATCTTTTTAGTTTGAGTTTCTCAGAAGACACAGTAGATGTGAAAACTGGCACTTAGAGTACAATGGCATATACCATGTTAATACGCTATGCCATATAAATTCAAATATTTAAATTTTAATCTTTTAGATAAAAAGAATTATGGGTATTTTAATACAGCCCTTACTTCCTGAGTACATATAACTCAAATACCTAAATACACTTATGCTTTCTTATAGAGAAAATGGCCAATAATATTTATAGTATTTATAGTGGCTTTCAAGTCTTGAGATCACTTTTTGCATTACAACTAAGAATTGAACTAAAGGGATCAACATTTCAAGAAAAATTTCTTAGGTTCTTGCTTTTAACATGCAAAATCTTCTTAGTGAGCTCCAAGTGAAATGTTGCCTCTCCAACTTTAGGAACATGTACCTTTCGCAAACACCTCCAGGTTACATGGATTCTTGTTGTTCTCCATGTATTAGGAAGTGAGATTGAGAAAAATTACTCATATACAGCATACTTTTCCCCTCTTGGCTCTGTCTCTCTGGTCTCTCTCTAACCCCCAACACATTCTAATCAAACTATCTTAAAGTTCTTGACTACAGGATATAGAGACTGTTCCAATAGAACTCTACACTATACTTTTGTCATGCTTCTTGCCTGGAAATGTGCCTGCACCTGCCCAGAAGACACACCCCATCCACCCAGCTTGTATGTCCTTCCACCAGGGAGAGCTTTCACCTGAGCTAGTAAATGCCTGAGAAGAAAGACAAGAGGATGTGAAAACCGCAATCTTTTTGGGAGAGAGAAAACAAATTCAAGATCAAACATGGACTTTTCAAACTTTTAAAAAGAAAGAGGGGATAGGGATCTAAATAAATAGAGAATATGAGGGAGAACAGAAAATACAGTATTTCTGAGTATTGTAAAATTGAGTCTGAAAAGAGTGTACATCAGTTCAGTCGCTCAGTCATGTCCAACTCTTTGCAACTCCATGGGTTGCAGCACACCATGCTTCCTTGTCCTTCACCGACTCCCAGAGTTAGATCAAACTCATGTCCATAGAGTCAGTGATGACATCCAACCATCTCATTCTCTCTCGTCCCCTTCTCCTCCTGTCTTCAATCTTTCCTAGCATCAGGATCTTTTCAAATGAATCAGTTCTTTGCATTAGGTGGCCAAAGTATTGGAGTTTCAGCTTCAGCATCAGTCCTTCCGATGAATATTCAGGACTGATTTTCTTTTGGATTGACTGGTTGGATCTCCTTGCAGTCTAACAGACTCTCAAGAGTCTTCTCCAACACCACAGTTCAAAAGCATCAATTCTTCAATGTTCAGCCTTCTTTATAGTCCAACTCTCACATCCATACATGACTACTGGGAAAGCCATAGCTTTGACTAGATGGACATTTGTTGGCAAAGTAATGTCTCTGCTTTTTAATATGCTGTCTAGGTTGACCATAGCTTTTCTTCCAAGGAGCAAGTATCTTTTAATTTCATGGCTGCAATCACCATCTGCAGTGATTTTGGAGTCCCCAAAAATAAAGTCTGTCACTGTTTCCATCAATTCCCCATCTATTTGCCTTGGAGTGATGGGACCAGATGCCATGATCTTAGTTTTTTGAATGTTGAGCTTTAAGCTAACTTTTAACTCTCCTCTTTCACTTTTATCAAGAGGCTCTTTAGTTCTTCACTGTCTGCCAGAAGGGTGGTGTCATCTGCATATCTGAGGTTATTGATATTTCTCCCAGAAATCTTGATTCCAGCTTGTCCTTCATGCAGCCCAGCATTTCACATGATGTACTCTTCATATAAGTTAAATAAGCAGGGTGACAATATACAGCCTTGACATACTCCTTTCCCAATTTGGAACCAGTCTGTTCCATGCCCAGTTTTAACTGTTGCTTTTTGACCTGCATACAGATTTCTCAGGAGGCAGGTAATGTGGTCTGGTATCCCCATCTATTTAATAATTTTCCAGAGTGTGTTGTGATCCACACAGTCAACGGCTTTGACATAGTCAATAAAGCAGAAGTAAATGTTTTTCTGGAACTCTCTTTATGATTTATGAATATCTCTTTGTCCAGCAAGCAATTAGGAGATAGGAAACAGGGTTTGTCCATTAGTCGAATGAAACAGTATATAAAGAGATGAATGAATAAACTATTTTGGTTGGGATTCTCTGGTGGCTCAGACAGCAAAGAATCTGCCTGCACCGTGGGAGACCTGAGTCTTGTCCCTGGGTTGGGAAGATCCCCTGGAGGAGGGCATGGCACTCCGCCCCAGTATTCTTGCCTGGAGAATCCCCATGGATAGAGGAGCCTGGAGGGCTATAGCCCAGGGGTCACAAAGAATCGGATATAACTGGTTATTTTAGTCTGGATGGAACAGGAGAAAAATGTCATTCTTAAGTGTCAAATTAGGTAAGTTCTACCACTATTATTACTAGGTTCTTCCCATGTTATTGTTAATTATAATAATAACAATGATAATGTACTAACATCCTAATTTTATAGATGAGGAAGCAGAGTCTGATATTACCTAAATAGGTTGCTCATACCCAGTTGGTGGCAAGGCCCCAGGAAAATTAAACAGAATTTAAGCCCACTGTGGTCTAACATGGGCTTCCCTGGTGGCTCAGAGGTATGGCCATCAGCTGCCACTATGTGTCAATAAGTAAAGCAGCTGCCATTACCCATTGCACTAACAGTAAATATTCAATTACTACTTTAATTCTGGGTAATCCCTTGCCTCTGTTTTCCATCTGTGCATTGCTAGATGTAAGGCTGAGAATCACATCCCAGATTTAATCCACTTTAGTTGTCAAGGCAAGCATATTATTCTTCCATTCAACACTGCACATCCACATCATGCTAGAAAGGAGGCTGGGGTATGAAACAGAGGGAGCAAGGGAGACATGAGCCCCATCCTCATGAAACTTATAGCTTAGTTGGTTAAATAACAATTAAATAGATACAAACATATTCATAGACACTGCTATTTGAAATAGAGAGGAAAAGAAAATAAATAAAGCATCTTCCTTGGGTCCTGAGCAAGCCTGTTAGGATCACGAAAATTTGAGCAGACATTTGAAGGGTAGAGAGTTAACCGGGTGAAGGGGAAGTGGGTTAGATGGAATGACAAGTACAAAGGCCCTAAGGCAGGAAGAACATGCCTGAAAAGCTGAGAGAAAATAGTGTGGCTGGAAGACACAGGCAGAGATAGACATGACTGAGAGACTGAGCACACACACATGCATACATATTACAGTTATTATAACTGGACAATATTTTTAACTCATGCAAGTTTTGTCTTCAATTTTCCCATCTGAATTAGGTTTGAGATTTCCATGACCTGTTGCAATGAAGCTGAGGGTTACATGAGGTAAGAAATTAAGAAAAAAAAATTTCTTAAGATTCGGCAACAAATCATATTGATCAGTCTTCTCTGGCTTAGCCATAACCCCTACGGCTTTAGCCTTTAATAGGTAGTATGAAAGTTCTGCTATCAGAAGTTTTAACTAGACATAGCTTTGAATTTCATTCCGCTTGCACTTTGGTTGCTCTGCAAATCTTTAACAATCCTAGACACCAGAGTCAATAAAAATCGGCCAATACCCTCTACAATTTCCTTCACTTTTTTCTATGAACTCTCCAATATTCTATTGACACCTAAGGACTCTATTCTGGGTTGTTCCCATTTTAACTACATTTTACGTTGGGTTGTGTAATGTCTTAAATGGTCAGCTAAACTCTAAGTCAAATACCACAGTGTCTATTAACCAGATATGCTTAAATAATTTGCTTTGTGAAATTTTAGTGAGGGTTACCCAGAGTCAAACTTATGTGTCTGCGTGTGTGTCTTTAAGGTAAATAATAGAAAATAAAATAAAAATGGGTATGTTGCCTATCACACTAAACTGCCATAGCTTCATCTATGTTACTTTTACTCTCTGTCATATGGGCTTGCTGCTGCTGCTGCTACTAGGTCGCTTCAGTCATGTCCGACTCTGTGCGGCCCCATACATGGCAGCCCACCAGGCTCCCCCATCCCTGGGATTCTCCAGGCAAGAATACTGGAGTGGGTTTTCCTGCCCTACTCCAGGGTATCTTCCAAGCCAGGGATCAAACCCAGGTCTCTTGCATTACAGGAAGATTCTTTACCGTCTGAACCACTAGGGAAGCCCCAAATATGTTACTATATGACGATAAAAAGTATGTGTCTCTGACATTTACTGAATGCCTACTATAATACAGACTCTATTCTAAACAATTTTACAGACAATTTTACAGTGAGGTATATGTGATATCATTTGTATCTTATAGATAATAACTAAGGCTCAAAGACAACAAATCCTTCACCAAGGTTACAAACCTGAAAAGCACCACAGACCAGCCTGTCCAATTTCAAAGCCAATGTTGTAGGATTCAGTTCCTGGATACATAGAACCCAAGTCAAGTAAAAGAGGGTAAACTAGCATTCTTATCAATTATGAAAGTCCGCATCTCCATCCGGCTATTTTATTCTCTTTTTTTTTTTTTGAATAGGCTAGGATATCCTGGGGAGAAGGCAATGGCACCCCACTCCAGTACTCTTGCCTGGAAAATCCATGGACGGAGGAGCCTGGTAGGCAGCAGTCCATGGGGTCGCTAAGAGTCGGACACGACTGAGCGACTTCACTTTCACTTTTCTCTTTCATGCATTGGAGAAGGAAATGGCAACCCACTCCAGTATTCTTGCCTGGAGAACCCCAGGGACGGGAGAGCCTGGTGGGCTGCCATCTATGGGGTCACACAGAGTCGGACACGACTGGAGTGACTTAGCAGCAGCAGCAGCAGGATATCCTGCTGAAGTCCTAGCTCAGAAAAGAATATTCATGCATAAGTAGAATGTTAGTGCAAGGTTTTTGTTGTTGTTCAGTTGCTAAGTCATGTCTGACTCTTTGCAACCCCCAAGAGGTGGACAGCGGCACACCAGGCTCCTCTGTTGTTCACTACCTCCTGGAGATTGCTCAAATTCTTATCCGTTGAGTCAGTGATGCCACTCAAACATCTCATCCTCTGTCACCTCCTTCTCCTCCTGCCCTCAGTCTTTTCTGGCATCAGAGTCTTTTCCAATGAGTCCTCTCTTTGCATCTGGGGGCCAAAGTATTGGAGCTCCTACTTCAGCATCAGTCCTTCCAATGAATATTCAGGGTTGATTTCCTTTAGGATTGACTGGTTTGATTTCTTTGCTGTCCAAGGGATTTTCAAGAGTCTTGTCCAGCACCACAGTTTGATCAGTTCTTCAGCACTTAGCCTTCTTGATGCTCCAAATCGCACATCCATACATGACTTCTGGAAATAAACATAGCTTTGACTATATACACTTTTGTTGGCAAAGTGATGTCTGCTTTTTTTTAAGTATACTCTAGTGAAATTCCTTTAATAAAAATTTAAGTCTTAATTCCCTTGAGCAAAACAATCACTTATGATTGTGATTTCTTTGACATAATATTCTGGACATAAGGTGCCTCTAACACGACTCAGCTTCAAGAAAAGGACGACAAGTTCTTATTCAGTGATACTTCTATTGGGCCCTTTGACAAATACTTATTGGGCCCTTGCTGTGTATCAGACACTGTGTGTACAACCAATTTAACAAGTCCTTACTCTGCAGGATAGACAAGTTTTTATAAACTGGGAATGGGAGGGTAACTCAAGTGGTGCAATAGTGTGAAGCTTTAGTGAGCAGCACGGTAAGCTACTATTGCCAATAAAAGGCTGTATGCTGAGAGGAATAGGTCAAAATCAAACATCGATTTTCATCAGATTATAAGAGAGCCTTGAATGTCAGCCTAAGGAGCCTGGCTGATTTCCCAATGAAGACGAATGTGCAAATCACTCCAAGTGTTATTTCTAAATCCAATTCAAAACAAGAAAAATCAGCGATGATTAGCATAATCAAGCATCAGTCCTCTAGTGCTATTTTTGAAAGAAGTTTGATAATTCTACTTTGTCAATTTCTAGTTTCAAAAGTGAAATTTGCTGTCCTCTTTCGCTTCAAATATTCAGCATGATTATAGACAGTCACTCTGTTGATTTACCCTAGATAATTTGATCCAACATAGATTGAAAATCAAGTCAGAGGATCCTAATATTAATACTTTCTGTGGTATTGCCACCTACTGCTTTTTTGCAACTGCTTCATCTTCCTGGTGTCATCTCTATATCATGACACTGGTGGTATGGAGAGCTAATGCTGTTATTCATATAGAAAGCTTTTTATTGGAGATGGAGGGATTTGAGCTTTTTATTAGACAAAATCCAAGGTTGATTGGCTGTATATTTTCAAAGAATGCATAATACTAAGCAATACCTAGCAGAGTTGATATGCTCCCAAAATTATAATAAAAAATGAAACCCTATCCATTCTCAATACTTTTTGAACTGTGGAGATGCTTCCATAGTTATAATTTTTTACATATAATTTATATAACTCAGCTATAAGTTATAGATTCTCAATCTGGAGAACAGAAAAAGAGGCAGGTTAGAATAAGCACAGTCTTAGCAGTTTTTCTCATTGCAGTTAATAACTGAGATTAATTAGGCTTTTAGCTTTTTTTTTTTTTTTCTAGTGCTATTACTAAGTAGCCTCAGTCACATCCGGCTCCTTGCAACCCCATCAGACTTCTCTGTCCATTTTCCAGGCAAGAATACTGGAGTGGGTTGCCATCCGCTCCTCCAGGGGATCATCCTGACCCAGGGATTGAACTGGCATCTCTTGCATCTCCTGCATTGGCAGGCAGGTTCTTTACCACTAACACTTCCTATGTAAGTTTATTTTTGATAAACTCTGAAACCATCTAAATTTTTACTAGAAAGAAAAAGTTCTTTCTGTCATCTCCACCTAACAGAACACTAGGACACAAGTACATGTTTGGAGAGCATTGTGTATTATGCATGTATGGATGGACAATATAGAATAATTTTAAAAATTGGGAAGCTAGTCTGTAAGTTATTTTTATTGTATTCTATGAGGTCATTCCATCTTACCTATTTCAGTATAGTTTAATTTTCATTCATTTTTAAATTCTTTCATTTACGAGATGCATTTTCATTCATTTTTTCTTTTCTTTTATGTTTATTTTTAAATTTTAATTGGAGGCTAATTACTTTACAGTACTGTGGTAGTTTTTTCCATACATTCATGTGAATCAGCCATGGGTGTACATGTTTTCCCCATCCTGACCCTCCCTCCACCTCCCTCACCATCCCATCCCTCAGTGTCATCCCAGTGTACCAGCCTTGAGCACCCTGACTCATGCATCGAACCTGAACTGATGTGCCCCAACATATGATTTATCCTGGATAATATTCCATGTATGCTTGAGAAGAATGTGTATTCTGGTGTTGTTGGATGGAATGCCCTCCATATGCCTATTAGGTAAAAGAGACTTCTATGAACAATTATACATCAACAAATTGGACAACCTAAAGAAAATGGACAAATTCCTAGAAACATTAAACCTACCAAGACCAGGTCTGAAGAAATAGAAAATCTGAATAGACCAAGAATCATGAAGGAGACTGAAGTAGTAATCAAAAATTTCTCAACAACGTAAAGCCCAGGATTAATGGGCTACCAAACATCCAAAGAATAATGAATGCCAACCTGTCTCAAACTCTTCCCAAAAATTGAAGAGAAAGAATACTCCAAAACTCATCAAGTTAGCATTATCCCATATCAAATCTGGATAAGGACACTACAAGAAAAGGAAACTACAGTCAATATATCTGTAAAATATATATGCAAAAATTCTCAACAGTATATTAACAAACTGAACTCATGTATGTGCACTAATGGTAAGTCTTTAGGGTTTTCTACATATAAAATAATGCATGTGTACGTAGAGGCAAATTTACTCCTTTCTTTCCAATTCAGATGTCTTTTTTCTTTTCCTTGCTTATTTGCTTTGGCTAGGGCTTTCCAATACCACGTTGAATAGGAGCGGTAAAAAAGCACTCTTGTCTTATTCCAGATCTTAAGCCTCTTGTACCTAAGCTGTGTCCAACTCTTTGTGACCCCATGGACTGTAGCTCACCAGGCTCCTCTGTCCATGGGGATTCTGCAGGCAAGAGCACTGGAGTGGGTTCCCATGCCTTCCTCCAGGGGATCTTCACAACCCAGGAATCAAACCCAGGTCTCCCACATTGCAGGTGGGTTCTTTACCATCTGAGCCACCAGGAAAGCCCAAGAACACTGAGTTGGGTACCCTACCCCTTCTCCAGGGGATCTTCCCAACCCAGAAATCCAACTGGAGCCTCCTGCATTGCAGGTGGATTCTTTACCATCTGAGCTACCAATGAAACCCCCGAACTGAACTCAACAGCACAAAAAAAAGAGCATACACCAGGATGAAGTGAAATTTATATCTGTGATGCAAGAGTGACTTGACATATGCAAATTAATAAATGTAATACATCGCAAATGACAGAATTAAGGGTAAACATTGGGACTTCCCAAGTGGCACTAATGGTAAACAAACCACCGGCCAATGCAGGAGACTCAAGAGATGCAGGTTCAATCCCTGGGTCAGGAAGATCCCCTGAAGTAGAAAATGGCAAACTACTCCAGTATTCTTGCCTGGAAAATTTCGTGGGCAGAGGAGCCTGGCAAGCTACAGTCCATGGGGTGGCAAAGAGTCAGACATGACTCAGTGACTGAGCAACAGTAACATCCTTTGATCATCTCAGTAAATACAGGAAAAGTGTTTGACAAATTCCACACCCTTTCAAGATGTAAATTCTCAATAAACTGGATATAGACGGAACATACTAACTCATAGTGATAATTGTACGTCTAATCCACTGATAATACTAGACTCCACAATGACAGGTTGGAAACTTATTATCTGATATCTGGAATATGACAAGAGTGCTTTCTTACCACTCCTATTCAACATAATATTGGAAAGCCCTACCCAAAGCAAATAAGCAAGAAAAAGAAATAAAGATATCTGAATTGGAAAGAAAGGAGTAAAGTTGTCTCTATGTACACATTATATTATATTATTTTATATGTGGAAAACCCTAAAGACTTACCATTTTAAGTATTTTAAGTTATAATCCAGTGGCATTAATTACAGTCATAATATTGAAGAGTCATCAACACTATCTCTTTCCAAAACTTTCATCACTCCAAATAGTAAATATTTAGCCATTAAGCAATAATATCTCATATTCCCTCTCCTCAGTTCCTGGTAATCTCTAATTACTTTCTTACTCTATAAAT
>SJYT01018607.1:219324-242984 GCA_006410635.1 Cephalophus harveyi
TTCTCCTCCTGCCCCCAATCCCTCCCAGCATCAGAGTCTTTTCCAATGAGTCAACTCTTCCCATGAGGTGGCCAAAGTACTGGAGTTTCAGCTTTAGCATCAGTCCTTCCAAAGAATACCCAGGGCTGATCTCCTTTAGAATGGACTGGTTGGATCTCCTTGCAGTCCAAGGGACTCTCAAGAGTCTTCTCCAACACCACAGTTCAAAAGCATCAATTCTTCGGTGCTTGGCTTTCTTCACAGTTCAACTCTCACATCCATACATGACCACTGGAAAAACCATAGCCTTGACTAGACGGACCTTTGTTGGCAAAGTAATGTCTCTGCTTTTGAATATGATGTCTAGGTTGGTCATAACTTTCCTTCCAAGGAGTAAGCATCTTTTAATTCCATGGCTGCAGTCACCATCAGCAGTGATTTTGGAGCCCCCCAAAATAAAGTCTGACACTGTTTCCACTGTTTCCCCATTTATTTCCCATGAAGTGATGGGACCAGATGCCATGATCTTCGTTTTCTGAATGTTGAGCTTTAAGCCAACTTTTTCACTGTCTTCTTTCACTTTCATCAAGAGGCTTTTTTGTTCCTCTTCACTTTCTGCCACAAGGGTGGTGTCATCTGCATATCTGAGAGTATTGATATTTCTTCTGGCAATCTTGATTCCAGCTTGTGCCTCTTCCAGCCCAACATTTCTCATGATGTACCCTGCATATAAGTTAAATAAGCAGGGTGACAATATACAGCCTTGACATACTCTTTTTCCTATTTGGAACCAGTCTGTTGTTCCATGTCCAGTTCTAATTGTTGCTTCCTGACCCGCATATAGATTTCTCAAGAGGCAGGTCAGGTGGTCTGTTATTCCCATCTCTTTCAGAATTTTCCACAGTTTCTTGTGATCCACACAGTCAAAGGCTTTGGCATAGTCAATAAAGCAGAAATAGATTTTTTTTTTCTGGAACTCTCTTGCTTTTTCTATGATCCAGCAGATGTTGGCAATGTATCTCTGGTAATCAAGAAAAATTTAAATAACAAGTGTCAGTGAGGATGTGGAGAAATTGGGACCCAAGTACATTACGAGTGGAAAGATAAAAATGGTATACCCAGTGTAGTAAACAGTTTGGTGTTTCTTCAAAAAGCTAAACAAAACTACCACATGACCCAGCAACCCTGCGTTTAAGTATTTAAATTAAATAATTGAAAACAGGGACTCAATCCAATGCTTGCATAACAGTATTCCTTAGAATATTATTCATAATTGTCAAAAGGTAGAGACAACCCAAGTGTTCATCAACAAATGACAATATTCAAAACAGCATATATGAGCAATGAAATATTCATTCATAAAAAGGGATAAATCTCTAATAAATGCTACCACATGGATGAACTTTAGTAAGTGAACTAATGGTAAGTGAACTCAGCCAGACACAAAAGGACAAATATTCTGCAATTCTTCCATTATTTTTCTTCATCTTCATCACCACTGAAATTATTCCAGTGAATCAGTCTTTAACCAAAGTTATCTCTGAGATCCTGGCCTTCTTAATTTTTATCTAGTAATTCTGTTGGGATTGTACATGGATCAGTTTTATGTTATTTCTGTTTTACCATCATGATATAAAACAGTGTTCCTCACAAAAAATGGTAGAAATTGAGTGAAAATGTGTGTTAATCTACAACAGTTAAAGCAAAACATGCAAACATACGCTGGTCTTAGTCTCTCAGGGCTGCTATAGTAAAAAGTACCATAATCTCATAACTTATATAGCAAATATTTATTTCCCATAGTTCTGATGACTGGAAAGTCAATAATTAAGGTCCAGGTAAATTCTTTCTGTGGGGTTGCAAAGAGTCAGATATGACTTAGCAACTAAAAAACAACAACAACAGATATTCTGTTAAGTAAGCGTCCACATATTGATTCAGAGGACTGTCTTCTTTTGCGTCCTCATGGCTGAAGGATGAGAGAGCTCTCTGGAGTCTCTTTTATAAGAGTACTAATCTCATTTACTCAGACTTAAATTGAAGAAAGTAGGGAAAACCACTAGACCATTCAGGTATGACTTAAATCAAATCCCTAATGATTCTACAGTTGAAGTGAGAAATAGGTTTAAGGGCCTAGATCTGATAGAGTGCCTGATGAACTATGGATGGAGGTTTGTGACATTGTACAGGAAACAGGGATCAAGACCATTCCCAAGAAAAAGAAATGCTAAAAAGCAAAATGGCTGTCTGAGGAGGCCTTACAAATAGCTGTGAAAAGAAGAGAAGCCAAATGCAAAGAAGAAAAGGAAAGATATACCCATTTGAATGCAGAGTTCCAAAGAATAGCAAGGAGAGATAAGAAAGCCTTCCTCAGTGATCAGTGCAAAGAAATAGAGGAAAACAACAGAATGGGAAAGACTAGAGATCTCGTCAAGAAAATCAGAGATACCAAGGGAACATTTCATGCAAAGATGGGCTTGATAAAGGTCAGAAATGATATGGACCTAACAGAAGCAGAAGATATTAAGAAGAGGTGGCAAGAATACACAGAAGAACTGTACAAAAGCAATCTTCACTACCCAGATAATCACGATGGTGTGAGCACTCACATAGAGCCAGATATCCTGGAATGTGAAGTCAAGTGGGCCTTAGGAAACATCACTATGAACAAAGTTGGGGAGGTGATGGAATTCCAGTTGAGCTATTTCAAATCCTAAAAGATGAAGTGCCGGACTCAATATGCCAGCAGATTTGGAAAACTCAGCAGTGGCCACAGGACTGGAAAAGGTCCGTTTTCATTTCAATCCCTAAGAAAAGCAATGGCAAACAGGCTCAAACTACCTCACAATTACACTCATCTCACACGCTAACAAAGTAATGCTCAAAATTCTCCAAGCTAGTCTGCAGCAATATGTGAACCACGAACTTCCAGATGTTCAAGCTGGTTTTAGAAAAGGCAGAGGAACCAGAGATCAAATTGCCAACATCCGCTGGATCATGGAAAAAACAAGAGAGTTCCAGAAAAACATCTATTTCTGCTTTATTGATTATGCCAAAGCCTTTGACTGTGTGGGTCACAATAAATGTGGAAAATTCCTCAAGAGATGGGAATACCAGACCACCTGACCTGCCTCTTGAGAAATCTGTGGTCAGGAGGCAACAGTTAGAACTGGACGTGGAACAACAGACTGGTTCCAAATAGGAAAAGGAGTACGCCAAGGCTGTATATTGTCATCCTGTTTATTTAACTTTTAGGCAGAGTACATCATGAGAAACGCTGGGCTGGATGAAGCACAAGCTGAAATCAAGATTGCCAGGAGAAATATCAATAACCTCAGATATGCAGATGACACCACCCTTATGGCAGAAAGTGAAGAGGAATTAAAGAGCCTCTTGATGAAAGTGAAGGAGGAGAGTGAAAAAGTTGGCTTAAAGCTCAACATTCAGACGGTCTCTTATACACGTCTAGATGTGTATAAGAGACAGGGACTTTAGGTGCATTTGTCAGTGCGGGAAACATGCTAGGACCCCGGTTTCTTTGCAGCACGCCACAGAATGGTGTGTGGGATGTGCCTGTGCATTCCCTGAACTTGGACTTACCTTCTCATGTAAGGCCAATGTTGTTATTCAGTCGCTCAGTCATGTCCCGCTCTTTGTAACCCTATGGATTGCAGCATGCCAGGCTTCCCGGTCCTTCAGGGAATGAAGACCAATGAGATACTGTTATATGTGGGGAGTGATGAGGAAGGAGCTAGAAACCTATATAGTTCTGTACACTGTGGTGAGACAAATTCTTAGAAGTGAGTCAAAAATATATTTATTTTCATTTTGATGAAGTAATGTGGCAAAACCTATCAAAATTAAAAATAAATATCTCAGGGTACTTCCCGGCAGGCCAGTGGTTAAGAATTTACCTTCCGATGCAGGGGGCGTGGGTTCGAACCCTGGTCAAAGTTGGAAGGACTGATGTTGAAGCAGAAACTCAAATACTTTGGCCACCTGATGCGAAGAGCTGACTCATTTGAAAAGACCCTGATGCTAGGAAAGATTGAAGGTGAGAGGAGAAAGGGACGACAGAGGATGAGATGGCTGGATGGCATCACCGATTCAATGGACATGAGTTTGAGTAAGTTCTGGGAGTTGGTGATGGACAGGAAGGCCTGATGTACTGCTATCTATGGGGTCACAAAGAGTAGAACATGATTGTGAGACTGAACTGAACTGAACTGAACTGAATCTCATTTATGAGAGCTCCACTAACATGACCTAATCAGCTCCCAAAGCCCTACTTTCTAATACTATCAAATTGAGGGGTAGGATATTGGAATGAATTTTGTAGGGAACACAAACACTTAGTTTATAGCAACGTACATACTGAAGTAGTCCATACATAAAATTTAAATGAAATAGAGTTTCTTTGATGGTATTAATTCCAAGGAAAAGGGAGGGGTCACTCTTGATGTTATTTAACAATATGAGGATTAATCAGTATATAATTGAAACCTTCATGTCAACAGTTTCTCTGCATTTCCAAGGATTCAACCAACCAGGAACTGTGCAGTATGCTAATATTTCCTAATAAAAAGTATCCATGCATAACTGGATATAGGCAGGCAGTTCAAACCTGCATTGTGCAAGTGTCAACTGTACTTCAAGTAGAGCTAGTCAAATTATTAGAGAAAGAGAGAAATATGACCTTAGAGTAAATGTTCATTTGCATTATATATCTTCATATGTTTTGCAGGATAAAAGTGAAGTATTAAAATATTGCCCAGAAAAATAAGCCATTCAGATTTAAATTGTTTCTTTAAGTTTCTTTTATTAAACCAAAATTAAGCACTAGGTATTAGAAAATAATGGAAAAATATATATATTTTAAAATAATAAATGGCTTTTTATTTAAAATTTTTCTTAATAGGATTTTTATATCTAACACAAACACTAAAAAGTCAAGCTGAAAAATCACATCTTATATTAAAGTCAACTAAAATTAGGTGAAGTCTTTGTATAATAAAAGTTATATAAGGTTGCATTTTACCAACAATAAAATTTTTAAAATCCATTGCTTCTTTTTTTTTTAAACTAAGAATCTTTAATCTCTGAACCACAGCTGATGCCAAAGATAATAGAATTGATTCTAAATCAGCCCAGTAGGCAACATAAAAACTATTCCTGCTGAACATGTTCTTTCTACTTTGAGAATCAAAAGCCTAATCTTGTTATATTTAAATGTGTAACCCCTGTCCTGTCACATTCTGATAAACATCTTTTAGTGCTGGAAGAGCAATTTTCTCTTTAGCTTAAAAACTTCTGTCTTTTACTCTAAATAGCAAGTGATTTATTGTCAACCTGCAAAATTTATTTTTGAATTATTTATTTTCTTCTGCATTGATATTTTTAGTTTTTGGAAGGATATTGAAATGTGAAGTGGTTTCAATTGCTTCACGTGGTCTTGCTCTTCTGATTTACTTCACTCACTCTAATAATAATTTTTTTAATTTATATGTTGTCTTACAAATGATCATGATTTAAACTTCTTATTGAGAACTATTTAGAGATATTTGGTCTCACAGAAGTAAAAAAAAAAAATGCAATATAGGAGGAGAATGCACACATATATATGTATGGCTGAGTCTCTTCTCTGTTTACCTGAAACTATCACAACCTTGTTTGTTAACTGGCTATATCACAATACAAAATTAAAAAGTGTAAAAAAAAAAAAGCAATATAGGGTAGACAATGCAAATCTCATATGAATTTGTTCTTCATCAATGAGAGATTTAGGTTCTTTTTTTTTCTTCTTCCTTTTTTGCTCTCCTGGGTCTTAGTTGTTGCACTCAGTCTTTTTCCCTAGTTACAGCAAGTTGGAACTACTCTCTAGTTATGGTACTCATGTTCTCATTGCTGAGGCTTCTCTTATTGCAGAACATGACTTCTGGGATCGCAGACTTCAGTGGTTGCAGCACACAAGCCCAGTAGTTGTGGCTCACAGGTTTAATTGTCCTGTGTCATGTGGGATCTTCCTGGGCCAGATATCAAACCCATGTCCTCTGCATTGCATGCTAAGTTGCCTCAGTTGTGTTTAACTCTTTATGACCCTATGGACTAAAGCCCACTAGTCTCCTCTGTCCCTGGTAGTCTCCAGATGAAAATACTGGAGTGGGTTGCCATGCCCCCCTTCAAGGGATCTTCCCGACTTAGGGATTGAACACACATCTCTTATGTCTCTTGCATTGGCAGGTGGATTCTTAACCCCTGGGCCACCATAGAAGTCCCTTAATCATCTTTTGATCTGCTCTGCAAAGCAAGACTCTTCAGAATAAAATCTATATATTAGCCCACATAAAAATAAAATATTAATAGCAGGTGATATTTTTTGCCAAACAACATTTTTTTAGACCCAAAATATGCAAGTTTATCTGTTTTTGCTATTTTAAAATAAACAACATATATTTAGCTGCTTGAATGGATAGTACATTCCACCCAATGCTGAAGTAGCTTAACTACTTAAATTCACACCTTATCTTACATAAAACAAGTTTTCTGCCTTTCTTCATGATAATAAAGAAAAAAGTTACTAAATATGTAACTATGTAAAAAAATCAACTATTTAAGTATGTATTAAGAATTGTGAAAGACTAAGGACAGCATATTCCTAAGCTTATTCATAGTTTTTATACTGCCAAGAATGCAAGCTTTCTGAATAGATGGAAAAGATTGTGTGGACTATGATATTTTTCTCTATTTGAAAATGCCAGTGATCCTTATGCTCAATATTTTGAAGGTCTCATTAATCAAATCACAATTTAAGAAATAGACTCTGAAATGCACTATGTACTCTCTTTTTTGGAGAATCATTGCAAAATGCTCTGGTTTGACTTTAGGACATTCGGATTTATACAGGCATGAGTGGTCAAACATGATAAAGTTCTTTCAGATGAGACCCAAGAGTCATGAAAGTCTTTGTCCTCCATGGATAGAATTCTGTGGAAGGCTGATACAAAGAGCCAACTCATTGGAAAAAACCCTGATGCTGGGAAAGATTGAGGGTAGGTGGAGAAGTGGGGGCAGAGGATGAGATGGTTGGATGCATCATTGACTCCATGGAAATTAGTTTGAGCAAATTCCAGGAAGTAGTGAAGGACAGGGAAGCCTTGAATGCTTCAGTCCATGGGGTTGCAAAGATTCAGAAATGACTGAATGACTGAACAACAATGTTTAAAACTGATTTGCATTGTTGTACTGCAGAAACCAACACAACATTGTAAAGCAATTATTCTCCAAATAAAAAATAAACATCAAATTTTACATAGGTGATCCCTTTCAGCTCTTCTGGCATTAATTAAATGGTGCCACTTTCTTTACCATCTTCTAGAAAGATGCTTTCTCATAGGAATGATGCCTGAGAAATGTAAACTAATGAGACTATTCTAAGATAAACAAGTCTACTAACAAAAGAGCATCCCACTATGCACGAACTAGCCCAGGCTAAGACCTTAGGAAAATTATCTTAGCAGTAATAGGTTATAAATATGTGTAACAATCAGGGTCAATAATGCTAATTGTCCACAACTGGATGTGGTCTCTCTTAGCTATGAGCAATCATAGCACTCACCTTGAACCACCTCTTTGTAATTTTATTACTGTGGGTTAACTACATAAACTTTGTAACCTATAAAATGGGTGAAAAACAATCACAAATAACTGGTGTGAAGATTAAGTGGGATAATCAATATAAAGTACTACTTAGTATAATACTTAGATCATACATTGAATATGCAGGAATCCTTTTCACCTATACACATACTCTAAAAATACTCCAAAAGTAAAAACATTGTAATAGAAATAACAGGGACTGCTAAAATAATTCTTAGAATTTTTCCAAATGATTTACATGAATTAGTGTATTCAATCCTCACAACAATGCTGTGAGGTAGAACCTATCATTATCTCTTTTTATAGTTATTCCACTTGTTTTCTAGGATAGAGAGTTCTGGGAATGATAGAACCACCATGTTTCATGTTTATTTGCTCCTACATCCCAAGCAACTACTCCCCTCAAGTTTCATCTTATTTTTTCTTTCAAAATGCCAGCACTAGGGTAAGGCCATTAGATTTGTAATCCATTAAGCCCAAGGGTAAGGAGAGGGAACATAAATGAATGCGGGAAGCTGCCATCTCAATCCATATGTATTTTCTTTACCTCCTATTTCTCTGATATTCTTCAACTTTCCCGATGTGCAGAGGTCCTAGTGGTTTGGACTGTCTCTGCCTACTTCTGAGGTAAAGAACGTACTGTTTGTTCCAAGGCAATAGTGGAAATGGGATGATTACTAAATAAACTAAAGCTCTTTTCTTCCACTCCTGCCTTGGCGACCTTGCATCCTGGGCCTTAGCCTGTGCCTCCTGCAAATTGAATGCAGGGTTCCAGAGGACAGCAAGGAGAGGTAAGAAGCCCTTCTTAAGTGAATGATGCAAGTAAATAAAGGAAAACAATAAATGGGGAAGACTAGAGATCACAAGAAAATTTACCAAGGGAACATTTTATGCAAAGATGGGCACAATAAAGGACAAAAACGGTATGAAACTAACAGAAGCAAAAGATATAAGAAGTGGCAAGAATACATAGAAGAACTTTACAAAAAATGACCCAGATAACCACGTTGGTGTGGTCACTCACCTAGAGCCAGATATCCTGGAGTGTGAAGTCAAGTGGGCCTTAGGAAGCATTACTATGGACAAAACTAATGGAGGTGATGGAGTTCCAGCTGAGCTACTTCAAATCCTAAAAGATGATATGAAAGTATTGCACTCAATGTACCAGCAAATTTGGAAAACTCAGCAGTGGCTACAGAACTGGAAAAGGTCAGCTTTCATTCCAATCTCAAAAAAGGGCAATATTAAAGAATGTTCAAACTACTGTACAATTGCTGTACTCATTTCACATGCTAACAAGGTAATGCTCAAAATCCTTCCAGCTAGACTTCAACAGTATGTGAACTGAGAACTTCCAGATGTAAAACTGGATTTAGAAAAGGCAAAGAAACCAGAGATCAAATTGCCAACATCCACTGGATCATAGAAAAAGCAAGAGAATTCCAGAAAAGCATCTACTTCTCTTTCATTGACTAGGCTAAGCCTTTGTGTGGATCAAAATAAGCTGTTGAAAATTCTTCAAGAGATGGGAATGCTAGACCACCTTACCTGCCTCCTGAGAAACCTGTATGCAAGTCAAGAAGCAAAAGTTATAACCAGATATGGAACAATGGACTAGTTCCAAATTGGTAAAGGAGTAAGTAAAGAGTGTATGTCGTCACCCTGCTCATTTAACTTCTATGCAGAGTACATCACACAAAATGCTGGGCTGGATGAATCCCAAGCTGGAATCAGGATTGCCAGGAGAAATATCAACAACCTCATATATGCATATAACACCACCCTAATGGCAGAAGGACAAGAGGAACTAAATAGTCTCTTGATGAGGGTAAAAGAGGAGAGTGAAAAAGCTTAAAATTCAGTATTCAGAAAACTAAGATAATGGAAACCAGTGCCATCACTTCAAGGAGCATAGATGGAGAAAAATGGAAACAGTGGCTTATTTTATGTTCTTGGGCCCCCAAATCACTGCAGATAGTGACTGTAGCCATGAAATTAAAAGACTTTTGCTCCTTGGAAGAAACGTTTTGACAAATCTAGTGTGAATGTGTTAGTCACTCGGTCATGTCTGTCTCTTTGTGACCCCATGGACACCCTATGGTCTGCTAGACTCCTCTCTCCATGGGGTTTTCCAGCTAAGAATACTGGAGTGGGTTGTAATTCCCTTCTCCAGGGCATCTTCCTGATCCAGGGATTGAACCCAGGTCTCTTCCATTGCAGACGGATTCTTTACCATCTGAGCCACCAGGGAAGATGAACAAAACTAGACAGTGTATTAAAAGCAGGGAAGTCACTTTGCCAATAAAGGACCATATAGTGAAATCTATGGTTTTTCCAGTAGTCATGTACGGATGTGAGATTTGGACCATAAAGGAGGCTGACCACCAAAGAATTGATGGTTTTGAATTGTGGCACTGGAGAAGAATCTTGAGTCCCTTGGACAGGAAGGAGATCAAACCAGTCAATCAAAAGGAAATCAATGCTAAGTATTCATTGGAAGGACTGATGCTAAAGCTGAAGCTCCAAAACTTTGGCCACCTGATGCAAAGAGCTGACTCACTGCCAAAAGACCCTGATGCTGGGAAAGACTGAGGAGGAGAAAGGGGCAACAGAGGGTGAGATGATTGAATGGTATCATTGACTCAATGGACATGAGTTTGAGCAGACTCCAGGAGACAGTGAAGGACAGGGAAGGCTGGCATGCTGCAGTTCATGGGTTGTAAAGAGTCACATATGACTGAGCGACTGAACAACAACCCACAAACATGGCAGACAGAGAGAGCCTTTGTTCTTTCTGTGGTTATCTAATAATTTTTTTTTTATTTTGTTTAGCTAATAGAATCCAGATTTCTTTTCTACTGCTGTAGTTTAGAGTTGATGCTACAGGATGAGGTCAGCAGATGGGCTATTTTGCCATCTGAAAAATCCTTAAGTTCTTGATGTGATAGTAACTGCCTTGATTTCCCAAGTTCCTTAGCTCTTTAGATAAACAGCCTTGTTCTCACTCACTAGGTCCTGCATAGACACATACACACTCATATATACAGCACAGTACTAAGAGTTCCACCTTCACACCCTAGACAAGTGTCTAACTTTCCATTATAGACTACTGGCCTTGTGAATCTGCCTATTTGGACATTTTAATATAACTGCTGCATTAGTTTTAATACAGTCTGAGAAAAAGGTCATTAATATAAGGAATTGGGTTTATAGTTATTGAAGGACAGTAAAGCCTTCCCTCATAGCTCAGATGGTAAAGCATCTGCCTGAAATGCAAGAGACCTGGGTTCAATCCCTGCATGGGGGAGATCCCCTGGAGAAGGAAATGGCAACCCACTCCATTATTCTTGCCTAGAGAATCCCGTGGACGGGATCTGGGTCTCAGTCCATGGGATCACAAAGAATCAGACACGACTGGGTGACAAAACACACACACACACACACATACACAAAGTCAAAAAGGATGAACAAAGCAACACTGAGCTAGCAACTACAGGAAGCAGCTGCTGCTGCTGGATCTAGGGGAGCAAAAGAACACGAGTAGGTTGTCAGAACACAGAATCTTGGAGTAGGGATGCTCTGGAGTTCATACTAAGACTTCTGAAATTGTGCATCAGCCGCCCAGTGATAGCTCTGATGAGTATGATGAGGGTGGTACTGAGATTTGAGAAGAAACTGGAAACAAGGCTGGGTGATGCAGCCAGGGAAGGGAAAGGAAGAGATGCTAACAGAAAGGGAAGGCAAATAGGAAAAAAGCAACCTGTTTTTCTTTCACCCACCATGCCAGATTTCTTCTAAGCCCCATATTAGGAGAGCTTAACCAAGAGCCAGCTGGAAGGGAGAAGTGATTTGCACCATCTCAATCTCAGGATCACAAACAGTATAGGAGTGTGGGTTTGGAGCAGAGTAACAATAGTTTAATCATTAACTGCTGCCAGATTTTCTCCGGTGGTTTGCAACATTTACGTTTACCTATATGAACATTTTCCAGTCATCTGTGGTATAGTGAGCATTAGTAATACAGCTGATTGGATACCAGTAGAAGAGGAATCAACCCTGGGACTCTACTGAAAGGACCTGTAACTGCCAGAGGCGTCCAAAGCCAGAAGCTGTCATCCACTATTTTATTCGCCACTTATAGGAGCAGCTGCCAGAAGACCATGCCTTTTAGACTCTGATTAAAGCTGGCAGCAGCAGGTATTTTTGCATGAATAAGGAACCTTTATTTCTACTCATCTCTGAGGGAAAATGGGAAGGGAGCTCATTGCTCATTTTATAATATTTAGGTGGATGTTTAAAAAAAAAAATACTTAAACTGAAAGACTTGATGCCCAAGAGATCATATAACTTGCCTCAGGTCACATAGCTCATGCTCGTTAATGCCAGAGCCATATCAAGCTCTTGACTTACTCCTGTTTTTTTCCTCCAGTGCCTTAGAGATCAATTCAGTTTGTCTTTAATTACAGACATAGAAGATACATATGGTTATATATGCAACTCTAATTTCTAGAAATTTGGCTGAATGTGTCAGGAGACATAAGGTTGAGAAGGGCACATTTCTTCTCTGCAGTTTGTAATCTAAAAGGAAAGATAAAACATATATATACATAGCTATGACCTACTTAAGAAAGAAAGAGACTTTTTTTTTCCCAAAATAAGGTAAGTGGAGGTAAAGATTACTAATACTTGGGAAAAATAAAATCAATAAAAACCCCTCAACATGACTATTCCAGAGAGTCAACAGATGTAAAATATTTAACATAGGAACTTTTGGTAATTTAGTTTTTGAATTATAATTGTGAAAAACATAAATCCTTCTTTTAAATCAGGTGTAAGTTACCTAAATTTTAAAATTTACAATTATTTTCATTTTTAAAATTTATTATTATTATTATTATTTTTTGCCACACTACACAGCATATAAGATTTTAGTTCCCCAACCAGGGACTGAATGACTGAACCCAAGCCCTCTGCAGTGGAAGCATTAAGTCCTAACCACTGGACCACCAGGGAAGTTCCTCTAAAGTGATTTTTAAATGTCATTTTTGCAAAAACAAGCAAAGACAGCTAAATGAACAGAAAAACTAGTCACAAAGATGAACTATTATGAAATTGAATTCTTATGTATTTTTACATTAAAATAGCTATCCACTGAAAGGACAGCTTATTGCTGAAATGTTATAGAATACAAATCAACTTCAAATAATTGAATACAAATGAACTCGAAATAGTACAGCAATTGCAGCTATATACCATAAAGGTAAAACAAATATGGATCTTGAGAAAATGAGCCAAGATTTTGACGTCAATCATTAGGCTATTTTGATGGTAATAGCAACTATTACAAACAGCAGGAATGAGATTGAAAGTATAATATTGATATGTAAAGAAGATAATTTCATAATTAACAATTGAGGTGAGGTGAAGTCACTCAGTCGTGTCCGACTCTTTGTGACCCCTTGGACTGTAACCTACTAGGCTTCTCTGTCCATGGGATTCTCCAGGCAAGAATACTGGAGTGGATTGCCATTTCCTTCGCCAGAGGATCTTCCTGACCCAGGGATCGAACCCAGGTCTCCCGCATTGGAGGCAGATGCTTTAACCTCTAAGCCACCAGGGAAGCAATAATAGAAACAAATCAGGAAAAGTCTTAGAGCAGTGAGTGGCATGCCTTTTGGGTTTTGCTTGTTTATTTGGTGAACTGATATTTGTTGTTCCCAGAAAGCTAAGGATGTTGTAAAAATTCTGAAATGTGCTCATATTTTTTCCCACTGCCTTTAGGCTGGAATATACTTGAGAAGTCTCAAGAAAAATGCTCACCTGATCTGGACATTTGAAAAAACAATTATGAATCAGAAAGTTTATTTTTTAGATAAACAATCTGCTTCAGAAATGTAAGCTTATTTTATTTTTAGTAAAAATGCAAATTGATAATTCACCTGTGTCTTTGTTCTCATCCACACCAAAAAGTAATTTTAAGTCTCCTTTAATTTATGGGAAGATTCCCTGGAGAAGGGAATGGCAACCTACTCCAGTATTCTTGCCTAGAGAATTCCATGGACAGAGGCGCCTGGTGGGCTACAGTCCATGGTGTCACAAAGAGTCGGATACGACTTTGCCTGTGTGTACTGAACTGTAACTTCCTCCAATTTTAAAGGAAAACTGGAAAAGGAAATGGCAACCCATTCCAGTGTCCTTGCCTGGAGAATCCCAGGGACGGGGGAGCCTGCTGGGCTGCAGTCCATGGGATCACTAAGAGTCGGACACGACTGAGTGACTTCACTTCACTTTCACTTTAATTTATGTCAAGATTTCTCAATCTTGGCACCACTGACCTTGGGCCGGACACCTTGTTGTAGGCGAAGGCTATCCCATGCATTTTAAGATGTTCAACAGGCCCCCTGCCCTCCACCCACTGAGGTGAGGTGAAGTCGCTCAGTCGTGTCCGACTCTTTGCGACCCCGTGGACTGTAGCCTACCAGGCTCCTCTGTCCATGGGATTCTCCAGGCAAGAATACTGGAGTGGGTTGCCATTTCCTTCTCCAGGGGATCTTCCCGACCCAGGGATCGAACCCAGTTCTCCCGCATTGGAGGCAGACGCTTTAACCTCTGAGCCACCAGGGAAGCTATGCCTCCACTTGATACAGCTAAATATTTCTCCAGATATTATCAAGTGTGCCCTGGGGGCAAAATCCCCATAGCTAAGAACTACTGGTTTTATCTTTTCCAAGCTTGTCTCTAACTCAACACATCTATTAGATTGGTACCTAATATCCTAATTGAATCTATTTAAGGCTAACACGGGGCATTAAATTTGGAGAATTTACGGGGTTAAAGAGATATAGAATTGGAAAGATTCCAAGTGGCTTAAGAAATATAGGACAATAAACCGTTTTATCATCAGTGCCCCCTAGTCATGCATTTAGCAAACATTTAGTAAACATTTGTCAAGTAAACTAACCATTAAAGAGGAACCAGGCTTGGGAGTTTCCAGGATGTAGAGATAAGAGCACTGGAAGAGGGAAATGTGGTTGAAGAGAAGATAAACCATTATAAAGCTCTGTTAACAGGTTAATATCTGTAATCAGGATCAATATTCGGGGGCCCATATATTTGGAGAAATATCCTATGATATATCTTATATGTGGAAAGTAAAAAGAAATGATACAAATGAACTTACAAAACAGAAAGAGACTCAAGGACTTAGAGAATGAATTTATGGTTGTCTGTACACACTGCTCTATTTAAAATGGATAACCAACAAGGATCTACTGTATAGCATGTGGAACTCAGCTCAGTGTTGTGTGGCAGCCTGGATGGGAGGGGGTTTGGGAGAGAATGGAGACATGTATATGTATGACTGAGTCCTTTTGCTCTTCACTTGAAACTATCACAGCATTGTTAATCAGCTACACCCCAATACATAATTAAAAGTTTTTAAAAAGATATAAAGCAAGGTCCATAATCATAAAAAAAGAGGAATGACGGGACGAAATTTGGGGTTAGAAGAGACTGAATATGGAGAGTGTGCACATAGATTGGGAAAGTAGCTGGGCAAGCCTGCAGTACCTTCTGTACTGTTAGGAGCTCACCGAGCATGCAGTCATGGTCAAGGATCCAGGCACTCCTGGGCTTACTTGTCACAGGACACTGTTCTTGAAAGAGGTTCATGCACAATTGTTCTGAAAAGCTGCATATGGTGAGTTTTGTGTTCTCTTCATTTTGTAGCATATTGCCCAGCACAGAAACATGCTTAGTCCTCTCAGTGACTAGGTCACTTATTACATATGATTTTTACCTATAGAAGAAACATTTGTCTCTGCCTTTTATCTTTTTTTAATGTATGCAATTATGGTTATTTTAATTAGTTTTACTGTATCTCTGCATAAAAAAACTTTATGAAAATAAATATTATTTCATCCGCAATTACAGATCTCAATATTTATTTTTTTAAAAGAAACATGAGAAACAAACTCAGTCGAATGGGAATATATAGACTTCAAAAGTATTGAAACTACAGGATTTAAAATCTGGAAACAACTATGCATGAAAGTCCACATTGCAGTTTAAGTATTTTGTCTAAGAGTTATGTCTAAGAAAACCCTTTTTAAAACAATGGATTAAAATATTTGCTACATTTTCAAGTATTTTTCTAAATATTCAAATGAAGTGGTGAGATGATAATGAAATCTCTCTTCTTGACAACCATTTTCCACTGACTTATTCTAACCACACAATATGATAAACATTTGATGTATGTTATAAACACTTTGAAGAATTTAAATTCTCAAGGAGAAAAATGTAATCCATCTTAGACATCTTTTAGATATTATTTTCATTGTTCCACAAATTTACTATATTGCATAGTATAATAGAAAACCTGGCTACTGGAAAAAATTTAAGCATGTTTTGTATGCGCTAGACAGTCTCTGTTTACATCATGATATATAGCTGCATTTTTCTTGATGGTGTATTACTTTGAGTCTCTGTTGTTAAACAAATCACAGTGGGCCATATATTACTAGTATTTTTATTTATCTATTTTTGGTGTTAGATTAGGAATAACAAGTGTTATAAATAGCTGTTCCCTCATCCCTTGCATTTGGTAGACAGTACTAAGTAATCTTTTTGCTGAGGCAAGACACAACCTCAGAATCCCTTTGAATATGGTACTTCAGACAACCATTGATAGTTTTTGGAATGGGAATGAGTCCCTGAGATGTTCAGTTTCAACATGACGAGGTTTTTGACTCTATCGACATGAGTTTGAGTAAGCTCTGGGAGTTGGTGATGGACAGGGAAGCCTGGTGTACTGCAGTGCATGGGTTCACAAAGAGTTGGACACAACTGAGTGACAGAACTGAACTGAACTGAATCTACCAAGGATTTTGGTGATGCTGTGAAGATATTTTGGTCTTCCCGTGTGGTGCTACCACTAGCACCACACAGGATGCTAATGCAGGGGACATAAGAGATGCAGGTTCGATCCCTGGGTTGCTTTCCCCTGGAGGAAAGCATGACCATCCCTTTCACTGTTCTCACCTGGAGAATTCCCTGGACAGAGGAGCCTGGCAGGCTACAGTCCATGGGGTCACGAAGAGTCAGAGATGACTCAGCAGCTTAGCACACAAGCACATGAATGTATTGTATAAATGTGATTCATATTGACAATCAATTGATTCTATGAAAAGGAGATTATTTTACATAATCTGGATGAGCCTTTCAACCTGTTGAAAGACATTATGAACGGAATTGAGATTTCCCTGAGGAAGGAGAAATTCTGCTTGCCCGCTATAAAATCTGCTCCTGCTGAAGTTTCCAGTCTGCCTTTCTTGATGGACTGTCCTATGGATTTCTAGCTTGCCTGGTTATAGCCCAGTTTCGTTCTATAAACCCAGTTACCTAATCCAGTTTATTGCAATAAATCTCTCAGTCAGTCTGTCTATCTATCTATCATCTGTCTATCTGTCATCTGTCTCCTAAATATTGCGTTTCCCTCTTACATACACTTTCATTTTCACCAACACAAGATATTTTTGAGCAAACATCAGAGAGCAACATGAGTTCACTGTGATATAGGTATCTGTTTCAAGGAAAAAGAAGAAAAGTAACTAATAAACATTAATAAATATAATTTACAGGAAAATCATAATTTGTTTCTACTGTATTATCTTATTTTCAAAATCGGGATCCTTTTTTGAAAAGAATTATAGTCAAAATGGTGGCTTCTCAGGTGGCACAGTGGTAAACATTCTGCCTGCCAATGCAGGAGATACAAGAGATGCAGGTTTGATCCCTGGGTTGGGAAAATCCTCTGTAGTAGGAAATGGCAACCCACTCCAATATTCTTGCCTGCAAAGTTCCATGAACAGAGAAACTTGGCTGGCTACAGCTGATAGGCCTACAAAAAGTCAGACACAACTGAACGACTGAGTACATATGCACACACCATGTTTATGTAATGAATAGGTCTATAGTCAAAGTGGATCATGTTTGGAGAAGAATGAGCAGGCTGATGAAGAATAAGTCAAATTGTATAAAGGAACTACTGGAACCACTTGGACTGTCATCCTAGAAATGAAGCCACAAAAAATGGAAGAGGTATATCCATGGTGGCCAGACAACTAGCATGATAGAAATATACAAAAGTGACTCCCACTTATATATGATTCAAGACTAATGGTTTGTAAGGTGAGTATTGAAGTGAAGTCGCTTAGTCGTGTCTGATTCTTTGTGACCCCATGGACTGTAGACCACCAGGCTCCTCCGTCCATGGGATTCACCAGACAAGAATACTGGAGTGGGTTGCCATTTCCTTCTCCAGGGGATCTTCCCAACCCAGGGATCAAACCCAGGTCTCCCACAATGCAGGCAGATGCTTTAACCTCTGAGCCACGAGGGAAGCCCAAGGTGAATATTAGTTCATCACAATTCTGTGGTTAAGTATTATTATTATACTTAACCACAAGGAAGAAAATCAAAAAAGAAGAAAATCAAAAAGTGTTTAATAACTTTCTCAAAATTACAGTTCATAGGCTTATAAATGTGGTTATTGTTATAGGTTAAATTCATGTGTTGAAGTCCCAATCCTCAGTACCTCAGAATGTAACTCTATTTGGAAACAAGATTTCTGTAGATGATCAAATTAAAATGAGATTATGTTGGGCCTCAATCTAATATGACTGATGTCTTCATAAAGGAGGACTGATGTATGTATGTAGTATGTCTTAAGGAGAAGTTTCAACATACTATGGACACACAGGGAGAATATCATGTGAACAAGAAGATAATGATTGGGGTGATGCTTTTACACTTCAGGGATCACCAAGATTGCCAGTAAACCATCAGAATTCAGGAAAGAAATTTGAAACAGACTTCTGCTCACATCCTACAGAGGCAATCCTGCTTGCTTGATTGACCTCAGACTTTTAGGTTGCAGAAATGTGAGATGATGAATTTCTGTATTTAAGTAACTCAATGTGTGGTATTTAGCTACAGCAGTCTAGGACAAGTGTTAGGCAGTTATGGCAGACTAATAGAGGTATCTCACTTGGGTTATATTTCAGCCAGTCCCAACTACAAACAATAGCATAAACAATGAATCCAACACTTTCTTAACATATTCTTTTAAATATTAATAAGAAGGCAAAACAACATAGGCTGTGCATGTAGTGTGAATTCACAGCTGTTACAAGCTACTCTTTCCTTCTTAGGGTCCAATAGGACTCCAGGTCTTGCTGGCTCTAGCTTCATGTGGAAACAAGATTAAATGCATTTCTGGTTGGACACAGGAAACAAAACAGGGACCAGTGGATAAGAGTTTTACAGAAGCAAATTTTGGCACAATGAAATGAAAATCTTCCCATGGACAAAGGCTGCCCAAAATTGGAATGAGAATTCTATGGGACTGTAGCATCCCCATCGTAAGAGATATTTGTGCTCTCTAGAGGGATCTAGTACTTGGTAGGAAACTGATCCCTCTAATCCTTGTGAAGCACCACCTGTACAGTCCTGCTATCTAGGAAAAAGCAGATAAAAGATGAAAATTAGTTTTTGATATGAACAGGGCTGACAAAGTAGATTGGCCTCTAAGGAAGTTAGGATAGAGGGCTTGAGTCTGGGAGAAATGCAGCAGGGTCAACTATTGTTATAAGTACAGATGAAGTTCAAAGAAAACTACCACAGCAGCAAGTTCTGAAACAGACGTGTAGGGAAGGGCTTAACTAATGATTACCTGATACGCAGTAATAAAGAGCTGGCAAGTAATGGTATTTCATTGATTGGTGATGAAAGGTATACCCAGTAAAGAATATCAGAGTCGTGGAGATCTGATTAAAAACAGTGAGTGCGTGCTAAATTGCTTTAGTCATGTCTGACTCTTTGCAATGCCATGAGCTATAGCCGGCCAGGTTCCTCTGTACCTGCAATTCTCCAGTCAAGAATACTAGAGTGGGTTGCCATGAACCCCTTCAGGGGACCTTCTCTATCCAGGGTTCAAATCTGTGTCTCATGTCTCCTGCACTGGCAGGCAGGTTCTTTACCACTAGCACCATCTGGGAAACCCCACTAAAAACAGAGGTAACCATTACTTCTCAGGTCACAAAGAGAAGTGTTCTGTTATCCAGGACTATATGTACTTTATCCCCCCAAACATGCAGAAACCAAGAGCTGTTGATGCAGTTACATGTCTAAAGAACAGATTTGATAGAACTGCTATTTAAGATCAATTTTGCCTTAAAAAAAAAAAAAAAAGAGGCATAGGAAAATGCAGCTGTGGGATTAAATGACTAAAAGTAAGATGTGAAATCATCTGCTGTGATTATTCTTATACTAGAACAGTTGTGAAGGTGTTTTCTGAAGAGCTTGTTTATATCTAGTCAATCTGATCACATGGATCACAGCCTAGTCTAACTCAATGAAACTAAGCCATACCGTGTGGGGCCACCCAAGATGAGCAGGTCATGGTGGAGAGGTCTGACAGAATGTGGTCCACTGGAGAAGGCAATGGCAAACCACTTCAGTATTCTTGCCTTGAGAACCCTATGAACAGCATGAAAAGGCAAAATGATAGGATACTGAAAGAGGAACTCTTCAGGTCAGTAGGTACCCAATATGCTAAATCAAATCCCTTCTGATTATACAGTGGAAGTGAGAACCGGATTTAAGGGACTAGATCTGATAGATAGAGTGCCTGGTGAATGATGGATGGAGGTTTGTGACATTGTACAGGAGACAGGGATCAAGACCATCCCCATGGAAAAGAAATGCAAAAAAGCAAAATGGCCATCAGGGGAGGCGTTACAAATAGCTGTGTAAAGAGAAGTGAAAAGCAAAGGAGAAAAGGAAACATATAAGCATCTGAATGCAGAGTTCCAAAGAATAGCAAGGAGAGATAAGAAAGCCTTCCAAGGTGATCAACGCAAAGAAATACAGGAAAACAACAGAATGGGAAAGACTAGAGATTCCTTCAAGAAAATTAGAGATACCAAGGGAATATTTCATGCAAAGATGGGCTCGATAAAGGACAGAAATAGTATGGACCTAACAGAAGCAGAAGATATTAAGAAGAGGTGGCAAGCATATACAGAACTGTACAAAAAAGAGCTTCACAACCAGATAATCATGATAGGGTGATCACTCACCTAGAGCCAGACATCCAGGAATGTGAAGTCAAGTGGGCCTTAGAAAGCATCACTATGAACAAAGCTAGTGAAGGTGATGAAATTCCAGTAGAGCTATTTCAAATCTTGAAAGATGATGCTGTGAAAGTGCTGCACTCAATATGCCAGCAAATTTGGAAAACTCAGCAGTGGTCACGGAACTGGAAAAGGTCAGTTTTCATTCCAATCCCAAAGAAAGGCAATGCCAAAGAATGCTCAAACTACTGCACAATCGCACTCATCTCACATGCTAGTAAAATAATGCTCAAAACTGTCCAAGCCNTCTAATCAAGGCTATGGTTTTTCCAGTAGTCATGTGTGGATGTGAGAGTTGGACTGTGAAGAAGGCTGAGCACTGAAGAATGGATGCTTTTAAACTGTGGTGTTGGAGAAGACTCTTGAGAGTCCCTTGGACTGCAAGGAGATCCAACCAGTCCATGCTAAAGGAGATTAGTCCTGGATGTTCGCTGGAAGGACTAATGCTAAAGTTGAAACTCCAGTACTTTGGCCACCTCATGGGAAGAGTTGATTCATTGGAAAAGACTCTAATGCAGGGAGGGATTGTGGGCAGGAGGAGAAGGGGACAACATAGGATGAGATGGCTGGATGGCATCACCAACTTGATGGATATGAGTTTGTGTAAACCCCGGGAGTTGGTGATGGGCAGGGAGGCCTGGTGTGCTGTGATTCATGGGGTCACAAAGAGTTGGACATGACTGAGTGACTGTACTGAACTGAATATAGAAAAAAGATGGAAACTCAAAATACGGTGCCCAAAGCAAAACAAATTTTGTTTGGTTTTTGGTATGGAAACCACCTAAGACCTCCGATGTTTTCATATGTCTACTTTGTAATTCTAGTCACAGAGCAGACATTTTGACATTAAAATTGTATATTGCTTTATAAAACTCTAGGAGATGGTGAAGGACAGGGAAGCCTGGCATGTGGCAGTCCATGTGGTCACAAAGAGTCATACACAAATGAGTGACTGAACAAGAACAAATGCTTTATAAAGTAGTGCCTCCTCTTATGCCATAATAAAAGCCAGGAAAAGACTTTCAGATCTCCTGACTTGTAATGAAGTCTCATTTCTACTCTGAATTGTTGACAGTGATTTACCAAGAAAATATGGACATGTAAAATTTCATTCCCAACCTGAGAATGAAATTTCTTGGTAGTCAATGAGCAGTTACATTTTTCTTTCTGATTATTCTATTACTTAGTGTTTTAAGTTCACATTTCTTAACAAAAGTTGATCAGTGTCACTTGTGCTTAAAGATGGTACTAGAACTGCCTGAAAGTGAAAGTTAGTCACACAGTCATGTCTGACTCTTGCAATTCCATGACTGCAGCCTGTCCTGCTCCTCTGTCCATGGAATTCTCCAGGCAAGCGTACTGGAGTAGGTTGCCATTTCCTCCTCCAGTGGATCTTTCTGACCCAGGGATCGAACCCAGGTCTCCCTCATTGCAGGCAGTTTCTTTACCAGCTGAACCACAAGTGAGGCCCAAGAATACTTTATAGCTAAGCTGGAAAGAATGTTACTGGGAGAAATATTTTATATTTAATCACAAGAATAAGAGAATAAGTAATATTAATAAAAAATCAGTTTAAATCACAGATTCTAAGGGTTACATTAAAATATCAGGTCTAAAAACCATTAAATAATTTACCTCCCCCCTTTCACCTACATAGACTTTTTCTTCTTAATGTTTTCTTCTACTGTAAACCTGAATTGGAGACATTAAATTCTGATTTTGTTTTGATACTTTTATCAATTAACACACATACATATGTACTACCATGTGCTTATTTCATAATCAGTCATTTATAAGCAGGAGTACAGTAAAATATAGTTTCTTTTTTGCCTACTACTGTTTCTAAAATTGATTCAAAAGTAAAGACACTCAAAATGAAATACTCCCTGTAGGTTTTCAGTTCTAAATTATTATTTTGAAGATTTTTTTTCAAGCAGAAATATAAAATTTTCTTATATATATTTTTTTCCTTTTTCAATCTGGATTCAACTAAACCACAGGAAGCAAACTGAGTTTTTGAATGATTTGAAGATAAGGATAGAATTTTACATTGTATCTAAAACTCACACTTGAGTCCTGTTTAAGAATCTTTGGTGGGCAATGAGCAGATACATATTTCTTTCTCTTTGTAACCATGTATTTTGAAAAAACAAGGATGAAGAGAGGGTGGTAATAGCATTCTTCCAAAATATGAGAGTCCTGTGTTTTCCTTGGGCTTCACCAGTAGCACAGTAGTAAAGAATCTTCTTGCAGTGTAGGAGATGCAAGAGACATGAGTTCAATCCCTGGGTCAGGAAGAAACCCTAGAGGAGGAAATGGCAACCCACTCCAGTATCCTTGCTGGGGAAAATGGAATGGACTGAGAAGCCTAGTGGACTGTAGTCCATAGGGTCACAAAGTATCATGGAGGTATCATCCTTATGCTTCCAAAAGAAAGATTTTTAGTTTCCCTAAAAAAATTGTTTATTTAATATTTGTCTCTTTTTAACTTTTTGTATGTGCCTTTTCTTCTCTGAAATAGGTTCGGTTCAGTTCAGTTGCTCAGACGTGTCTGACTCTTTGCGACCCCATGAACAGCAGCACACAAGGCCTCCCTGTCCATCACAAACTCCCGGGGTTTACCCAAACTCATGTCCATTGAGGCGGTGATGCCATCCAACCATCTCATCCTCTGTCATCCCCTTCTCCTCCTTCCCTCAATCTTTGCCAGCATCAGGGTCTTTTCAATAAGTCAACTCTTCGCAACAGGTGGCCAAGGTATTGGAGCTTCAGCTTCAACGTCAGTCCTTCCAATGAACACGCAGGATTGATCTCCTTTAGGATGGACTG
>SJYT01018608.1:0-51182 GCA_006410635.1 Cephalophus harveyi
GCTCCTTGGAAGAAAAGCTATGACAAACCTAGACAGCATATTAAAAAGCAGAGACATTACTTTGCCAACAAATGTCCATATGATCAAAGTTATGGCTTTTCCACTAGTCATGTATGGATGTGAGAGTTGGACCATAAAGAAGGCTGAGTGCTGATGAATTGATGCTTTTGAAGTGTGGTGTTGGAGAAGAATCTTGAGAGTCCCTTGAACTTCAAGGAGGTCAAACCAGTCAATCTTAACAGAAGTCAGTCCTGAAGGTTAATTGGAAGGACTGATGCTGAAGCTGAAGCTTCAATACTTTGGCCATCTGATGCAGTCACAACTCACTAGAAAAGACCCTGATGCTGTTACTGAAAGGTAAGCATTGGAGAGGGGTCTGGCTGATCACTGCTCAAAAGCCACAGACAGGCCAGGTTGGTGGAAAGGAAAGCTTGCTTTATTTCAGATGCTGGCAACTGTGACAGGGGTGGGGGTGGGTTGGGGGTGGCAGACATCTGTCCAAAGGCTGACTCCCTGCCTAACAAGCAGAGGTGAGAGCCTTTATAGACATAGTGGAGGGCAGGGAGAGGGTACATGCAGAAACAGCATAATCATCTCTAACGGTCATCTTCAATTGGTCATCAGTGGTCCGACCAGCATCATCTTGGTTGCCTTAGGTACAGTTCATCTTCAGTTCTGGGGTGCACTTGTTCCCATCTCTTTGTGTCCAGTTCTCAGAACTGTGGCAGCTGAAGTCCTGGCTGCAGTCTGGTCATCTCGTGGTTAGCTTTTCCACCTGGTGTTTTGATATCTATAAGACAGCTCAGAGGATATGGCCCAGAATATTATCTACAGCCCTTGGGAAAGAACTAAAGGTCCTTGACTATGCTTAATGACTACATTATTATTATTTAGTCTCCTTAACACACTTACAAGGTTTTCTGTTGTTTCAGCATTTCTCACTTCTCTGATTAAATTTATTCTTTGATTAAAGTTTTCCACAGACAAAAGGAAGGCAGAAGACATGGTTGGTGGTAGGGCGGTGGGGAAGGGTCATATGATCCTGCTCTGTTTCAATGATAGAAAGATTGAAGACAGGAGGAGAAGAGAATGACAGAGGATGAGATGGTTGGATGGCATCACCAACTCAGTGGACATGAGTTTGAGCAAGCTCTGAAAGATGGTGAAAGACAGGGAAGCCTGATGTGCTGCAGTCCATAGGGTCACAAAGAGTTGAAACTACTGAGTGACTGAACAACGACAATAAACAATTACAAAAAACGTCTTGTGATTTCAAAAAATATTTGTTGGTTAATATGCTCTATCCACCCACCTAATTATGTTCATTCTAGCAAAAAAGAAAAAAAAAAGTTTCCAAGAATTTCCATTAGGAGAGAAATATCAATAACCTCAGATATGCAGATGACACCACCCTTATGGCAGAAAGTGAAGAAGAACTAAAGAGCCTCTTGATGAAAGTGAAAGAGGAGAGTGAAAAAGTAGGCTTAAAGCTCAACATTCAGAAAACTAACATCATGGCATCTGGTCCCATCACTTCATGGCAAATAGATGGGGAAACAATGGAAACAGTGACAGACTTTATTTTCCTGGGCTCCCAAACCACTGCAGATGGTAACTGCAGCCATGAAATTAAAAGATGCTTGCTCCTTGGAAGAAAAGTTATGACCAACCTAGACAGCATATTAAAAAATAGAGACATTACTTTGCCAAAAAAGGTCCATCTAGTCAAAGCTATGGTTTTTCCAGTGGTCATGTATGGATGTGAGTTGGACTGTGAAGAAAGCTGAACACCGAAGAATTGGTGTTATTGAACTGTGGTGTTGGAGAAGACTCTTGAGAGTCCCTTGGACTGCAAGGAGATTCAACCAGTCACCCTAAAGGAAATCAGTCCTGAATGTTCATTGGAAGGACTGATGCTGAAGCTGAAACTCCAATACTTTGGCCACCTGATGGGAAGAGCCGACTCATTAAAAAGACCCTGATGCTGGGAAAGATTGAAGGCAGGAGGGGGAGGGGACAACAAAGGATGAGATGGTTGGATGGCATCACCAACTCAATGAACATGAGTTTGAGTTAGCTCCAGGAGTTGGTAATGGACAGGGAAGCTTAGCGTGCTGCAGTTCATGGGGTCGCAAAGAGTCAGATACGACTGAGTGACTGAAACGAACTGAACTGAACTAAACATGTCAATCCCAAACTGCCTATATCTTTTCTCCTTCTTTTCCCACTGGCAATCACACATTTGTTAAGTCTGTGTTTCTGCTTTGTAAGTAAAGAACTATTAATTTATTAATAGTTTCAGACTGTGTACCATCAGGCTCCACCCTCCTCATTATCACATGTACAGGATGGCACTAAAGTGCCCACCTGGACAGGAAGAAGAGCAACAGGTCTGCATAAATCCTTCCTCTACTGCCAGCAAGCCCTCTTGATCTGGACATCCGCCCCTAGCAGGCATCGTAGCAGTAACCATCTCTCAACTGACCAGCAGGCTGATCAGTGGGGAGGCTGCCGTCCCCGCAGCAAATGAAAATCCCTGTTCTTCTTGCAGATGTGGAATCACTTAAGAAGACTATTACAGGAGGTGCTCCCCCTTCTCTGCTAAGTTCTTGTTCACCTGGCACCTGGCACTAATACAGGAGGCTACTAAAACAAACGGTTCAGTACAGAAAAGCAGCCACGCTCCTTCACGTCCTAAGCAGGGTGTAACTTTTCTTTTTCTACTTAGATGGCTTTAAAAGTCCTACCTCATATTTGGAAAGCACATGCTAGTTAAACCTTTCTCTTCTCAGAGAAGGAAATGGCAATCCACTCCAGTATTCTTGCCTGGAAAAGTCCATGGGCAGAGGAGCCTGGCGGCTGCAGTCCATGGGGTTACATGCTTGAGCACGCATGCATAAGAAGGGTGGAGGGAGATGCGTTGGTAGCAATAAACTGGTAGAACTCAAACAAACAAAACCTTCTCTTCTAATTAACATTAATCAATCCTCTCACCTGGTGAGACTGGCATCATTATTTATAATTTTCCAAGAAACTAGGGTTCAGGCAAGTCAGGATATAAATAATGCCAGAGTTAGGAATTCAAACCTATCCAACCCATTTTGCATCTGATAATAAGCTCTTACTTCTATGAGTAGTAAAATTATTTACAACTTCATCAATGTTTTCAAGATCAAAGGAGACAATTTTACATTTATTATGTGAGATCATGGACATTTAGACATAATGAAGAAAAACAGATTATGGAAGCCTGTGACTTGAATCATCAGAAAAATGTAATAAATTTATCAAGACTAAACAGACCCCAGACAAATGGAAAACAAACTTCTGTGGGTTAAAGACCAAAGCTGAAATTTGGGAATAAAATGTGGAAAATAGGTGGGCTACCAAAGTGATATAATTGGAATATTTGAATTTTTGTCACTTAGAACAAGAGGAAGCCAGGTGAAGGGAAGGACAGGTAATAAGTAGAGAAATTAATAGAACTAACTCAATAGAGGTTAAAAATGAAATTCAGGAAAAGAACTTTAGAATTTAAAAATGATTAACCAAAAGAGGGGAGAAGGCAATGGTACCCCACTCCAGTACTCTTGCCTGGAAAATCCCATGGATGGAGGAGCCGGGTAGGCTGCAGTCCATGCTAAGGGTCGGGCACGACTGAGCAACTTCCCTTTCACTTTTCACTTTCATGCATTGGAGAAGGAAATGGCAACCCACTTCAGTGTTCTTGCCTGGAGAATCCCAGGGACGGGGAAGCCTGGTGGGCTGCCGTCTATGGGGTCGCACAGAGTCGGACACAACTGAAGCGACTTAGCAGCAGCAACCAAAAGGGGGAACAGGACAACATCGGGCAAAAAACCATGCCTGCTATATTAAATGGAGCATGGGAGGAAAGAGTTTTCCAAATTATTTTCCTAACTTCTGTTTACATCCCAGCTTTGTTACAGTGCTCAGAGCATATACACTCAGACCAGTATTCCAAGGAGCTTACCTTTCTCTGTTAAACATTGAGTACTATTCCCATATATTTGCCTGAACTGTGATTAGGGTTTCCCACTGCCCATGGGTGAACTGACACCAGATGAAATCTTGACCTGAGACAACCTAAGGGAAAGAAAGTACTCCAAGAGTCCTAGCTCTCTGGTTCCACATCTCAAACTTTACCTCCAGAGGCAAAATGCTAAGTTTTTTTTTTTTTTTTTAAAATGCTAAGTTTTTTTTTTTATTTATATTTTTAAAAAAATGCTAAGTTTTTTTTTATTTATATTTTTTTTTAAAAAAAAAAAGAAAATTAGCCTGGTTGCTAATTTTTAATTCCAAGCATTTTGAGATCTAGTAAGTTCCACAATGAGATTGTTAACAGAGACAAAGATCATAAAATTTCAAACAACACAAAAGGCTAATTCATGCTAATTAGTGATTTTTGGCAAATAACATGGCATATGTCCATTTCATGGGGAATACTCCTCAAATGACAGCAGGAATGTGCCATGCATATGTAATTCAATTTAATTTAATGCTATAATTTTTTTAAAGACAATGTTTCAGCCTCTTAAAGCATTTGGTGAGAAATGCACCTTTTCTATTTTGAAATGAAGAAAAGAGCTTAACTTGCCTTGCTGAATAAAATGGACACCATGAAGAAATCCAGTAAGAAACTCTCTGAAATATCTTTGTAGTCGAAATGGAAAAAGATCACCGTGAAGCCCAAGTGAGTAAACTGGTGGACTGGGTTACAGAAAGAGGTCCGCAGCAGCTTCATGCCAGCAATGACCATCAGAAAAATGTCCCAGCTGTTGAAAAGGAAAGAAAAGAGATAATCAGTGGTGGTCCACAAGCTGCTGGGTGAGTTACAATGGCTCACGTGTCTTGAGGACTTACTGTGAGTTATGCACATTACAAAAAGCCAAGACGGTGGGTTATCATCTTCATTTTACAGAGGAGTAAACTGAGTCTCAGAGTTTCAGTCACTCATCTCATGGGGTGACACAAGGATTGAAACTGGATCCCAAGGGACTCACCAACACAGACTCCGCCACTAGAGGCAGCTTCCCCACTGTGCTCAGAACTTTGCAATCAAGGGCACAGAGCTTCCTGGGAGCTTAGCTGAAGGAGCTACTGCATTGTCAAGTTCCATGGGAAGCTTGGTGGAAAGTGAGAAAGCAGAGCAGGCTGTCCTTGTTAGCATCTGCTCAGCGCAAGCCTTTAAAAAAATTGCAAAATCTCACTGAATCAAAGCCATAACAGTGAGAAGTGTTAGTCACTCAGTTGTGTCCAACTCTTTGCGATGCCATGGACTGTAGCCTGCCAGGCTCCTCTGTCCACAGAATTCTCCAGGCAAGAATACTAGAGTGGGTTGCCATTCTTTTTTCCAGGGGATCTTCCTGATCCAGGGATCAAACCCAGGTCTCCTGCCTTGTAGGCAGATTCTTTAACATCTGAGTAACAGTAGCTAATATGAAATTCTGAAATAAGGAAAAATCCCACTGTCTCAATAAAGCTGTTTTTACTTTACATATTCATTGCCAACGGTTTCCACCATATTTGTTGTCTTTGTAAACATAAGCTTTCTGATCTTTTTTTTCCCCCACTGAAAATTACATCAACAACATGACACAAGCCCCCACGACCTAGACCTTTTGAGTTAAGAAACAGGACAGAGGCAGACCCACAAAGAAATAGCAGGACTTTGCTGTGAGGACCAAACTCCTGAATTTGCCTGTCTAACCATTTTGGGGGCAGGTGCTATGTGCGCAATTCTAGCAGACAGCAAGGTCAACAATCTACCCACCTTGAGATGGGAAGGTAACTGATCAGTGCTCAGAACAGCCAGAAAGAGCACACCACTACCTCCTTGAGGGGTCTGTCCTTTTGAAAGAAAGTCTTGCACATTTTAACCAGATTCCCCTCCAGTTTGAATATCCTATTTGGGGACTCAAAAGAAAAAGAAGTGGAAATATGTTCCAGAGAACAGTTGCGCTTAAAAGTTAGGTTTCCTTTTTTAAAAAATTTTATTAACATATAGTTGATTTACAATGTGGTGATAATTTCTGCTGTACAGCAGAGTGACTCAGTTATACCCTTATCAGCATTAATAATACCTCAGGATCCGGGCATTAAAAGCATGTCTCCTAAGTCTCGGCATCTATCAAGTATAAAATTGTCATTTTTGTCATCAAAAAGATCTAATGGTAGTATTTTCACTGGCCTTTGGCCTCAATCTAATAATTTATATGCTTTCAGACCTAGTGTTACAATCGATTCTACCCTGTCCCTGAGTGAGGTCTGGCCAAAGCACTGTGTGGGCTTAGATTAGGCTTCTGAGAAAAACTAGCCCTGATTACATGCAGATTTGGGGAGAGTGGGAAGGTGTTTAGTAACCTCTATTCCTTCAGCGAGGCTGAGCACTGCTCCATAACCCCTTTCTTTTCCAGTAGAAACTAATGACCATGATGAAATGCAGTATGAAAACAGGACTTGAGGCCCATCTGCCGTTGACAACAGCCCAGGATATGAGAATCCCTATGATACAGCCAAAGTTCTTGGGGAGAGGGGACCCAAAGATAAGGTGTCCCAAGGCTAGGGATACTCTGGCTTTCAAAGGAGATGAATGGGTTTTCTCGGTTATTTAGGCAAAAATCTAGATGGACAGCACCCATTTTATATTTATTAATGACGACTGGTGAAGACTAAGAGAGAGCTTAAGGAGTGATGCTTATGGCTTTTCTAACATTGCAATAGTAATGGTTACAGCCAACGGTTCACAGATGGTTGTAGGCTTAGCTAAAGATTTTATAAAGGCTTAAGTAGCAATCAGTGAACAATGGCCTGGGACAGAGGCAAAGCATCCCTTTAAATCACACTGGCAGATGCCTAACAAGACCCCATAAGGCACCCACTCATTTACCAGCCCCCAATCAATTGTCCATCCATCCGTCCATCCTCCTACCACTTCCTGTTATTACAAGTTGAATAAGAAACAGTGCCTGCCATTGAGGAGTTCACTGTCTGGTACCATGGTTCTCAGTGAGGGTAGGATGTGGGCTGGGCTTACCCAGGTCTCTAGGAGATACTGACACATGGCCTCCTGCTGCCCTGTTTGAGAACAGCTGGTGTAGTGGGGAGCTTGAAATCTTGAGAGAGATTTTTTAAGTCTTCAGATGGATGCCTCAAGAATATAAAGGAGTCATCACTCTGGGCTCTGAGAAAAAGAATTCTGTTGGTGTCGTCTGGGAATTAAGAGTATTTGCAGGAACATAGGGAAGGTGCCACTTCTAACTTTAGTGTCTTGAAAAAAATGAGAGGGGATAGAGATTAATATCACTTCACACTGGACTTTCAATGAATTGTTTATTTGACTCTTTGTAATTCCTAACCTTTATATCCATCCTCCCCCAACAGCCAGAGCTGCTTGGCCTCAACTGGCAGGTTTTACTCTCAAGGTCCTAGTCTTGATGTTGGGAAGTGAGAACTTTAAATGCTTTTGCTGATTATTGCAGGGCAGCACTGGTACTGGGGTGGCTGTTTTGGTTCTGACTGTGAATCCTTGTTCTGGAAATTGAGGATCTACCCTGTCCCAGAATGTCCTCGTGGGGTCAGCCAAAATGGTACCACACTGGAAACAGCTGCCACTAGAAAAGCACTGGATGTTCTAGATGTAGGGCTATCTCGCGCATGGGGCCCACCCAGACTGGAAAGAGGTCTGCAGTCGCGTCAGCTGCCTTCTCTGTCTAGTAAGACTAAATCTTCATCACTGGATCCAAAGTCTAGGAGTTTAAATACCAAACGGTATGGATTTCTTGGGCTTCCCAGGTAGCACTAGTGGTAAAGAACCCACCTGCCAAGTCAGGAGACATAAGAGACATGGGTTTGATCCCTGAGTCAGGAAGATCCCCTGGAGGAGGGTATGACAACCCACTCCAGTATTCTTGCCTGCAGAATCCCATGGACAGTGGAGCCTGGAGGGCTACAATCTATAGGATTGCAAAGAGTTGGGCATGACTGAAGTGACTTAGCACACCCACATGGACCTCCTGCCCTGGCCTGATCGAACCAGGTCTGGACTAGAAGGAAAGCAGAGTCTGACAAAGACAGGAAGGTTATAGGGTCATTTCATTTAGCATCTGCTTTGAGTGACCACAACTCTACTCAAGGTCCAACCAAGAAATAACATGACTTTTACCTGAGTTTGCTTAATCTTTGACAAATACTGATTAATTTGTTCTCATCACACCCCTAAAGGAAGAGTAGGCCTGCTTGGCATTACACATTAGGATTGACATGGTCATGTAATGTTTAAGCAACATGACTCAGAAGCAAATCTGAGAAAGAATCTCTTTTACATCCACCTCCTCTATTAACTCATTGGCAGAAATGTCAACCTTTTGTAGGAAAAATACATCCATAAATTATCAAGTAGACTTTCATTTGTAAATTCAGAGTTCATTTTAAAATAAAATATTTTGCAAAAGCATGAGCATCTTGATGACACAAAGTCTCTTTGTGGTCCATTTTTTCTTTTAATTACAAGGCTTCACCTTGTATTTAAAATGTATAAATGCAGAGAGAGCAGTGACAGTGATTAATTACCCCCTCCCTCAAACACAAAAAGATACAGTCTTTGCTAAATGAAATGACATGAGGCAATTCAGAGTTGTAGGCATGATCGTCAGAACTCCAGGAACCCCGGGATCACACTGGGCTGCTATCATCTCGTTAAGGCTTCTGACTAAGGTTCCACAGGATGATTTTCAAATCTATTGACAATTTATTTCCAAGATCACTTCAAGCAGATCTAACTGTTTGCACCCCAGTCTTTCTACAATAACCATCTAGCCACAGCAAGTTTGAGTAAAAGGCCACCATGGCTTACTGTTACTTGGCCCATCATTAGTAGACAGAAGTTGGCTTTTGCTGCAGCCTGTTCAGAGAGAATGCACTAGATTTTGAAAACGTGGTGATTCAAATCATAGTGTGAATAAACTTCTCCACTTACTGGGTACCAAGTCGCCGGTAATTGCTTATTGAAAATGCATCCGTTGTGAGGGCATTCAAAATGATTGCTGGGTACAAGATGTATTTTTCAAAACACTGAAGCCAAACATAGAGTCTTTCAAACCACATTAAATGGGCAACATCTGAAAGAAACACAAAACCACTGAGAACAGTCACCGATCAAATTATTTTTCTTAAGTACATGTGATAATAAGTGATACTCCCCTTCCTTTCATTCAAAAGCTGCAGAACTCTAGATACATGATAGATCAATTTTCTTTCTAAGCAGGCACTTTTTGCTTTGTTTCTACATCATTCATAAATAATAATATACAGTATAGGCCAGTTTCCTAATTTTTCAAGTCAACTGATTTTTCTATATTAGTTATTACTGGGACCAATGAAATCAGCTGTCACATCACATCAAGGCATCTCAGAGTGAGAGAGGTTAGAAAGTGAAGGTTAGAGACTTGGGGAACGATCTCATGGACCTGTCTCCTCCTAAGCTTGGGGTTGCTTCTGAGTCTGGGGCTCATTTCTGGGCTCTCTCTTTTTTCATCTATAAATCCACAATCAAATCCCTGGCCATCTATATATGTACCAGAAAGCTGATCCCCAATCTCCTGTAACTATGAATGTATTACATTTCTGTGAGCCTTCACAACGAAGAAAGTATCATGGAAGTAAGGTTCATTTTCACAAGGGCTAAAGTTTTAAGTTATACCAATCTGGGTTTACAAATAGCTGTGAAAAGAAGGGAAGCAAAAGCCAAGGAGAAAAGGAAAGATATACCCATTTGAATGCAGACTTCCAAATAATAGCAAGGAGAGATAAGAAAGCCTTCCTCAGCAATCAATGCAAAGAAATAGAGGAAAACAACAGAATGGGAAAGACTAGAGATCTCTTCAAGGAAATTAGAGATACCAAGGGAACATTTCATGCAAAAATGGGCTCAATAAAGGACAGAAATGATAGGGACCTAAGAGAAGCAGAAGATATTAAGAAGAGGTGGCAAGAATACACAGAAGAACTATACAAAAAAGATCTTCATGACCCAGATAATCACGATGGTGTGATCACTCACCTAGAGCCAGACATCCTGGAATGTGAAGTCAAGTGGGCCTTAGGAAGCTAGTGGAGGTGATGGAATTGCAGTTGAGCTATTTCAGATCCTAAAAGATGATGCTGTGAAAGTGCTGCACTCAATATGCCAGCAAATTTGGAAAACTCAGCAGTGGCCACAAGACTAGAAAAGGTCAGTTTTCATTTCAATCCCAAAGAAAGGCAATGCCAAAGAATGCTCAAACTATCGCACAATTGCACTCATTTCACACGCTAGTAAGGTAATGCTCAAAATTCTCCAAGCCAGGCTTCAGTAATACATGAACTGTGAAGTTCCAGATGTTCAAGCTAGTTTTAGAAAAGGCAGAGGAACCAGAGATCAAATTGCCAACATCCACTGGATCATCGAAAAAGCAAGAGAGTTCCAGAAAACCATCTATTTCTGTTTTATTGACTATGTCAAAGCCTTTGACTGTGTGGATCACAATAAACTGTGGAAAATTCTGAAAGAGATGGGAATACCAGACCACCTGACGTGCCTCTTGAGAAACCTGTATGCAGGTCAGGAAGCAACAGCTAAAATTGGACATGGAACAACAAACTGGTTCCAAACATGAAAAGGACTATGTCAAGGCTGTATATTGTCACCCTGCTTATTTAACTTACATGCAGAGTACATCGTGAGAAACGCTGGGCTGGAAGAAGCACAAGCTGGAATCAAGATTGCTGGAAGAAATATCAATACCTCTGATATGCAGATGACACCACCCTTATGCCAGAAAGTGAAGAACTAAAGAGCCTCTTGATGAAAGTGAAAGAGGAGAGTGAAAAAGTTGGCTTAAAGCTCAACATTCAGAAAACGAAGATCATGACATCCAGTCCCATCACTTCATGGCAAATAGATGGGGAAACAGTGGAAACAGTGCTGACTTTATTTTTCTCGGCTCCAAAATCACTGCAGATGGTGACTGCAGCCATGAAATTAAAAGATGCTTACTCCTTGGAAGGAAAGTTATGATCAACCTAGACAGCATATTCAAAAGCAGAGACATTACTTTGTCAACAAAGGTCTGTCTAGTCAAGGCTTTGGTTTTTCCTGTGGTCATGTATGGATGTGAGAGTTGGACTATAAAGAAAGCTGAGAGCCGAAGAATTGATGCTTTTGAACTGTGGTGCTGGAGAAGACTTTTGAGAGTCCCTTGGACTGCAAGGAGATCCAACCAGTCCATCCTAAAGGAGATCCGTCCTGGGTGTTCATAGGAAGGACTGATGTTGAACCTGAAACTCCAATACTTTGACCACCTGATGCGAAGAGCTGACTCATTTGAAAAGGCCCTGATGCTGGGAAAGATTGAGGGCAGGAGGAGAAGGGATTGACAGAGGATGAGATGGCTGGACGGCATCACCGACTCAATGGACATGGGTTTGGGTGTACTCCGGGAGTTGGTGATGGACAGGGAGGCCTGGAGTGCTGCGATTCATGGGGTCGCAAAGAGCCGGACATGACTGAGTGACTGAACTGAACTGAACTGAATCTGGGTTTGCATTCAGACTCTACCAACCACTAGTGTGTGGTCATGAACAGTTGCCTTCATCTTTCTAAGCCTCAGTTTTGTATGTTCTGTTTATCCTTCATACTACTCACAGTGAAGAATTCAGCTCTCCTGCCCATGATGGGGTAAACACAGTACCTCTTACCCATCTCATCCCACCTCTCTCTCTGGGGAGAAGTGGATGGTCCAATTGGTCAGAGCACAAACCTCCTTAGGTCACAGGATTGGGGATAGGAAAACACTGCACCCCTGCCCTCCTCGGCTTTCCTTCTCCATGGGGAGTGCACAGTAGGTTTAGATCCTCAGGTGGGCCCATCTTACCACCCCACCCTGCAGATCTCTGTCTGCTAGTAACTGAGAGGCCGAGGTAGAGCCCAGCCCACCATTAGAGCTGGGCAAGTGGGCCAGACATGGCAGGACTCAAGCCTAAATCTGCCAGGAGGGAAGGGGACCCCATCACACTTCTGGAATCATCCTCCTTCAACAACTTATAAGTTAAAAAACTTACACCCCAATAGTTTATAATGAAAAACCAACAGAACCTGGTAGGTTTTATGCTGTTTGGATGACACAAGGATCAATTCATCAAAGGGAAACAGCGGACACACAGTGTACAGAGCGTCACAGCAGGGACATGAAATAAGCCGTTCCCTCCAGGTTTCTTCCCAGGAGACAGATGGGCATTCCCAGCCAACTTCACTGGGACTTCGTGTGATGGGCACAGGAAGCAACACACACACACACACGCACATCGTTGGGAAGGGATATTCTACTTCTTTTATGTGGTTTAAATTCTATATAAGAATATATACATTTATAACTCAAAAACACAAAGGCTATCTTCACGTGATTGAGATTATGAGAAGAGGTTTGACATTCAGAAATCTTGCTTGAAAATAATTAATTTGAATGAGATGGGCATGGTGAGAATGGACAGAGTAAACACTTTATCGCATGGGAACCAGCAAGAATAAACACCTGTGATCAGCTTAACAAGCAGAAGAGAGATACAATGAGAAATTATCAAATGAGGGGCAAATTTTAGTTATAAATGAAACAGGGAGGAAGTGTTAAAGGAAAAATAGTTCAAGAATAAAGATATAGGGAAATAATTCAACTTTGAATAGTCTTAATGGTCAATGCGCAGTGTTTTCTGGTCAGGGTTTGGAAATGGGTTAATTATTAAGGAATGAAGTTTATGATATATAATTGGCTTCCCTAGTAGTTAAATACAGTAAAACATCTGCCTGCAATGCAGGAGACGTGGATTTGAACCCTGGGTGGGGAAAAGCCCCTGGAGAAGGGAAATGACTACCTACTCCAGTATTCTTGCCTGGAGAATCCCATGGACAGAGGAACCTGGTAGGCTACAGTCCATGGGGTCACAAAGAGTCAGACACAACTCAGCAACTAGCACACACACAGGTATATTATATATTTCACCTGTAGATAGAAAGGTTTTTGTCTTTTGTGAAAGTACATGAAAAATAAGAACAATAAATCTCCAAGATCCCTCCCCAACTCCTTCCAACCAAATGAATTTGACCCCTACTTCCTAGAGAAAATTGAAGCTATTAGGAATAAATTCCCCCACATCCAAACCTCTCAACTACAAATTTATCTGTATTCACACCCACCTTCTTGCTCCTCCTAAGAGTAACCCCACAGATGCCCTGGACCCCATTATTCCTGACACCTTGCTGCTAAGTCACTTCAGTTGTGTCCAACTCTGTGCGACCCCATAGACGGCAGCCCATCAGGCTCCCCCGTCCCTGGGATTCTCCAGGCAAGAACACTGGAGTGGGTTGCCATTTCCTTCTCCAATATTCCTGACACCTTGGTTCCCTCTTTACTAACCAATGGCTCTTTCTCAATGGCCAGTACCAAGATTCTGGTCTTGGCCAAGTTGAAAACTTGCCTTCACCAGCATCTCCTTCTAGTGGCTCATCACTCTGTCCTTTTTGGCACAGTCAAGCTTTTTGGAAAGGTTGGCAATGTCTGACAATCCCAGTTCCTTGTCTCCTGTTTCCTGGTGAAACTTTTGCACTAGGGGTGTGCAGCTACCTTTGCCCAGAACTGCCAATGGCAAGGCCATTTGTGAGCTCCCAAAAACTGGATAACTGGTGCTTCTCAGTCTATTTTACTGGAGTTAAAAATTTCTGAGATATAAAACATCACTGATTTTTCCTTCTTTCTACAACCCTCACCGTAGCTTCCCTGCCTTGCCGATTCCTATCGTTATTGTTTAGTCACTAAGTCGTGTTCAACTCTTTGGCAACTCCATGGACTGTGGTCTTCCAGGCTCCTCTGTCCATGGGATTTTCCAGGCAAGAATACTGGAGCTGGTTGCCATTTCCTTCTCTAGGGGATCTTCCCCATCCAAGGATCGAACCCATGCCTCCTGCATTGGCAGGCGGATTCTTTACACTGAGTTGCCTGGGAAGCCCAACTCCTGCTTGTGCTCAAACCTTCCTACTGTTCCCACTTTCTTTGCAGGCGCCTCTTCTCCCCTTGGTCAACTTCCTTCCTTGGACTTCTTTGCCATTTTTCTCATTTTCTTGGGTTGATCGCCTCAACATCCCTAATGTTAATTACTACTTCCATGCTGATGATGCTTAGATCTGTAACACAGTCTTCCACCTCTCTTCCCTGGCGTTTCCTAGATCTAGATACTCAACTGAATAGCTTCATCAGATGTCCTGGAAAAACTCTTCAAATACAACATGAACTCAGTCAACCTCCGCACCCCCGCTCCTCCTCATGAACTCTTTATCTTATTTAAAGAGACATGCATTTGCTTAGTCATGTAGGCAATATACTGTGGGGTCACCCTGATTCGGTTGTTCTCAATCATGGTTGCATGTTGGAATCACTTGAGGACAAGGCTGAAAAATATTGTCCTAGAATGGGGATTCTCAAACTTGGACATGCAAATAAACTACTTGTTAAAAGGCACAATCCGATCCAATAGGTCCAGAGTGGAGCCGGACACCCTGCATTTCTAACCAACTGCCAGGGGATGCTGATGCTGCTGGTCTCCACACCCCACACAGTACTGAGAAAGAGGTACCAGCAGCAGCAGCATCCCCAGGAAGCTTGTTAAAAATGCAGATTCTCAGATGCAATCCTGGACCAGCTGAGTCAGAAACCTATGGGCTGGGTCCAGTAATCCACATTTCACAAACCCTGCAAGTGATTCTGATATGTGTTCAGGTTTCAGAATCACTGTTTAGTTCTTCCTCTATACAGGACTGGACTATGTTGAGTCTATGTGCTTCTTACCTATCTCCTCCTTTTTAGTTTCACTGTTCAGATATGCAATCTCTTAGCCTTAAAAAAATTGTAACTGTCTCTTATCAAAATGAACTCTCTCTTTCCTAACCCCATCATTTGTGTGCACTGGATGCCATTACCCCTTACCTACATAAGGGCCTTTCTCTGTGCAGGACCATTCTCCTACTTATTCTCTCTGTACTGAATCATCCTCATCAAAATATAAACACATTGTAATATCATTAGTCTTAAAAAAAGACACCTTCCCTTGGCCATTTTCCTTCCAGATGCTGGACATTTCCCAGATACTTCCCTATTTCTTTGCACCCCTTTGTAATAATTTCTGAAAAAAAAATTGACTACACTCACTTTCTCCACAACTTAACTCCTTCTGTCTTCTGAGTTCACTCCATTCAGAGTCTCATTCCAACCGAGTCATGCAATTGCTTTTTTAAGGACCTCACATTGCTATCCAGTGATCAGCCTCAGTCCTCATCTTACACAACCTCCCAGCCGTATCTGATCCAGTTTATTACTCCATACTTCTAGTAATTCCCTACATGATCTTATCCAGTTCCATGGCCTTAAACATCTATTGTCAATATGCTGTTGACTACTAAAAATATATCTCCATGCATGGGCCTCTTTTCTGGGCTTCAAACCAGTGTATCCAATTATCTTTTAAAGATATTTGGAATGTCTAATAAGCATCTCAGCAAAGGCCTTCATTTCATGCTCTCACCTAAACCTACTCCTCCCGTGTCCACCATTCATTCATTCCACAATGACACAGACAACTCTATGCCAGATACTTTCTTATGGCATAACAAGCATCCAAAACATTACAAAATCTCTGCCTTGATGGACTTACATTCTAGTATGGACAATACAAAACATAATGAATATGTAAACTGCACAGTATATAATAGGTCCATCTAGTCAAGGCTATGGTTTTCCAGTGGTCATGGATGGATGTGAGAGTTGGACTATGAAGAAAGCTGAGCGCCAAAGAACTGATGCTTTTGAACTGTGGTTTTGGAGAAGACTCTTGAGAGTCCCTTGGACTGCAAGGAGATCCAACCAGTCCATTCTAAAGGAGATCAGCCTTGGGATTTCTTTGGAGGGAATGATGCTGAAGCTGAAACTCCAATACTTTGGCCACCTCATGCAAAGAGCTGACTCATTGGAAAAGACTCTGATGCTAGGAGGGATTGGGGACAGGAGGAGAAGGGGACGACAGAGGATGAGATGGCTGGATGGCATCACCAATGTGATGGATGTGAGTCTGAGTGAACTCCGGGAGTTGGTGATGGACAGGGAGGCCTGGAGTGCTGTGATTCATGGGGTCGCAAAGAGTCGGACATGACTGAGCAACTGAACTGAACTGAACTGAATGAATGAAAGAATTCACAGGGACAACAATGTAAAATAGAGTGGCATGAGGGACACAATTAGAAAGATGACATCTGAGAAGCAAGATGCCATTTGGACAACAGTTCATTAAATGGTACTCCCCCATCACCCAGTTTCTCAGGCCAAAATCCTTTCCTTAGTCTCTTCTAGGTTGGACCTTATGCCTCCAACGCATAAGCAAATCTTACTGGCTCTGTCTTCAAAATCTATCCCAAATTTAACCGTATTTCTCCTCTTGTGCTACCATCACACCAAGTCATCATCATTTCTCACCTACTTCCTTAAAACTGGACTCCTTGCTTTTTTTAATGTCCCCACACCCACAATTTATAATCCGATCAGCAACCAGAGGAATTTTTAAGACATTGTTAATACCCTATTCATCTGTCTCCATTGGAGAAGGAAATGGCAACGCACTCCAAGTATTCTTGTCTAGAGAACCCTGTGGACAGAGGAGGCCTGGTGGGCTGCCATCTATGGCGTCGCGCAGAGTCAGACACGACTGAAGCAACTTAGCGGCAGCAGCATCTCTCTCTCATGACTTTTCATTCTAATTATGATAAAAATCCTGTGTCAAATTTTATTGAGTTGATCCCCAAAGATTCACATTCCCCTTTTTCAGGGAACTGATGCTGGTAAGTGGCTGCCCAGCTGGGGATCCCATTTCCTGGTTATTCCTTGCATATGAGAGGATCATGTGGCTCATTCTTGCCAAAATAATGAGAGCAGAAGTGTGTCATTTCCAAGTCAACTGGCTAGGTACTAGGTGCATGATCCTCCATGCATCTTCTTCCTTCTATCTGCTGGCACAAGAATGTTAACATTCTAGAGTAACTCTGAAACCATAAGATAAGGCTTCCAAATATTGAAGAAACATCATACCTAAGTGATCATGACCCTCCACTATGATAGGGACAATGAGTAGGAAAAACCTTTTGATCGCATCCCATTGGACTTTGCATGAACAAAACATATGCTTTTATTTTGCTAACCCATCAAGATTTGGAGGTATCTGCCATGATATTTAGCCTCCTCCTATCTCTTGACTAACAGAAAATACAATGTCCTTACCATGTCTTAGAAGACCCTTATAATTTGGCACTTTGTTACCTTTTTGATCTTATTTCCAACCACTTTCTCCATTATGCATTCTCATCCTTGGTGAGCCTCCTTGAATATTATACACAGCAGGTTTGTTCTCTTTCAGAAGTTTTACATCCACTGTCCATTCTGCCTAGGACTCTCCTCTTCAGATATTTTTTTTTTCTTTTTTCAAAATTTTTTATTTTTATTTTATTTTGCTTTACAATACTGTATTGGTTTTGCCATACATTGACATGAATCCACCATGGGTGTACATGAGTTCCCCATCCTGAACCCCCATCCCACCTCCCACCCCATATCATCTCTCTGGATCTTCCCCGTGCACCAGCCCCAAGCATCCTGTATCCTGTATCGAACATAGACTTGTGCTTCGTTCTTACATGATAGTATACACGTTTCAATGCCATTCTCCCAAATCATCCCACCCTCTCCCTCTCCCACAGAGTCCAAAAGTCCTTTCTATACATCTGTGTCTCTTTTGCTGTCTCACATACAGGGTCATCATTGCCATCTTTCTAAATTCCATATATATGTGTCAGTATACTGTATTGGTGTTTTTCTTTCTGGCTTACTTCACTCTGTATAATAGGTTCCAGTTTCATCCATCTCATTAGAACTGATTCAAATGAATTCTTTTTAATGGCTGAGTAATACTCCATTGTGTATATGTACCACAGCTTTCTTATCCATTCATCTGCTGATGGACATTCAGATACTTTTATAACTCACTCACTCATCCTTTTGAAGCCTGCTCAAGAATCGCATCCTTAGTAGGTCCTTTTCTTACTACCATATCTGAAACAGTCTCCTTGTATCACAATTTCTTTAGTCTAATGAACTTTTCTTTACAAAATGGCTCAATTTGATACTTTGTTTGTGTCTTTATTTGTGTGTTATTTGTTTTCTGCTTTCTCCACTACATGTTAAGCTCCACAGGGGCAAGGACTTTGTCTTGTTCACTACCATATTCCCCATGTTGACACAGTAATCCTTCAATAATATGTATTGAGTAAATGAATGGATGATCTCCTGGGCTCCAATTTCTTTACACACCATCCTGTTTTTTCTGTCCTGTTGCCATCAAAGAACTCTTTGAAATGTACATTTAGCCACTGTATATTTCATAGTCTTCATTGTTCTCCACTGTGTCTATCCATACACCCCAAGTACCTTAATATCGCATACAGGCTTTTCATAATAGGCTGCTATGTAACTCTAGGGAATCACCTTCTATCAATTTTCCACTTACATCCTATACTGAACTGACTCCCTGGATTATCAATGCTGGATTTAAAAAAAAAAAAAAAAACTTTTCATTTATCTCTTTTATACACAGAAACATGCATAAAACACACACACACAGAGCTGTGTCCCTAGTACTTGGCTTAAGAAACAGCCTCAAAGCACCCCATGCCTGCTTATAGTCACCACCCCACAAGGTAACCACTGCCTAATCCCTGAACAGCATTGTTTATTTTGCCTACTATTCTTCTGCGTCTTTTGCTCAGCAGTGTTCTGAGATTCCTCCACATTTTTGAGTGTGGTTGTCATCTGTTCATTCTCACTGCCGTAGAGTCATCTACTTAATGAACATACAGCTTTTTTCCAAGGTACTGTTCATGGGCATTTGGTTAGTTTCCAGTATCTATTGTGAAGAGTGCTGCTATGAACATTTTTTACATATCTTTTGATAAACATGGGACATTTCTGTGGAGTATGTATCTAGTTATTAAGTGTGCACATAGAAAGCTCCAGGAGGTGTTGCCAACTTTCCAATGGTACTGAGACAATTTATGCACCCACAAACAATACAAAGCTTTCCTTCCACTTGCTCCACATCCTTGCCAGATCATTTTCTCCTCCTTCATTCTAGCTGCACTGGTGGGCGTATAGTGGTATCATGTTATGGTTTTATTATGCATTTTCCTAATGACTAATGCAGCTGAGTGCCTTTTCATGTGCTCACTGACCATTTGGATATACACTCTACTGAAGCAGTTCTTCATGGCTATTGCCTGGTTCTTCTTCCTACTGGATTATATGTCTTTCCTTCATGATTTTAAGAGTTCTGCATACATCCTAAGCATCAGGTTTTACTCACATATCCCACTTTGTGAGATGCTTTTTAACTCTCCTAAAAAGTTATGACCAACCTAGATAGTATATTCAAAAGCAGAGACATTACTTTGCCTACAAAGGTCCATCTAGTCAAGGCTATGGTTTTTCCAGTGGTCATGTATGGATGTGAGAGTTGGACTGTGAAGAAAGCTGAGTGCCAAAGAATTGGTGCTTTTCAAGTGTGGTGTTGGAGAAGACTCTTGAGAGTCCCTTGGTCTGCAAGGAGATCCAACCAGTCCATTCTAAAGGAGATCAGTCCTGGGTGTTCATTGGAAGGACTGATGCTAAAGCTGAAACTCCAGTACTTTGGCCACCTTGTGCGAAGAGTTGAATCATTGGAAAAGACTCTGATGCTGGGAGGGATTGGGGGCAGGAGGAGAAGGGGACGACAGAGGATGAGATGGCTGGATGGCATCACTGACTTGATGGATGTGACTTTGAGTGAACTCTGGGAGATGGTGATGGACAGGGAGGCCTGGTGTGCTGCGATTCATGGGGTCGCAAAGAGTCGGACACGACTGAGCACTGAACTGAACTGGACTGAACTGAATAGTATCTCTTGTAAAAGAGAAATACTTAGTTTTAATATGCTCCAAGTTCTCATCTATTTTTCCTTTAATGATGCTGTGAAAGTGCTGCACTCAATATGCCAGCAAATTTGGAAAACTCAGCAGTGGCCACAGGACTGGAAAAGGTCAGTTTTCATTCCAATTCCAAAGAAAGGCAATGCAAAAGAATGCTCCAACTACCGCACAATTGCACTCATCTCACATGCTAGTAAAGTAATGCTCAAAATTCTCCTAGCCAGGCTTCAGCAGTACATGAACCGTGAACTCCCTGATGTTGAAGCTGGTTTTAGAAAATGCAGAGGAACAAGAGATCAAATTGCCAACATCTGCTGGATCATGGAAAAAGCAAGAGAGTTCCAGAAAACATCTATTTCTGCTTTACTGACTATGCCAAAGCCTTTGACTGTGTGGATCACAATAAACTGTGGGAAATTCTGAGAGAGATGGGAATACCAGACCACCTAACCTGCCTCTTGAGAAATCTGTATGCAGGTCAGGAAGCAACAGTTAGAACTGGACATGGAACAACAGACTGGTTCCAAATAGGAAAAGACCACCTTCTACTTTCCTCTAAAACTATAATTGTTTTAAATTTTACATTTAGATCTGCATGCTATTTAGAACTGGTTATTGTGTATAATACACTATCTTACAAGAAGGTGGTTGAGATTGATATTTTTCCCATATGGATATCTAATGGGTCATCACCATCTATTGAAAATGACTGCTATTTCCCCCCACACTGCAGTCAAGCATGCTGTTTTATATGTCTTTATATATGTGCTTGGTGCCTTCTTGGAATATCCTTCCGAATTTCCTACTTGAGAAATTCCTCACTTTTTCACAAAATATGTCACCTTGCCCTCTGGAGCTTTTCTTGGCCCCCTCCTCAACCCCTCACCACTCCCAATACAGTCACCACCAGTGGCGGCCAAGGGCAGGGCATCTGAAGTCCATCCCAGTAGGAAGAGGCTTTATCACTAACACTGCTTAGAACTGTCAGCATAATGACAGCAAAACAGAGTCCCACTTTTAATTGGATTTGTTACTATTTTAAAATTCTTTATAAACTATGCACCCCACTTTCTGCTTGCACTCTGTATATTACCTTTGGTTTTGAAGCACAATATGTGATTTCTTGGAGCCATTACTGTACACTGTGAATTTTACAATTATAGTACCTGTCATACCAGAGTAAATATTCATTTAAATATACTAATCTTCCCATTAGACTGTGAGTTTGTCAAGAGTAGGTGCTATGTCTTAATCAGTTCAGTATTTCAAGCACCTAGCATAATGCCTGGCCTAGAGTTAAGGTTCAATAAATGTTCATTTATCATCTTATTTTGGTGGTTGGGGGCAACTCTGAATATTTAAAATGAAAAGAGGGGTTTTTTAAAAAAAGCAGCCTCTTGGAATTACTTTTTTGATTACAAAAACAAAAAGCTGTATAATAATAGCATATTAAACATTTCCTATTTTAATCTCTCATAAAGTATAATCAATTAGAGCTAGGTTTCCTTCTATACAAAATATTTTTTCTGATTGCTCAATTTATAAAACATCAGCAATGTCAGATTGAGGCCATCACATCAAATGCAATTCAGTTTGCTTATAAAAATACATTTACAGAGTTCTATCAACATTTGTCACCAACTCAGAGAAACATGACAACCTTAGCTAGATTTCTGCAAAAATATGTAAATTAAGAGAAATAGAAGCCAACCTCATCCTGCAGTGCATTCAGAAAAATATCTGAATTAAAAGAAGTGTTTCAGTGGCTCATCATCCAAGAGTGACCTGGATGCCACGTGGATGGGGGAGTATGATCTGGATTTTCAAATGCTTGTCACATTTAATTTCAGTAAATGATATATTCCAGTAAGTGGTTATAAAGCTGATTGAGTGTAGGCAGACAATCCCATTGCAGTGTGCAAGGATTTACTGCATATAATGATAACAAATATGGGCTTGCCATAGAATTCCAGAAACACACAAACCAATGAATATCAAATAATATAGAAATCACTAATAAGCTCTGAATTCATCATCCATGTCTTTCCAAATATTTGAGAGCAGAAGTACTTATTTAGTAAGATATTAACCCTCTGTGCATATGTGTGAAACTACATCAAAGACAAGACTATAAGGCATGTAGCTAAGAGAGTCAGGCTGTAAAAGTCTTGGATTGTAGCCACGAGTCTGCTGTCTGCTTTAGAACAGCAAGCTGGTAGGATTAGCATTCAATATGGCCAAAATAACATATATGAACAGGTAAGGCTCCGGGTCTTTAATACCTGGGTCTCTACTTAGAAGCAAGATGATAGCTGCAAGACAGTTGTCTGCTGGACTTCTGAAGGATAAAAAGAATTTCAAGAGGACTAGAAATCAATTCATTCATAAGTTGCAAAAACCTTTACTATTTAATAGCACCCCTAGAGTCAAAAAAAAAAAAAACAGACTGGTTGCACTGCATAATTCAGCTCTAGCTTACTACCTGAGGTGCTGCCCGGGAATTGAAAGTGACAACAGCTGACATCTCAATGTGATACAGAAGCTCCACATGCCTCCCACTGATTAATTCTGAATCTCTAGTTGCAGGGACTGTGGATACATTTTACATTGTCTGCATACACCAGCAAGCATGGGTATACATACTACATGTAAAGAGGAAAACATTTTAGGTGATGATTGACCCCAAGGCAGGGGTCCATGGTTGGTATTCAGTATAACATCTAGTCAAAGTGGGAATGGAAAAGGATGTGGAAAGGGAGTTCAAATAAATATCTAGGAAGGACACAGTAGATAGCGAATCCCAGAGGTCACCAATGCCATACTCGTGACTTCAAGTTCTGCTACTACTGCACATTGAAACTGAATTGAAGGCAAATCAACTTCATGCTCATTCTTATCTATCTCTAGAATCCTTTTACCAAGTTCAGTCAAGTATTCCAATGAAATGCTATAATCTCTAGATTGCAGAAAGTGTTTAACAGGTAAATGTACTGGATGTTTCTATTTGGAAGTAGAAGGGAAGCAAATATAAACATGAATAATAATGTAGGAGAAAGTTAAAATGCAAGTGCAATCCAGAATTCTGAATTCTGAAAGATTAAGGTTAATCCTTCATTATGAGAGTGGCCATGAAAAACTAATAAGACGAAAAGCTTACAAAGGCAGTAACATGATAAATACGTTTAAGTCCCTAGATTGTCTCAGTATTCAGACAAAGTCAAGTTAAAAAGAAAATCTTTGCAATGATAGTTTATAACTGTCTTTCTATAATGTTCCAAATACACAAAGAGACTATAAAAAGATATTTCTTTAACAATAGTATTTCTTTTCCCTGAAATATTAGGCCCTTGAGAAAAAGAATGCAAACTAACTCCAGCACTTACAAATTTACATGTGATTTATCTTGACTGAATGCTTTTCAGATTGTGTTTTATTTAGATGTTTATGCTACTAAAACTAGAGCCTCTTAATAATTAAAAGTTAATAAAAAAAATCCTCAGGATGTTTTTATCTTTAGGATAAAATATAAAAGGAAGACAACTTGTTCCAATTCAAATCTTGATTATGACTAACAAGCTTCACGAACATGAGGCTTCCTGCTTTGTAGCGACATATTTATAAACATTTCAATAGGGGTGCACCTCGGGTTCAACTCGCCTGGTCACACCAAGGCACGTAAGGCAGAGAGGCCCTGCAAAAGAGATTCACTGCATCCCAGCTGGCGGTGCCCCCTTATTACAAGGAACTGCTTTTCCTATAAGCATTTCTCACTCTCATCTTTCTTGCTGGGCCAAGTCCTTACTACTAAAATGTATACATGTCAAGGCTTATTCTCTTAAAAAACAGGTTTAACTACCCAAATCAGTAGCGGGAATTGAGTTATCATTCTTAAATGTCAAGCAATTCACACCACTCCACCACTCAGAGCCTAAAATTCTGTTTCAGATAAACCCAAGGTCACCACGACCTTCCCATTCCCAAATACGCCAATTCAAAGTGAGCCTGTGGCTTTCTCTCCCCCATTTTGAGGGCTAACCCCCTCGTTATCTTTCAGGCTTTAATTAGTTGCACTTTCTCAAAGAAGCCTTTCTTTTCCCCTCAATCTAAATTAAGATCCCTTTATAACTCCCTCCTAGCCCCCTATACTTTTCCTTCACTGGACTTTAAACATCTTACAAACATATTCATCTGTGTGATGAATGTTCATCTCTTTAGTACAGCCAGGGGTCCAGGGCTGTCTCTCTTCCTCATATTTGACATTTAGCACTGACTCTGTTCATAGGAGCCTCTCAGGAGATTCAGGCAACATCACTGATTGCTGACATAAATAACAAAAGCAGACACTTAACGGAACGAAGTGTGAGAAGCGGGGGCTTCCATGGTGAGGCACTGCCTGCCTTATAGGAGTTCAGGATCTCCTCCTGGCCAAAGTGTTCCCCCTTTCTTTTGTCCTGGGGTGAGATCATGCTGGCCTTGCTCCCAAGTGCTTCATCAGCATTCACATGGTCCTTGGCACGTGACAGTGTCTATAAATATGTTTGAACTGCTTAATAACTATGATCAGGTTCAATATCCTGGTAAACAGAGAAATACAAGGTGGGAATGTTCAGGAATCACAATAATAAAGCTCATATATTTCAAGGAATACAATTTTTTAGTTGTTTCTTTGGTGATTTTTGAGTTTGGAATCATGTTTGAAAAACTTTTTCTCTTTCCCTAACTAAGATTATATAACTTGACCTATTTTTTTACAGTGCTATTCTGGTTCTTTTATTTCTTTAAAACAAATTTAAATCTTTAATCCATCTGGATTTTCATTTGATACAAAGTCTAATTCAATTTTTTAAAATGTTTAGCCCATTTCCCCAAAACCATTCCACTGACTTTTTTTTTTCGTCAATTCAGTGGGGATTAAAATATATATTCTTCACATCTCCTCAAAGGGATGGAGAAATTCTTAGGAGACTCGGGAAATAATGTACTCTCCCTTTTTGGCAGAAAGGTCCTCTATTAATATTAATCCATAGTATTTAAAACTAAAAATACTAGTCAATCATTTATCAATTTTTCACATAAAGATGGTTAGGTCAAAATGTTCACAAAAAAAGGGTTAAGAAAAACTCAGATGTTCTCACCATGGGCACCGAAGGAAGACACTTCTCGTGAGAACAACCATTTGCCAAGAGCAAGGATTATGCTCTTTTCCATTTTTGTATCATCAACACCCAGCACAGCACCTAGTACGTAGCAGGTGAGCAGCAGCAACAGGATGTACTTGCTGAGTGCAGTCTGCCTCACAAGGACCTTGCCAAATGCTCTACATGTATGGCCTTGATTCATTTCATCCCCCAATAAATCTTTGTTGTAGGAACGCATAATTATAGATGAATCACAAAAGTTAAGCCCCACTAATAGGGACAGAGACAGGATCTGAGCCTTGCCTTGTTCAGAGCCTGTTCTCTGGGCCATGACAGTTGAATTCCCTCCTAAACTTTCCAAAAGCTTCCTGCACAGTAACATCTGGTCACATATAAAGGACCAGGAGCCGGGAAGACATCAGACTTTTCGCCAGCAGCAACAGGAGATAGAAAATAATGGGACATTAGCTTAGGATTCCAAAGAAGTGCTTACCCCATCACAAGCTACACACTCCAAGCTCTCCGTTAAGTGCAAAGTAGAATGAAAACACTGAGATAGATGAAGTCTCCAAACATTTCTCTATCATGCACCCTTTCCCTGAAGCAACCAGAGGATGTGTTTCATTCAAAGGGAATAAACAAGGAACAATTGAAACAGGTTCCAGAGGAAGTCTGGGAAAAGATGGAACTAATAGAGTATTTTTCAAGTTCGCCTGTGTGGAAAGTTTAATAGAGAGATATTTTACATAGTTATTGGAAAGGCTAGGAGATGCAAAAACAGAACAGAAATTGGAAAGGCTAGGAGATGCAAAAACAGCAATCTAAACAAGGAAATGCAAGCATGGTACACTACTGAACTAGACATGAACAATTAGACTTTCTATATGACATACACATATATGATTAGGGAAAAAATGGAATATATGTTCAACAAAAATCATATTAGGAGGAAGGAGTAGGGGAAAATGTTCATACATGAGGAAAGAGAAGAGAGAGAGATCTTTATTATTCATAACAGAAAGTCAGTAGACAGGCAAATCTGAAATATCAAGATAAGAACATGCACATTATTTGGAAGAATTATGGTAAATACCAGAAGAAAGACCTAGAGTAAAAAGTAAGGAGGAATCGTACAGGAAAAAGTTGACCAGGGACTGCTGCTTCTCATCACAACCTGTCTGGTTTGGCTTTTAACAGTATGTGTTAGTGAAGTGAAAGTCACTCAGTCCTGTCTGACTCTTGGAGACCCCATGGATAGTCCATGGAATTCTCCGGGCCAGAATACTGGAGTGGGCAGCCATTCCCTTCTCCAGGGGATCTTTCCAACCCAGGGATTGATAGGGATCAAACCTAGGACTCCCGCACTGCAGGAAGATTCTTTACCAGCTGAGCCACCAGGGAATTATAAATGAAAAACACATTAGAAAAAGCAGCATCTGTCAGAACCAAGTCTTCCACATGGAGAAACCAGCCTATCTGCAAATCAACAGGCAAGATTTGTTAAAATGCACAGTAAATGTCATTTAAGGATTATAAGCTGAGGACTCAATTGTGAATTAGCTTTATAATAGTGAATTTGGTTAAATTACAATGCAAATGAGATTTTTCAATAAGAAAAAGCAGCATCTGTCAGAACCAAGTCTTCCACATGGAGAAACCAGCCTATCTGCAAATCAACAGGCAAGATTTGTTAAAATGCACAGTAAATGTCATTTAAGGATTATAAGCTGAGGACTCAATTGTGAATTAGCTTTATAATAGTGAATTTGGTTAAATTACAATGCAAATGAGATTTTTCAATGGATATTTTAATGATTTCTATCATCTTTCACCCATTTATTCTAATGTATCCAAAAATTTCAGCTTAAGCTTTTCCTGCAACCATATTTTGTAGCGGGATGTACGCATCTTATTATACACATAGACTAGTGTCCTTCAAAAGACAAATGAGATTTTTCAATGGATATTTTAATGATTTCTATCATCTTTCACCCATTTATTCTAATGTATCCAAAAATTTCAGCTTAAGCTTTTCCTGCAACCATATTTTGTAGCGGGATGTACGCATCTTATTATACACATAGACTAGTGTCCTTCAAAAGAGCCTTTACCTCTGGGCTTTTTCTGTCTGTGGGGAACTCTTCCTTCAGTGAATTTACAAAGCACCAATCAGTCATTCATTCATTCAATCAATATTATTAAATACGTACCATGCTCCAGATCCTAATCCAACATTTAACTTTAAAATCTCATTTATTTCCATTTAATACACAGAACCAACCAGTCAGAACAGTTTAACCAATGGGCATGCTAGTCGGGCTTCCCATATAGCTCAGTGGTAAAGAACCCGCCTGCCAGTGCAAGAGATGTAAGAGACACAGGTTTGATCTCTGGGTCAGGAAGATCCCTTGAAGAAGGAAATGGCAACCCACTGCAGTATTCTTGCCTGGAAAAATTCCATGGACAGAGGAGCCTGGTGGGCTACAGTTCACAGGTCACAAAGACAGAGAGTCAGACATGACTGAGCACGCATACAACCAATGGACATGAAGTTAACTATAACCTCCTCACTCAGGTCTGAGCCTTCTACTGGTTATTGGTTTTGTTATTTGCTTTTTTGTGTGTTTTTTGGCACACCATCTTCCCAGTGCACTGAGAGCAATATGGGTAGCAGAAATAGTATATGACCAGAGGGAGTGAGATCACCTGTGTTCTGATCATTCACTGGCCACAAACTTAGTGGGACCTGGGTCAACATCCCTTGACATCTCTGGGTGTCAGTTTCCTCCCAGGAGAGTGGTGGCATAGTATTATATAAACTTCAAGACACACACAACACTCAGGCCTTGTCTCCCATGCCAATTCCAACTGATTGGTAAAGTCTGCCACTGGCCCGTTTTAGGACTGTTCTCTGTTAGCTATGTCTACTGCAGAACTGGGGATCACAGTGGTATCCATAGTACTACCAGCCCTGCTCTGCTTTTCCAAAATATTCTGTGATCATATGAGAAAGAAGATTTGACACATTCTCACATTAAAGGTATATGATCAGCTTGAATTTCCTATGCATGTTTTCTGGCTAGTAGAAGGAATAAAGAATGAAATACCTAGAAGGCAGAAAGGCAGTCAGGAGGGGAAAGCGAGAAACAGGCTGTGGATGATATCAAAATGAGTAAAGGGTCTTCAATACGTTCATACTAACATATTTTAAGTATTTGGATTTTCCTTCCAACACACAATTTTGAAATGCAATCTGTTTTTCATTACGAGCCTGATTTGTTACATCTATTACTCTTGGCTAGATTTCAGGTAGATTATAAACAGCTAATGTAGGCAAGTGAGGCATATCCACCAAGCTTCTGTTGAAGCCCATGGTACCAAGGAGAACATCTGCCTATGGTAAAGGACAAAGGCCCAGAGCAGCCCACCCACTCAGTCCTCCAAGAGGGGACATCAACATACAAACACACTCTGCTTTCTTGCTCTTGAACTTGTACTGAAAAGATCATTCAGATTTAAAATATCTAAATGATTCTGGAGCCTATTATACAGAGTGAAGTAAGCCAGAAAGAAAAACACCAATACAGTATACTAACACATATATATGGAATTTAGAAAGATGGTAATGATAGCCCTGTATGTGAGACAGGAAAAGAGACACAGATGTATAGAACAGTCTTTTGGACTCTGTGGGAGAGGGAGAGGGTGGGATGATTTGGGAAAATGGCATTGAAACATGTATAATATCATGTAAGAAATGAATTGTCAGTCCAGGTTCGATGCAGGATACAGGATGCTTGGGGCTGGTGCACTGGGATGACCCAGAGGGATGGTACAGGGAGGGAGGTGGGAGGGGGATTCAAGAAGGGGAACACGTGTACACCCGTGGCAGATTCATGTTGATATATGGCAAAACCAATACAATATTGTAAAGTAATTCTCCTCTAATTAAAATAAATAAATTTAAATTAAAAAAATAAAATATCTAAATGATTCTAACTTAGGCTGGGTTCTCTTAGATTCAGGGGTAAAAAACAATGACACACACACACAAATTTCAAGTTTTCCACTGCTCACTCTTATCTTTCAGTGTTGAATTCCACCCTCTGAATTGCCACAACAAGGGGAAGTCTACACCTGATCTGTCTTATTGTTCTCTCTCTTGTCAAGTTCTTTGTCCTCAACCCAAAGGCATTTAAGTTTCTAGGTACAGGCATAGACACGATGATATAGATATAGATATGCAGTTTCCCAAGTGAAAGCATCTGACCTCAAGTCCCCATCAACTACTTACCACTGATGCCGAAACAATACTCCACTAATGTCAACAAAACCTAGTCTTTCAATAAGTTAAAGAAACGAAAGGCAAATGCGACCCTGACACTGCAGAAGTTTTAAAGAAACTTGTCTTTTCTTCAGGTTGCTCGACTGACCCACATGCAGGCACTGGTTTGGATGGATCACTCAAACGGTGAAGAATCTGGAGACCTGGGATTGATCCTGGGGTCAGGAAGATCCCCTGGAGAAGGGAATGGCAACCCACTCCGGTATTCTTGTCTGGAGAATTCCATGGACAGAGATAGGAGCCTGGTGAGCTACACAGTCCATTGGGTTGCAAAGAGCTGGACATGACTAAGTGACCAACACTGTTACCTTCTCTCACTTTCCGTCCAGGTGGACTGTAACATGAACTGACCATTATCAACTGCACCTACTCTGAGCTCATCGTCCTTCCATTTATATTACTGATAATAATTTGCATTTATGTAGCACACAAGATTGAACACAGCATTTAAAAACTGTATTATGCAGCTTGATTTTTGGTGAGCCACTGGTGTTGTAAGTGGGAATAACAAATGTCCAAAGGCAAGACAGTCTGAGCTGCCTCCACCGCCTTCTAAAACCTACGCTGGCAGCAAGTCCATTAGCCCATGTCTCTCCTCTAAGCAAAACCCTCTTTTACTGATGTCACTGTTTCAAATTAAGGCAGCTCCTGGTAGCCACTCAGACATGTTCTCTATTCCTGGCAGCATCATAAGTGATTATTTTACTTCTTCTTAAATTAATTCCCCTCTGCCCTTTTACTTTGGTCACACTGATAGGAACAGAGTGAAGGGACGAAGTGGGTACTTAAATGGTTAATCTCGCTAGGGGATTGTAAGTTAAAAAAAAAATGGGAGACCCCTGTAAATTAACAATTACTCAAGAACGTAGGTTTGCTTAACCACAAAACCAAGCAGGTTTGCTCAGCAACAAAACCACACAATAGAATCATGAGACTTGCCCCTAAACAATAAACAATGGTGGCATGAGGCCCACATCCTGCCCAGGGAGCTCAGAAAGTTAGGACATGCCCTCTGTACACACAAAAAGCAATCATTTGTGGACCTAGCTTGACCTTGTAGGGACAAGAAAATTCCTCTGCCCAACCTGCGGGAGGAACTGATGATGGAAGCATGGCATCTACTCAAGAATAACAAAGATCTTCTATCCTCTCCACTTTTCCTTTGACTTTAAAACTGTAACCCAGTAAGTTCTGGCCATGGCATCCTCTCGCCTGCTCACCCGTAACCCTCACAAGCATCCTATTCTAATAAACCACTTCTTACCTCTTTGCTGCTGCTGCTGCTAAGTCACTTCAGTCGTGTCCGACTCTGTGCGACCCCATAGACGGCAGCCCACTAGGCTCCCCCGTCCCTGGGGTTCTCCAGGCAAGAACACTGGAGTGGGTTGCCATTTCCTTCTCCAATTCAGGAAAGTGAAAAGCGAAAGTGAACTCGCTCAATCGTGTCTGACTCTTAGCCATCCCATGGACTGCATTTTCCCATGGAAAATCTCATCCATCCATGGGATTTTCCAGGCAAGAGTACTTTGCTAAATTCTTTCCACACTGGAAACATAAGGGACTGTGGTACCTGAGTTCTTCGGAGTCCTCAAAACAACACTAAATCATTTCAGTACTAGTTACTGAAGTTACTGATGACAAACCTGGCTGAGTCCAGCAAACCTTGAGTCAGAAAACTATGAGTTTGAGTCAGCAAATCTTGGTGCTACTCATACACCCTCATGTCTGAAGGTGGAGATGACTAGATGACTCATTTAACAATGGAGAAATTACAGTGAGCTAGATAGTTCTGTGCAGACTTAGCATCATGGGTTAGTTACAAACTAGAGCTATAAACCGTGCCCAATATGTCTGAAAATGGGGATAAATCAATCCATCTGCCATCTGTTCAATCAGAGCCTGGAGAGACCTAACAGGGAAATTTCTGACTTTTTTATTTAGAAGCTCAAACATTGTTAGGGTCGTTATCAGGCTGCTACTTAATGATGTCCAGAGTCAGCCATGGAAACCGCTCAGCCAGTCAAGTCCAGGTCGGGGTGTGGGTCTCGTTCTAGGTGAGCACTGCAAATTCAACAAAATTTCAAGGGTTCATGGATCAAAATTCAAAGGTCAGCCTCTGCCACATCCCACCTCTTATTTTGTGGACGATGACAAGGCAAGTTGAGTGATGCTATTCTTGGTCCCCCATCAGCTGAAAGTGGAACAGTATGACGTTCAGGTCTGAATGATATAAATGAAATTTTCCTCAATAATAACAACCAATCACTTTCATAAAACAGACTTCTAATTCACCCCACTTCAACTTTCTTGTTCCGGGAACATTACTGTACACTTCAAGGTACACATGCTCTCCTTTACTGTAGTGAAATACACACTTTCCTGGTGGCTCAGATGGTAAAGAATTTGCCTGCAATGCAGGAGACCTGGGTTTGATCCCTGGGTCGGGATGATCCCCTAGAAAAGATCCCCTAGAATAGATTCTGCTCTCAGTATTCTCGCCTGGAGAATCCCACAGACAGAGAAGACTGGCAGGCTACAGTACAAGGTGTTGCAAAAAGTCGGACACACCTGAGTGACTAACACAATATATACATACACGTAAATAATCCGTACATCACCATATTTAAGGGTACAGGTCCACAGCATTAAGTGCATTTGCACAGCTGTGCACACTCTCAGTATAAAGCAGACCGCTCGCCACACCCTATTTATATGAGGGATACCTTACTCACCTCTCACTTCCCGTTGCTGATACTCTCTGTTTTTAAGGATGGGGTGTGAAATCCACATCCACGGGTGATGTTTGCGCAGCTGGGGGAGCAGGTAATGGGTTACAAACCCCACAGCTCCAGCCAGGGTGAAGAGCACAATGCTGAGAAAGGGCTGCAACAGAAGAAAATAAGAGTCAGTGTGTCGCTGGAAGCGTGGGGAAGGATGCCTGTCAATAACCCAGAACTTTCCCCGCTCCTCCTAAAGCACACACAGCCAAACTCAGCTCTTGCTCCAGGCCTCTGAAAATTTCTCCCGAAGCACTTGAAACTGGTCTCTGCGTTGAGAACCACCAAGACGGAGTGCACAAGAGGCTGAGATATTCTTCCCATTAGAATACTTTTTCTTGCCTGTTGTTATTTTTTTTTTTTTAAGATGAGATGGAGAATAACAAATTTAGCTAACAGACTTTTCTTCACTGATAGAAAAGTGAGACAGCAACTGTCTGCAAGAACCTCTAGCCAGAAATCCCATCTGGCTCTCTACTGTTGTTTTTCCAACTGAAAATTATGTTCCAATAATCGTTTTGGCTCTGTGACTTCCATCTCATTCCTGATTCGGTGAGTCCTCCCTTCTCCACTCTTAGCAGTGAGCTGTGATCCTGTCTTATGACTGTTGACCATCCTCATGGTGGATTCTACAAGATATGCTAACCAAACCATTCCCTGGATGGGAAACATCTGGATCAACTCTGTGTTGTGGGCCAAAACTCATCTCAGACATAACTCAGCACACCTGGATATATTCCTCCAAGCTCTCCATTCTTTTCTATTCTTTCTCTGGCCCCACTAACCTATCAATAGCCTGGAGCTGCACAGTAGGATCTGTTTACAGACAATGAGGAGAGGGGAAGAGTGCAAAGCCCAATGGATACATACTCGCAAGGACAGGAACACAGTGCTGGCACTGACCGCAAAGGACAGAACAGCAGCCACCGAGCAGATGATGAGATCCGACTTCAAGATGTCCTTCTGAAAACAGAAAACAGCTGCACAGTCTGCTCTTTTGCGTTTTTCTCAGCACCTTTGGGTCACCAGGTAAATCAGGTGACGGGACCTTAACCCCTGGATTCACTACATCTTCAGACTGTCACTTACCTGATCTATTCCCAATGGCACAAGTTGCATGGACCATTCAGCACCTCCCATGTGGGGAATATCAGGGAAACTAAGGCAGAAGCAGGCAAGAGGAAATGCAGACTACCATGAGAAGGCAATGGCACCCCACTCCAGTACTCCTGCCTGGAAAATCCCATGGATGGAGGAGCCTGGTGGGCTGTAGTCCATGGGGTCACTAAGAGTCGGACACGACTGAGCGACTTCACTTTCCCTTTTCACTTTCATGCGTTGGAGAAGGAAATGGCAACCCACTCCAGTGTTCTTGCCTGGAGAATCCCAGGGGCGGGGGAGCCTGGTGGGCTGCCATCTATGGGCTCGCACAGAGTTGGACACGACTGAAGCGACTTAGCAGCAGCATGCCTCCATCCACTAGCCAGGGAGAGAAGATTTTCTACACGTGTAAGAGGCATAAAGTTCTTCTTGACAATCACAGATCAGATGCGAGATGCCCAGGTCTAATAAAGACGGGTAAAGTGCTAATAATCTCCACTGGGCTTTGGCGTAGCTTGTATTTTAATGTGCACACAGCCTAGGCCAGACAGAGGCCTCTTACACATTTAGTTTTTTTCTTTGTTCCTAAATAGATTTTACATTTTAATTCAGTTAAATGAGGTAAAAGCGATTTCCAAATAATTTAAGTATATTTATATTATGTACACATATGCAGAAAATGAAATATCAGTAATTTGCTACTAATTTTCCATCACACAAAATTGTGTAGTGAGCAGGCACAAGGGAAAACAAAGCAAAATTTGACCAAAGAATGTTACTAATACTGCAGATACATGAAAAATGGCCTGTTAGCTCAGTAGGGTACAATGTTGGCTAACTGACAGAGCTAAAAGGAGTATTAGGGGATCATTAAATATTTTCTTTCTACAGAAGCCAATTAGCTGTAGTACATAATTACTGAGTATATTAAAGTATCACATTGTTATCTGAAAACTCTGAAATCATCAGTTTAAATATATCAATATATCATATCAAAAGGAATTATGCCTCTTAAATAATTGTTTTGAATGTTACCTGCCAGAAAATCATACAGAATATACATCTGTTTCCCCATCGCCTCCCTTCTTTCCTTTTTGTACAAACCACACCTGTTTACCTACATTACCTCCCTCCCTTTATCTTTTCCTGTCTCTTTAAAATTAAAATGTGGAGTTTCTTGCAAGTCATGCTGCTGGTTTTCTGACTGAATTGTTGTCCGAAGTGACAGGAAGCAATCAGGAGGAGTGTTAAATGCAGTAAAAATAACCTGAACCTTCTGATGAAAAATCAAAAATCCCAATCTGTTGATTGGGATAATCAATAATGTTGGTCGGGATAATCAATAATACAGTGAAGAGATCCACTCTCAACATCAATTTACCAATTAGCTGCTAAAGTTGCTTTGCACTTCCTATCTCAGAAGTTTACAATTCACATGTAAGTACTGAATATATGAGCAATCAAATAATGATAAACAAATTTCTTGATCTTTTCTTAGTAATGGTAATCTGATTTTTGAGCAGGAAAAATCATTGGTTTTTAATTCTGAATCTATAAAATTTTGTGTCATAAGTTTTCTCAAAAATTTACTATTAGTAGATGGCAAAAATCTAGTTCTCTCCTTTCATTTCAAATGCTTTAAAAAAGGCCAAACTCTACCAGAGGGAAGTTCTATAATTCATTGCATCTTTAGGCTGTGGAGATTTATTCATTTTTATTTACTATTTTTCATTGACATGGTTTATATCATTTTAAAATTGCTGATGCTTATCCAAAAGGGAGATATACATTTCCCCAAATATTCTAACTCAAAACTGTCATTTAAAAATTTTTTATTTTGTATTGGAGCATAGTTGATTAACAATGTTAGTTAAACTATGCCATTTTTAAATGACCTGCTTAAAATTGTTTAAAGGCAATCTCAATCAAAATCCTAATAGGATTGTTTATTTTATTTTTTTATAAATTGGGAAAGTTAATTCAAAAGTTTACCTGGAAATGCAACACACCTAGACTGGGGACTAGGTAAAACAATTTTGAAAAAGAAGAACAAAGTTGGAGGACTTTCAATATCTGATTCAAAAACTGTATGTGCAAAACTATGGTAATCAGGTATTGGTGGCATTGCCACAAAATAGACATTGAGGCCACCTGAGCAGAATAAAAAGTCCAGAAATAGGGCAACATGTAAACAGTCAACTGATTTTAAACAAAGGGGTCAAGGTAAAATGACGCCTTTCCCCACAATAAGATAAAGGAAAATTTTTTTCACCTGATTCTGGTTTAGTTGGATAGCCATCTACAAAAAGAAAACAACAACAAAAAATCTCCTCGATGCTCAAACATTAACTCAACTTGCATCATAAACCTAAACTATCAAATTCCTCAAAGAAAATATAAGAAGAAATCTTAGTGACTTTGGGTTTGGCAAAGTTTTCCTAATGAAGACACTAAAAGCTGCAACTGTAAAAAGAAAAAAAAGTCATAAATTGAGCTTCATGAAAATTTAAAATATTTGTTCTTCCAAAGACCTTCTAACAGAATGCAAAAGCAAGCCAAAGGCTGGGAAAAACATACAAACATACATGATTTGCAAAACATCCATCCAACAAAGGACTTTTGTCTATAATATATAAAGAACTTTACAACTCAATAAGAAGTCCAAAAACTCTTTCCAGCTCCCATTCCTAACTGCACATGGGCAAAACTTTTGAACAGGCTCACCAAAGGAGATGGTAGATGGTAATATTGAGCTTTTCACTTTTGATGCTAATTAAGAAAACCACAAGATAAATTAATGATATTACCGAATCTTTTTTCATATTTTGAATTAATTCTCTAGAAAAACTATGATAGATTCACTATATCATAGGTTAAGAGTATTTCACAATTTTTGATAAATTACATCTTATTAGATGATTGGAATAATTTACATAAATATAATACAAAGTCTAAGAGATCTCATCTTTTCACTCTTGATACTAATTAATAGAAAATGACAAACAATTTCAGTAGCAGTAACATCAGCAATTTAGAAAGGAAATAATTTCCTCTTTTCATATAGCCACCAAAAAGGAGATATTATTTTGCTCCAAAAAAATTTTATTCTTGAAAATACTTTTTGAAAGGAATCTTGAAATATACCTCAGAGACTGTTGCTGTGTCTTCTGGGCCAGTTTTTTGGCCTGTAAATGCTGAACCATAGTTCTAGCACTAATCATGATGTCGAAAGTTTCTTCCATGAATGTTTCTTAAACCTCTAATCTTAGTACACATTAAATTTTCTGCCTTTTTCAATAGTAGTTTCTTTTGTAAACATTATAGATATGATTATATAGATGTATAGGCTTACTATCATCACTTAATGGTCAAATAATTTTCCATCTTGTGATGCCATATATATAAACACATACGTATACCAACAATATCATAATGGACCTTCAGAGCATTAGTCTAATGAATAAAATTGAATGTAAAACATTTCCTAACTGCTAAGACTTCCATTTTTTACCATAATGAATTATGTTGCAATTATCTTTTGGGCTTCCCAGGTGGCTCAGTGGTAAAGAATCTGTCTGGCAATGCAGGAGCTGCAGAAGATGTGTGCTCAATCCTAGGTCAGGAAGATCCCTTGGAGGGGGAAATGGCAACCCACTCTAGTATTCTTGTGTGGAGCTTCCCATGGACAAGAGGAGCCTGTCAGGTTATAGTCCATAGGGTCGCCAAGAACAGGAAATGACTACTTGCTTGCTTACTCCATTCTCTTTTTGCACCTAAATCTTTTTTCATATTTTGAATTATCTATAAAAATTATGATAAATAGATTTATTTATCATAGGTTAAGAGTATTTCACAATTCTTGATAAATTACACCTTATCAGATGATTATAATAATTTACACAAATATAATACAATGTCTAAGAGATCTCATCTTGTCACAATTGGCAATATCATTAGTTTATCCTGTGCTAATTGAGTGGACCAAAATATACCATTTCATTTTAACTTGCATTTCTTTATTTATAAGAAGGGTAAGTATATTTCATATATTTGCCTATTAAATATTTTGTCCCTAAATGAAACATTAATATATTACCAAATTATCAAAATTATTTTCAATTTATTGCCCTTTTTCATATAGAAGTTTAAATTTTTATGCATGCAAATTTAACTCTGTGTAGTGTTATTTTTATCTTACAGATTCTATAGTCTGGGAAATCATTTGCTCTTTAGAAATTGAATAAACATGTATTATATTTCATGCTCTTTTATGAAAATTTCTTTAACACTTTAAAAAATGTGAGCCATGCATACAGAGAATTATATAAAATACATATAGACAATGTAAGGAATAATTATAAAGTGAATGCCTCAGTGAGAATGTCTGGTTCAAGAAATCCAGTATTCCTGGTACCCAAGAAGTCCTTGTATGTGACTCCCTGGTCATAAACCCTTCCTTCCCCTCTTCAGGTGCCCATCAACTATCCTGAGGTCATAAACCCTTCCTTCCCCTCTTCAGGTGCCCATCAACTATCCTGATTGACGAAAACAACTTTCTCGCTTTAAAAAAAATGTTCGCTACTTATGTATGCAACTATAAGCAGCTCAGTTTGCCTATTTTAACCTGAGAGATGGCATCACACTGTATGTATCTGTTTGCCTCTTGTTTCCTCTGCTCAATACTAGTGTCATGATGAATACAGTGAAGTGAAAGTCGCTCAGTTGTGTCTGACTCTTTGTGACCTCATGGACTCAGGCCAGAATACTGGAGTGGGTAGCCGTTCCTTTCTCCAGGGGATCTTCCCAAATCAGGGATCGAGCCCCAATGCGGAAGACTAAATCAGGTCTTCCGCATTGCAGGCAGATTCTTTACCAACTGAGCTATCAGGGAATATAAAATTCTTATAAATTATAAGAAAACCAGACATCTCAATTAAAAATGGGCAAATATAAATGGCCATTTTTTTTTAAGTGGTTAACATTCACCATTTATAGCCCTAGTAAGTTCTTTTCCTTTGCTACAAAGGCCATTCTACTGTAGGTGGAATTTGCAGCAGCTTCAGTTTGGGGTTCTTATGACAAATGCTATGATGAGCAATCTTCTGTGCGTATCTGGTACAAATGTGCAAGATTTGCTCTAGGGTAGATATGTATTTAGAAGTAGAAATGCTGGCTCTACATATAATACCAACTTTATCATACCAGACTGTTTCCAAAACGGATATATTATATTAACTTACTCCAGTCTTAGCAGTACATGAAGTTCTATTGTGCTACACTTTTGTCAACACGTAGTATCAAGAGACCTTTAATTTTTTGTCAGTCTGGTTGGTATAAAATGATAACTTGGTTGGAGTTTCCTGATTATTAATTAGACTGCATATGTAGTCATGTTTCGGCCATTGAGCTTTGCCTGTTTTTAATTGAGATACCTGGTTTTCTTATAATTTATAGAACTTTTATACTCATCATAACACTAGTGGTTCATCAACTGTACATATTTTAAAAATCTGTTCCCATTCTGTAGCTTATATTTTTAAGTCTTATTTGAAGAAGTTATTATTTGATAAATCAAAAGTGATAACTTTAATGAATTTGAAGTTTTGTTAAAATTTTTTCTGTACCCTGATATCATAAAGCTAATCTCCTTTATTATGATTCTAAGTGCTTTCAGAGTTTGTCATCTAATATTTAGGTGCAAAATTCCATCTGAAATTGACTTTTAAGGACAATGTGACAGAAGAGTCCTATTATATTTTTCTACTTATTAAAAACCATTTTTTATTCTATTTTTCCTTCTGTACAGGGTTGGAGCCTACATGCTCTGTTTCTATTCCTTTAGTAATTATCCTAAACAATCAATTGTGCAAGCTTAAATAATCACAGTCTAAATTTAATCAATATTTTAATTCATCTCCTGGACATACAAAGAACTTAACAAGTCCTGGTGTCCATTTCCCTTCCCATCCAAACTTATATGTTACTGTAGTCACATACGTCAATTATATTTCACATTTTTTGAGCCAATCATACACTCATGATGGTTTTATACAGTTAAAATTTACTTAGATTTACTAATACATCTGCCACTTTCTTTTCTCTTTGTGCTTTCTTATAAATTAGACCGTCATCCATCTCATTAGAATTGATTCAAATGAATTATTTTTAATGGCTGAGTAATACTCCATTGTGTATATGTACCACAGCTTTCTTATTGGGAGCTTGTATACACCCGTGGTGGATTCATGTCAATGTATGGCAAAACCAATACGGTATTGTAAAGTAAAATAAAGTAAAAATAAAATAAATAAATAAATAAATTAGACCATCAGAAATTACTTTCTCTTGAAGACTATCTTTCAAATTACATTCACTGAGAGTCTCTCAGCATTTTTCTAAAATATTTTTATTTTGCCCTTATTCTTGAAAGATATTTTCACTGGCGTCAAACTCTAGCGTGCCAGTTACTTGCTTTACAGAACTGTAAACATATCAAACTGTCTTCTGTTTTCTACTATTCCACTTGGTAAGGTAGCATCAGGCTGTCATTCATTTGAATGTAATCTATTCACTTTGTTTAACAAATTTAAGATGGTCTGTGTCTTTGGTGTTCTGTAGTTTCACTACAGTTTGCCCAGTGTGTATTCCTCTTTAATTTGTCCTGCTTGTGATTCACCAGAATTCTTAAATCTCTGATCAGAGTCTTTCATCAGTTATGGTAAATACTCAGATCAGTTCAGTTCAGTTCAGTTGCTCAGTCGTGTCCGACTCTTTGCGACCCCATGAATCACAGCATGCCAGGCCTCCCTGTCCATCACCAAGTCCCAGAGTTCACTCAGACTCACGTCCATCGAGTCCGTGATGCCATCCAGCCATCTCATCCTCTGTCGTCCCCTTCTCCTCCTGCCCCCAATCCCTCCCAGCATCAGAGTCTTTTCCAATGAGTCAACTCTTCGCATGAGGTGGCCAAAGTACTGGAGTTTCAGCTTTAGCCATCATTCCTTCCAAAGAAATCCCAGGGTTGATCTTCAGAATGGACTGGCTGGATCTCCTTGCAGTCCAAGGGACTCTCAAGAGTCTTCTCCAACATCATAGTTCAAAAGCATCAATTCTTCGGCTCTCAGACTTCTTCACAGTCCAACTCTCACATCCATACATGACTACTGGAAAAACCATAGCCTTGACTAGACGGACCTTAGTCAGCAAAGTAATGTCTCTGCTTTTGAATATGCTGTCTAGGTTGGTCATAACTTTTCTTCCAAGGAGTAAGCATCTTTTAATTTCATGGCTGCAGTAATACTCAGATATTACCTCATCAAATATTCATTATGCTTCAGTCTCTCTCTTTTTTTGATTATATATATATATATATATAGAGAGAGAGAGAGAGAGAGAGATTAGATCTTCTTATTCCATCTTTCACATCTCTGCATCTGTTGTATATATATCCTAATTTTTGGTCTATCGTTGTTGCATTTTGGATACTTTCTTTTGTCTTGCTCTTTCAGTATACTAATTCTCTCTCCAGAGATATCTCATCTCTCTCGTGTGTGTGTGTGTGTGTGTGTGTGTGTGTGTGTGTTTGCTTTAATTGCTTTACTTTATTTAGGTATTTTGGGTTCTCTTTCAAACATACTGGATCATTTTGAATACTTTCTATGGTTTAAAATATTAAGTGAAAGTCACTCAGTTATGTCCAACTCTTTGCAACCCCATGGACTATACAGTCCATGGAGTTCTCCAGGCCAGAATACTGGAGTGGGTATCCTTTCCCTTCTCCAGGGGATTTTCCCAACCCAGGGATCGAACCCAGATCTCCCATGTTGCAGGCGGATTCTTTACCAGCTGAGCCACCAGGGAAGCCTGTTAAATATTAACCCTTTTATTTCTTCAAACATAGTAAGTAGAGTTGTTTCAAAATGTGTATCTGATCATTCTACTATCTGAAGTGATTGCAAATCTATTTCTTTTGGCTCTTTGCTTTTCTGTGTAGTTTTACATTTTTATCAAAAGATGCTGACATCCCTTAGAAAAATGGTTTTGGGAATTTGGGGAGACTGAGGAGGAAGGAATCCTCTATAGAGGATTCATATATTTTTGTCTTTGTTTTGTCATAAGGCATTTCCAGTTGGCAGCAACTTTAAACTATGTTCACAAATTGAGGGGGCTTATACAATTCAGATGTTAGAACTGGTACTGAAAATTCATGGAAATGATTATTTTGTTGCTGTTAAGTTCAACCCTGGAGAGAATTTGCTTGCATTCCCCTGGCACTGCAGAGCGTGGAACAGATTCCTTCTGGTTCAATGAGTGAATGATCTCCCCTTTGGCAGGCTTTCACTTCTCTTCCCCACAGCTGGAGGGCTGAAAACTGAGGCTCAAGGTCCCCTGATTAGGTAGATGTGTAATAATTGTAATAATTTGGTCTGCCATAATATCAGAGATGGGGAGGTCTCATTTGATCTCTCTTCCCCTCTCTCTAACTTACATTGGTGTTTAAAGAGGGATTAGCACATAAAATTCTCTTTTCCTTCCCATTGCTAAACAACTACCTTAATACCATACACAGATTAATCAATTCTTGATTGCAACATCTAATTCTCACGTTACACAGTCATATAAATAATTTGTCACCTTTCTGATTCACTAATCCCATCCTCTAATCTTGGATTAGTCTCATATTTTTTTCTGATCACTCAATGTTTATAATGTACTCTTACACCTCAAAGTGCTAAATTCCTTTCTTATTCTTCTTTTTCATTTTTTAAACTATTATTAACTTCTATACTTCTAAATGAACCCTTAGAATTATTTTCCCAAGTTTTGAATATAATTCCTTTAGAACTGTTTTGAACTACATTAAATCCATAAATTTATTAGAGAGATTGACATTTAATAAATTTCAGCCTTCTCATGAAAAATCAGGTTATATCTGTTTATCACCACTTTCAGACTTCATTTACATTTTAATAGACTGCTGTAGCTTTCTCTATTTCTGATACTACTTGTTAAAATCATTTCTATTATCAATTGATATGTTTTGTTACTACTGTGAGTTCAATCATGTTTTCGTCATGTCTTCTACGGTTATCTCTAATGTGTTAGAATGCTTTTGCTTTTCTAACTTTTTATGTCTCTGGTGGTATTTATGAATTTTCTTGTCATAGTTGATGTAAGCTTTCTATGCATTTTGCATGAATATAATAACATATCAATAACCTACATTTTTTTTTCTCTTTCAGAACCTGTACTTGCCAGAACTTCTAAAACGACACTCAAAGTTTTGTTGCCTATTTTAATGATGAACTCATATGTGTTTAGCTTATAACTATATGAGATCTCAGTACACTAAACATTTTAAATTCACTGTGGCATTTTATGTAGCACTTCATGCCCCAAACCTTTAAAAAGAAACTTAAGAAGCCCTGGTCCAACACTACAAACCCAGCAGATTTAGACAGCATCAGACTCAAAAAACCTAGATGATACAACCAATTGTTTAAAAGAAGTAGTCTGGATAATACACATAAAAATTAGATAACTTCGTTTGTTGTTTCTAGATGTCATAAAAGTATCTGAATGTGATGGGAAAAAATGTTGAAAGTGACGAAAATGAGGGTAAAAATGCAAAGACCATGCTAACAAGGCATATGGAAAAAAGACTAACCAGGCAAACTACTCGTGGAAAGTTTACATTTTATTAACTACTGAACTGTGGTAATAAACTTTGTGAGCATAACTTGTGTTGCTCATATGGAGTAAGCCCACTGCTGGAGCTCTGGGTATCTCCACTTCCAGACCAATGTCCCTTAAAGCAGCCTGTAGGGCACCTGATCAAAATCACCTGGGTGGACAGTCTCATAAACATGTAGATTCCCCAGGCCAAGTGAATCAGAATAGGAGGAAGGGCTGGAAAACTAAGCATATCATGTTTCCTAGGGACTTCTCATATAAACTAAAATGTAAGGAAGAGAGAGAGAGACAGACAGGCAGGCATAGGGAAAGAGCAAGAGAGTAAGACAGCCCGAGAGAGACAAAAAGAAGCAAAATCAAGAGGGAAATTTCCTTGCACTAGGAAATAAATGGTATTACACCACAAAAAAACTAAAAAAGCTGAATCTGAGAGTCCCTTTAAAATATTATAATTAGATGAGAAATCTTTTCAGAGAAATGAACACACACAGCATATTAAATCACCTACAAGTTATGTGCTCTACATTGTACGAAGCATTTCGAATAATACTAAAATCAAGTGAGGCAACACCTAGCCCATCACAGCTAATCATACTAATGAAATGCCATCTGTATATGCTAGGCAAATTTCTCATCGAATTTCATTGTAATTCACAGATTGTTTTACTGCAAATAAATCAGAAAACATCTTCATCATTCATGAAACCAAGGGGGGGGAGTTATTTCACAGATATCCATGGGAAACTCTTGGATTGACTCAGGCCACCCTATCAGTTCTATAGAAATTAATCTGGGAGTGTGAGTTTGATCTCATCCCTGTAATTTTCCTGATATAAATAACAGAGGTCTGGTTGTTGACACTACATTTAGATGTCAAGTGTCTTCTTTCTTTGTTAGCTGGCACCTCATCAGTCCCAGAAGCTTCACCTCACACCTTGCTTTTAAGTGTGTCTCAGCCATAAATTAGTGACACAATTACACAGTGCTGAATGTCAATTATATCTCAATAAAACTGGAAGTAAACATTAAATTCAATAATTAACAAGCCCTTATTCCTAGTAAGTGATTTATGTTTTGATTCCCTGTGGTAACCAGTTCTCAATGCTTTAGCTTGAACACTAACCACACTCAAAGAAAGGCACAGAGGTCCGAGTATGGATTTTTTTAAATGCTATCGTGTTGGCTATAATTCTTGCACATGGTCTCGAAACGGTGAATTGCAATTTAACTCTTCTAAATTCAGTGGAATGCACTGAGCACCCACTAGGGATGAGGCACTGGTGCTGTGGTGCACGTGCGCGTGCTCAGTCACTAAGCTGTGTCCAACTCTTTGCACTCCCATGGACTAGAGCCCAGAGACCAAGACAAATGAGATTCATCTCTTGGCTGGAGGAGCTTGCAATCAATACCCCATTAAATGGTTTTCATTTGATCTGTTATTCCTAAAGAAAAAAACAAACAAATAAAAAAACACATACAGGAAAAGCAAGACTGGGAGACAGCAGACTGCTCCAAGCTCAGTACTCAAGTGGGAGATTACCTAATCAAGGAGCTTTGCTTTTCAAACTATTAAGGTTTGTAAGTTGATACCAAAGAGATACACCTGCTCAAAGGGTGTTTGAAACTGCGCCCAAGCCATTTTCCTAGTGAACAAAGAAAATATTATTCCTTTACAGCCTTTCTTTTCTTTTTTTTTAATGTAAGAAAACTTTAAACCAAATTCTACATTGATGAATAATGGGGAAAATATTTGAATATTTGTTTGCTTATAGGAGATATCATGTAAAGTGTATATGACCTAAAATAATTCCATAAATGATCATTTCCTTCCCTTTATGGAGGCTAATTTCCTCTGCTTTGACCTGAGCCCCATGCAAATCCCTCACACAGTTCAACCCCTGGGGCCCTATACCCAAGGAGTAGACTTCACTTACATCATCTTCAAGACTAAGATATGGGGGAGAGAGTTGTATCAGCATGGCATTGACGCTAGGAAAACTAAAAACTGGATATGTGGTGCAAGAAAAGCTTTTAACTCTGTTACAAACTTATTAGAGAAATTTAGGAGAAGTTAAAAAAAACAAAAAAACCTTCTCTATTCCCTCCGAAATTCTCATATATAAATGCATATGAATTATAGGAAAAACATTTTGTAAACAACTGTTTAATATTATCTTATAGATTAGTAAAAGTGTGTCATTCAAATCTATTGAAATAATTTAAATAAGAACTATGCATTATAAACCTATAAAGCTAAAACAATTATATATGCATTTTATATATGCATACATATATAAACATTATATAACATATGAAGAACAGTGTGTATATATACATATATAGTGAAGAAAATTTAAGAATATATAATGTTCATGCAAACCTGTTTATATAGTACTTCACACAGAGAAGTATTTCTGGGGAATGTAAACTAAATTACAAAAGGTGTACATCTTGCTATGTAAGAAGATTAAAAATATAGAATAATATTTTTTCTAATAAATACACCTTCCTGAACTTCATTAGTTTTCAAAACAAAAATATTAATTTGAAATCAGAAAAATAGCTGATATAAAATTTTATAACATTATGATACATACCTGGTTGGGAATTTCATTGCAAAGATAATGCATATGTATGTGACTTAAATGTATATATCTAAATTTATATATTTTTGCATTACCCTTCTCTCAATCACATATATATGTACATTTCTTGTCATAATTGGGAGGGAGGGGCTGAAGAGAACTTGTTGCCCCTAGATTTAATGTACACGGTCTCTGACTCACTCTTTTTTTTAAATTTTATTTTATTATTATTATTTTCAATATTGTATTGGTTTTGGCACATCAACATGAATCTGCCACAGGTGTACACGTGTTCCCAATTCTGAACCCTCCTCCCACCTCTCTCCCCATACCATCCCTCTGGGTCATCCCAGAGCACCAGCCCCAAGCATCCTGTATCCTGAATCAAACCTAGACTGGTGATTCGTTTCTTATATATTATACATGTTTCAATGCCATTCTCCCAAATCATCCCACCCTCTCCCTCTCCCCACAGAGTCCAAAAGACTGTTCTATACATCTGTGTCTCTTTTGTACAACCTTTGTTTTCTTTCTTCCTTCATTTCCTCCTTCCTTTTCCTCTTCTGTGCTCCAACCAATATGGCGGCCTCTTCCACAAAATCCTAGCATGCATACTAAGTCACTTCAGTCATATTTGACTCTGCAATTATATGGACCATAGCCCACCCTGGCTCCTCTGTCCATGGGATTCTCCAGACAAGAATACTGGAGTGGGTTGCCATGCCTTCCTCCAGGGGATTTTCCCAACTCAGGGATAGAACCCACATCTCTTACGTCTCCTACATTGGCAGGTGGGTTCTTTACCACCTGGGAAGCCCACTACATCCTAGCCATAAGTCTAAAGCCCAAGGGTCCCTCCCAAGGGATGTGCAGATGTCAACCTTGAATCAAAATACACAGGAAAGAATGCCTTGAACTCAGCAGGAGACAGAGGCAGAAGATGCAGAGAGGACTGCAGTTTAGCTGAACATTTAATGGGCAAGCTTTATTCATGCCCATCCTGCCCGCTATTTGGGGCCAGTAGTGCATGGTACTGTCTGAAGGTGGCTCATTTGAATATCCAGGCAAATTGCATTAGACCAAGGGAACACCTGTGGCAGGTGTGCACAGCATCTGCCTTCCAGAGACTCAAAGTGTGTACACCCTTTGAGCAGGCAGCTCAACAGTCTACTTCATACCAAGTCAAGTGATGCTCCCTTATACATTATACAGCACAAATGTCTTACCACAGAATCTTTCATCTTCATGGGCAGAGGGTCTGAAGCTAACTCTTCTAGATTTTGATGTAAAAATTTATGAAGCAATTTGCACTGAATAAAGGACCTGAAAATGGAAAAAATATACAAGTTTTACTTTTCAAAATATGTGCCTTAAAAAAAAAAGCAGAATCTCGAGCCCCACTCTAGACCTGAATCAGAATCTGCACTGTAACATGATCCTCAGGTGATTCCCATCATATTAAAATTCAAGAAATACTGCTCTAGTCTAAAAAAAATATGTGCCTATTTCAAAGACTGAGGGAAACTGCTTCACCTTTGACCTTACACTCACAAAGGACAAAAGCTAGTGTTCTCTCCTTTAAATTGTTCATAATGTAGAAAAAAAGGAGTGTGTACAAAGACAATGGGTGGATTTTCAAATTCCATCCAGATTAAAGCTGTCCACAGCAGGTATGGGTCCCATTGACCATCATGAGCTAGCTAAGCTCACAGAGATTCTTTATTTCAGCCAGCCCTCAATGTAGTAAAATATTTGTTAAGAAAATCTGTGCAAATGATATTTAAATTTTCTGATTTTCCACGTCTTTCATCTTGCTGCACCTGACAGCCTAAAATTATTATTTTTTCTTCTCCCCCAAAACACTTATATCCGCTTTTATAACTTAAGTCAGTATCTCCCCTGTGTTAGTCCCTTGGTCATGTCCAAGTCTTTGTGACTCCATGAACTGTAGCCCACCAGGCTCTTCTGTCCATGGAATTCTCTAGGCAAGAATACTAGAGTGGGTTTGCCATTTCCTTCCCCAGGGGATCTTCCCTACCCAGGGATAGAATCTAGGTCTCTGCATCTCCCGTAAATGTGGTCAAATGAGATGGTTGATGCCTAACTGAATTGATTGACTGGTACCTGAAACTATGGCACCTGAAGGGTTTTCAGGTCCGAAGTGCATATTTATCAAACACTTAAAAGATACAAAAAAGGGAAAGATTTGAAGGTATATTTTCTAGTGACTAAGGGTTATTATTCGGAGAAGGCAATGGCACCCCACTCCAGTACTCTTGCCTGGAAAATCCCATGGACGGAGTAGCCTGGAAGGCTGCAGTCCATGGGGTCGCTGAGGGTTGGACACGACTGAGCGACTTCACTTTCACTTTTCACTTTCCTGCATTGGAGAAGGAAATGGCAACCCACTCCAGTGTTCTTGCTTGGAGAATCCCAGGGACGGGGGAGCCTGGTGGGCTGCCGTCCATGGGGTCGCACAGAGTCGGACACGACTGAAGTGACTTAGCAGCAGCAAGGGTTATTATTAGGGGGCTTCCCTGGTGGCTCAGAGGTCAAAAACTTTGACACAGACTTCACTTTAAATCCAGAATGCACTGGCCATACTAAGAACAAAAAGCAACAAAATAAAACCTTTCCTTCCAGAGATGTGAGTCTAGTCTCCCCAGGGTAGACTTTATCCCCCTGGCATAAAGGCAGTGATGCCACTTCATGGACCCAGAGGGACTACTTGTCAAGGTTGGTGCTTCTCATATAACTCCCCAAGGGAAGGTCAAAGACAGTGCCTGGGTACAAGAGGACATCTATCACTGGCTTTGTGAGTTTTGCTCCAAAACCACCAGGGCCAAGCTTCAGCATGTCCTTGAACTTGACCTCTGGTTTTCATTCATTTCTGGTTAGTCCTGGGTTTCTCTCACCATCACCCAGGGACCAACGGTTTAACAAGGAAAGAGTTCAAGCACCCTGAGCACTGGATGAGAGGGTGAGGCTGCAGGGCCAGTGGATAGCTGTGTGTGTGTGTGTGTGTGTGTGTGTGTGTGTGTGTTACTCACAGGAGCACAGAGGGGTCGCTGCTCTGCCTGCTCAGATGGTAGGAAAGTGCAACCAAGAGCCCACAGAAAGCTGAAAACAGTGCCGGGATGTGCTGCGTGCTCCAGGGTTCCTGAGCAAAAGATCAGAGAGCCAAGTCATTCCCAGGCTGGGTGTGGAAGAGCAGGATCGCATTCCAGAACATACTTAGCCGGCCTCCCGAAGGTCCAGCTGGATAGACATGGTGCTCTGGGATCATTCCCACCAGTGGACATGCAAGCACCTGATGGCTCCTGGAAATCTTGCCCATGAATGTACCAGCATTGATTTTGAGGGGGCATTTCAAACAAACTGTACACATCTATAAGAATATATTAACTTCATCTTTTCTGAAATTAAGTACAGGATTTTTATAAGATGAAACATTAAGCACATATTGCTGCTTTTGAGTTCAATACAATCCTTAATAATAACTATAAAGATTGTATTTATTAATATTTATTTAATTAATGGTTTAAAAGGGAGTGAGTACATGTGAGCTTAGTCGCTTCAGTCATGCCCAATTCTTTGTGACCCTATGGACTGTAGCTCGCCAGGCTCCTTTGTCCATGGGATTCTGCAAGCAAGAATACCAGAATGGGTTGCCATGCCCTCCTCCAGGGGATCTTCCCGACCCAGGGATTAAATCTGCGTCTCCTGTGGATGTGTCAATATGGCATAAGAAACCAAATCAACTAGTGGACTGAGGCTCGGTGAAGAGAAAAATGGCTCGAAAGGAAAACAGCAAGATACTTCACAATTAATTGGATATCAGCCCAGATGCCAATAACCGAGGCACTGCACCCAGGGCAAAGAAGAAACGCAGGGAATATGTGTTCCCATTGTGAGTGGCACGGTGATCTGGGACCAAGGTCTCCTTCCTGATAGAAGCATCGTGTCTTTTACACAAGGAAGGAAACCTCGGTATATTCAGCCTTTTCAACCTCCATCAAGAGAATCTGCCGATGGATTCCGAAAGCTGGACCAAGGAAAGGACTCCAAGACTTCTCCCTTAAGATTTTGATCCCTTAACTCACCGAGTGCCTTATTTGATAAGGACAAATTGTTCATTTTGCTTAAAATCAAAAATACAAGTGACTGAGTCAAGTGTGCTCAGATTATACCTGTAACCACTCAGATGGCCTGAAGAATCTAATGTTATACCAGGTACAGAGAGGGGTTTCAGTTTCACAGGTCTCTCCCTCCTAGACATTAAAATGCATTCCTTCTGTCTCTGCCCCAGCGAAGGTCCAGGACCTGGAGAGCAGCATCTGGAAGGAACTGAAGGCACTCGGCCTCGTGGGGCCTGCAGAGCTGTAGCGGAGCAGTCAGGAGGCAAGGCCGGCCGCTGATGCACCTCCAGGCGTCCAGTCTCCATCAAGGGCTCCTCCAAACTCTCAGATCAGTATTCTCAGGGCTGGTGCAGGGAGTCTCTAGGGTCCTGAAGGCTCCAAGGCTTCACCTGTTATTTTCCTGATTCTTCCCATCAATTTTGCCAATGAATTCCAGAGCAGTGAGAAAAGCATTCTCTGCCTTCCTCTTCTCTTCCCTTTGGAGTCAGCAAAGCGCCCTCTCACCCACCTTTTCCCATGACCAGGGACAGGGGTCCTTCCTTCTTTCTCAGGCTGACCTGCTCTTCATGCCCATGAAGTCCTCCTCTTAATCCACACACATTCCTGACATGGAGGACAGACATCCTCTCTTTTTAAAATTTATTTACTTTAATTGGAGGCTAATTACTTTACGATATTGTAGTGGTTTTTGCCATACATTGACATGAATCAGCTATGGGTGTGCATGTGTCCCCCATCCTGAATCCCCCTCCCACCTCCCTCCCCATCCCATCCCTCAGGCCCATCCCAGTGCACTCACCCTGAGCACCTTGTTTCATGCATCGAACCTGGACTGACAATCTATTTCACATATGGTAATATACATGTTTCAATGCCATTCTCCCAAATCATCCCGCCCTTGCCTTCTCTCACAGAGTCCAAAAGTCTTTTCTCTTGTCTCTTTTGCTGTCTCACATACAGGGTCATCGTTACCATCTTTCTAAATTCCATATATATGTGTTAGTATACTGTATTGGTGTTTTTCTTTCTGACTTACTTTGCTCTGTATAATAGGCTCCAGTTTCATCCACCTCATTAGAACTGATTCAAATGCATTTTTTTTAATGGCTGAGTAATTTCCTTTGTGTATATGTACCACAGCTTTCTTATCCATTCATCTGCTGATGGACATCTAGGTTGCTTCCATGTCCTGGCTATTTTAAACAGTGCTGCAATGAACATTGGGGTACACATGTCTCTTCCTGGTTTCCTTGGTGTGTATGCCCAGCAGTGGGATTGCTGGGTTGTATGACAGTTCTATTTC
>SJYT01018608.1:51885-85325 GCA_006410635.1 Cephalophus harveyi
AATCCTTGCATCCCTGGGATAAAGCCCACTTGGTCATGACGTATGATCTTTTAAATATGTTGTTGGATTCTGTTTGCTAGAATTTTGTTAAGGATTTTTGCATCTATGTTCATCAGCGATATTGGTCTGTAGTTTTCTTTTTTTTCATTGGTCCCTACTGCCCTGCCTGGTTGGATGGCATCACTGACTCAATGGACATGAGTTTGAGCAGACTCAGGGCAATAGTGAAGGACAGGGAAGCCTAGTATGCTGCAGTTCATGGGGCTGCAAAGAGTCAGATACAACGTAGCAACTGAACAAAAACTGCCCTGCCTATAAAGACGCTGAGGTTGCTGACATCTTTATGAAGCTAACATGATATTGTAAACCAACCAGCCATCAATAAAGTAAAATAAAAATGCAAAGGTTCCCCACCTCAGTTACCCTGCAAAGCCAGGATGCTCTCTCCTCTCCAGTGCCCCCATCAGCCCTGCAGGAGGCTCCTGACCTGCCACTGCTTCTGTCACATGGGGCATCTCCTCACAGCACAGGCTTCAAGGTGAGCCAATGTGTATTTGAATCCTAGTCCTGCCAGGGGTGAGCTGTGTGGCCTTGGTTAAGTTACTTTACGTCTCTGAACACTGTGTTAGCTTGCTGTTCTTCAGAAAATAACACATACACAAGGGTTGCTGCAAGGGTACTTTTCTATACACCTGGCCATTTTTTAAAGTTGTTGGTTATGAGAGGTTCAATGCAGCCTCTACTTGGTGACTGGTACCCAGTGCTCTGTGCCAGACTGTCCTGGGCTGTTTCCTCTCCTTCTATCCACAGTCAGCTGGTCCTAATGTGTTATCGATGCACCTTGCAATGCACCTCCAATTGGTCCCTTCCTTTTATTGCATCCAACTGGGTCAGCTTTCCACTGCCTCATTCCAGGGCTATTGTTAACCACTTCATAATGGGAAGATATAACAATGGTCTCCACATCCCTCCCCACAACACTCCTCACTCCACTGACCCCATGATTCATCCCCCTTGTAATAAAAGAGTGGACCTTCCATAAAATGTAAATCAGTCACATGATTTCCCTCAATCAGTATTTTTCAGAGATTCCTATTGCCTCTCAAAATAATCTACTCCACAGGAAGCTAATAACCCAACTAGAATCTAGCCCAAGCTCAACTCTTCAGCCTCCTTCCACATATTTAGGAGAGTCACCGCAGCAAAACCATAAAAATGTGTTGCCTCCTGTCCCCACCACCCCACCTTCATGTACAACATTTCATCTGCCCAGAGAGCTCTTTCACAATGAACCAAAAACCACTTCATAATGGGAAGATATAACAATGGTCTCCACATCCCTCCCCACAACACTCCTCACTCCACTGACCCCATGATTCATCCCCCTTGTAATAAAAGAGTGGACCTTCCATAAAATGTAAATCAGTCACATGATTTCCCTCAATCAGTATTTTTCAGAGATTCCTATTGCCTCTCAAAATAATCTACTCCACAGGAAGCTAATAACCCAACTAGGATCTGGCCCAAGCTTCAGCCTCCTTCCACACATTTAGGAGAGTCACAGCAGCAAAACCATAAAAATGTGTTGCCTCCTATCCCCACCACCCCACCTTCATGTACAGCATTTCATCTGCCCAGAGAGCTTGGTTCCACAATGAACCAAGTTCATTCCCCTCTGCCTGGTGAACTCCTATCCATGCTTCAGTGCCCAGTATAAGAAGTCCCACCTGCTTGGTGCAATCTCCCTCACTTCCCAGACAAATAGAAGCTCTCGCCTTGCATCAGAACCATCTTTCATACACATCTACATCAATTTTTAAGATATCTTAGTCCTGTTACTTGTAGGCATGGGTAGGAGCTGCCCTCTTGGGATTCCCTGGGGAGGGGCAGTTTGCATCTCCCTTGACCTGTACTTGGCACCAATGTTACCACATCAATCCATCCTTGAGAGAATGACTACACAATTACAGTTTTCATGATTACATTCATCCCTCTTCTATGACCCCTGTGAAAAAAATGTTTCAACAAGGAAAGAGGGTGGGGCTGGGAGTGAGTGGGAGGGAGGCTCAAGAAGGAGGGGATATATGTATATTTACAGCTGATTCACATTGCTGTTCAGCAGAAAGTAGCACAACACTGTAAAGCAAATATCCTCCAATTAAAAAAAAGAAAAAGAAATATTCTTGTGCAGTTCACCACCTTCAATATCACCTTGGCAGAAAGGATTTCAATAATAAAGACATACAAAACATTGTATAGATTTAAAAAAAGAAAGAAAGAAAGAAAAGAAGGTGAAGAAAATAGGTAGCTTAAAGGAAAGAGGGTGGGGCTGGGAGTGAGTGGGAGGGAGGCTCAAGAAGGAGGGGATATATGTATATTTACAGCTGATTCACATTGTTGTTCAGCAGTAAGTAGCACAATGCTGTAAAGCAAATATCCTCCAATTAAAAAAAAGAAAAAGAAATATTCTTGTGCAGTTCACCACCTTCAACATCACCTTGGCAGAAAGGATTTCAATAATAAAGACATACAAAACATTGTATAGATTTTAAAAAAAAAGGAAAGAAAGAAAAGGTGAAGAAAATAGGTAGCTTAAATCGAATGTGGGCCAGGCAGTGAAATGCCACAGAAATGATAGACTATCAGAGCAAAGATATCTCATGAACTTAAAACTAATTCTTTTCATTCCAACCACACCCCCAATGACAGACAGTTTATTCTGGAACTTGGGAGTTTTAGTCTTTCTTGAAAGTTCATTCGCCCAACATTTATTGGCCACCTCCCAGGTGCCAGGCACCAAGGAGCACATCTTGCGGAGAACAGCACAGGTGTCGAGGGAGGGAAGAATACAAACAATTGTGATGAGGAGTGACAGGCAATGGACAGGGAAGTGCCTGGTGCTGGGTGCACACCCCCAATGACAGACAGTTTATTCTGGAACTTGGGAGTTTTAGTCTTTCTTGAAAGTTCATTCGCCCAACATTTATTGACCACCTCCCAGGTGCCAGGCACCAAGGAGCACATCTCTGCGGAGAACAGCACAGGTGTCGAGGGAGGGAAGAATACGAGCAATTGTGATGAGGAGTGACAGGCAATGGACAGGGAAGTGCCTGGTGCTGGGTGTTCGCTGGGCAGGAAGCAGAGGTTCCACTGAGTCCAGAGAGTGGCATTTAAGTGGAGCCTCACACAGAAGAAATGCGGAGAATACCGTTCTTCCCCTGCAGTTGCTTCTGGGAAGCCCAAGCTGGGCTCTGGGGGCACTGGGGGTGCATGGAGCTGACCCCTGCCATCCTTACCTATACTCTTCCTCTCCCGGCTCTGGACACCCACCTGCACCTTCTCCCCTTTCATCTCATACTTGGTTGTTACAAAAACACGGACAAAAAGTTTTCCCAAAGAGAGAAACTTGCTAAACGCCATTTCCTCCCTCTGATTTCTCTGTGCTTGCCTCTTTGCATGTTTACCTCACAATTTCGTGAAGGCAGAGGGCTTCCTTCCAAATGCAGCCCATTAAGAATGCAAAAAGGAAAAAATCATTATGAGAAGGATTTAGTAACCATGACCAGGAAAATAATGGTCCCTGAAAGGAACAAGGAGAAACAAGTCAGGGGAATATATGTCAGCAGAAGTGGATTCCAGGCTCATCACTTCCTGGAATGAATGATTCTGTGGAAGGGACTGAGTGGTTCAGCTTCTGCTTCCTGAAATGACACCCTTCCTGAAATACTGCCGCAATGCCTTAATGATATTTGAAACGGCCTTCCACGCTGCAAAGTAGTATGCTGATGTTAGTTTTTCATTAATTGGAAAAGAAAGGGCACCCATGATGGATGGTCTTTGCAGACAATAAATTAAAGTGAAACTAAATATACTTAAATAATTAAGTTTACCTACTTTTATTCACCCAATACCCTTATCTAATTCTTCTCTCATTTACTCTCTACTTAATTAAATCTCTGCAGTGCAAACGTGAAAGGACAGCTCCTAGTACTGAGGGACTCTCCCTCTTTACCTACTAAACTAGCAGTTAGTAGGCAAGAGAACAGGAGGTAAAAATATCTAATGTGAAACAGTGGAGTTAGAGGGGAGGGACATTGCCCCCATTCCTTCTACTTCTTAGCATTTATCTTAGCTTGTCACTACAGGTCTGTATAAATATCATTTGATTAATCTGTGATCCCTCCACTGGGTCGAGCCCATTGACAGCAGAGACTCATGCTTTCTCCCAGTGTTTTCTGAACACTCTGTGCAGGGCCCAGGCCCTGAAAGGCCCTTAATAAATATGTATGGTACCAATGCCCTGGATTTGAACAACCGTTACTTCCTTATTCTGCAATGCAGACCTAAGAAGGGAACCGCCCAGATCATTTTATTTAGGTATCTACAAGAACACAGAAGGTTGGTTTTTCCCAGTGCAGAGCAGTAGTTAAAAGCACGGGCTCTGGTGCCGGTTCCCTCCCAACTCTGCTGATTATTAGCACAAAGATACTGGGCAAGCTTTTAAGCCTCAGTTTCCTTTTTGGGTGGTGCTAGTGATAAAGACTGTTTCCCTGGTGGCTCAGATGGTAAAGAATCTGCCTGCAGTGCAGGAGACCTGGGTTCGATCCCTGGATCAGGGAGATCCCCTGGAGAAGGGAATGGCAACCCACTCCCATACCACTGTGCGTATTTTCCACCCCAACCTCAGATCCTCACACAACTCTTCCCAGAAAGAACCTGGGCTCCCCTGAGCTTGGGCAGACTGCAAAAAGGCAGACCACCTGGATCTCCTTAGGCTTTCTACTGGCAACACCCTCAAGCTCCAAGTTCTTGGCCTTGTTCATTTTTTCAACAGATGCAGTTATATAATATATAAAAAAGGAGGCAAATTTCTCAGGAAATCATGGCTAGAAAGACTATTTGGATATATAGGAGTGATTTTTTCATGTTCAGAATGCCAGCATCTTGGAATGTGAAGTCAAGTGGGCCTTAGAAAGCATCACTACGAACAAAGCTAGTGGAGGTGATGGAATTCCAGTTGAGCTGTTTCAAATCCTGAAAGATGATGCTGTGAAAGTGCTGCACTCAATCTGCCAGCAAATTTGGAAAACTCAACAGTGGCCACAGGACTGGAAAAGGTCAGTTTTCATTCCAATTCCAAAGAAAGGCAATGCCAAAGAATGCTCCAACTACCACACAATTGCACTCATCTCACATGCTAGTAAAGTAATGCTCAAAATCCTCCAAGCCAGGCTTCAGCAATACGTGAACCGTGAACTCCCTGATGTTCAAGCTGGCTTTAGAAAAGGCAGAAGGTCAGGAAGCAACGGTTAAAACTGGACATGGAACAACAGACTGGTTCCAAATAGGAAAAGGAGTTCGTCAAGGCTGTATATTGTCACCCTGCTTATTTAACTTCTATGCAGAGTACATCATGAGAAATGCTGGACTGGAAGAAACACAAGCTGGAATCAAGATTGCCGGGAGAAATATCAATAACCTCAGATATTCAGATGTCACCACCCTTATGGCAGAAAGTGAAGAGGAACTAAAAAGCTTCTTGATGAAAGTGAAAGAGGAAAGTGAAAAAGTTGGCTTAAAGCTCAACATTCAGAAAACAAGATCATGGCATCTGGTCCCATCACTTCATGGGAAATAGATGGGGAAACAGTGGAAACAGTGTCAGACTTTATTTTGGGGGGCCCCAAAATCACTGCAGATGGTGACTGCAGCCATGAAATTAAAAGATGCTTACTCCTTGGAAGAAAAGTTATAACCAACCTAGATGGTATATTCAAAAGCAGAAACATTACTTTGCCGACTAAGGTCCGTCTAGCCAAGGCTATGGTTTTTCCTGTGGTCATGTATAGATGTGAGAGTTGGACTGTGAAGAAGGCTGAGCGCCGAAGAATTGATGCTTTTGAAATGTGGTGTTGGAGAAGACTCTTGAGAGGCCCTTGGACTGCAAGGAGATCCAACCAGTCCATTCTGAAGGAGATCAACCCTGGGATTTCTTTGGACGGAATGATGCTAAAGCTGAATACTGGAGTTTCAGTACTTTGGCCACCTCATGCGAAGAGTTGACTCATTGGAAAAGACTCTGATGCTGGGAGTGATAGGGGGCAGCAGGAGAAGGGGACGACCGAGGATGAGATGGTTGGATGGCATCACGGACTCAATGGACGTGAGTCTGAGTGAACTCCGGGAGATGGTGATGGACAGGGAAGCCTGGCGTGCTGCGATTCATGGGGTCGCAAAGAGTCGGACATGACTGAGTCCAACTGATAAACATATAATATACAGATTTTGGAGTCACACTAGACTGGAAGTCAGTAGGCCTAAATGATAGAGTCATTTCTGTCAATAACTGTCATGTGCCCTTGGACAGGTGGTTTAACACAATTCTGCCTCAGTTTCCTTTTCTGTAAAGCAATGGAGTGAATCTGAAGAGTGCTGGGAATGCTTCCAGCTTTAACGTTCTATGATTACATTATTTTTATCTTTACTTTCAAGAAATCACTTCACATCATATGTGTTTGCCTATATGCATACTTCTAAATAGCTTGTCATCCCTTTTTATGTTTTTCTTCCTGGAACTCTGCTGTTTCTATAGAGAGAGAAGCTGTCATTTAAAGAAGGAAATGGTCCAAAGTAAAGAACTTACATTCCAGGATATGTGATTTTTGTAATCATGCTCTTTGCTTGTTTTCACATTCACATTAAATGGCTGAAGAGGAGCCAGCAACAATGCCAGGATGAGAAGAGGAATTTAAAGAAATTAAGGAAATGTGCAATAAATTGCATGTCTTAACCTATCAAACTATTTTAAATCTTGAGAAAACTGCTATTTTTTAAAATTTGATGTTGCCTTGTTGCCATATGGTCTGTATCTTGTACTTAGTTATAGCAGGCAGCCCATCTCTTATCATTATTATTGTGAACAGCAGGATGTAAATGGCCTGACCTAAACCAGCTAGGCATGAACGTGTTAACTCCCTCAATACTTAACTAGAATGCACACCATATGCATGTGTGTAATTAGCCTTATGCTTTTTATGTTCCAACCTTGAGTCTTTTTTTTTTTTCAAAAAGTTATTATAATTTAATTTTGTGTTTTTGTAATGATACCATTTTTTTTCAATTAAGAAATGTTAGTTACTTTTTTTTCCCCAATAATCACCCTCTTATCTGAGTTCATCACTAGGAGAGAAAAATTGCTTCACATTATCTTGAGTAACATTTGGATGAGCTATCAGTCATCAGCGGAAATTAACCTGAACATGTCTCCAATGAGATGAAGAACATTTAGGCATGCCAGCTGGAAGACATTTACAGTTTCATTTTTCCAACTTCCTCAGAAAAATCTTTCCCGTGCACATCTGTGAAGGTTTCATAATGATTCGAGTGATGTGAGCTTTGTGTGGCATTCGGGCACTCAGAGACATTTAAACCACCCTGAAGTATCAGAAATGCACCTAAAATTTAAGAGCAAGAAGCTTTTCAGTTCTCACATTGTAGCTCTGCCCTCTGGTTCATGATTGATTAAAGGCTACTGCCAACTTTCTAAAAGGCAGCTCAAAGCACACAAAGCCTCTTCAATATAGTGTTTTTCCCCTCTGATCCCTTCATTCTGAGGATTATTAACCTTAAAACTTGAAGGAACCTGCAGATCATCTGGTCCAACCCAATAAATTTGATAGCTGAAGAGACTGGCTCCAGAGAGACCAAGGCATTACCCAAATCTCTACACCCACCTGTGACAATATGAGGACAAAGCCCAGGGCTATGTTGTATCTATTACATTAGGGTGATTCTCTTGTTATTTCAAAATTATAAATATATTCATTATGTTTCTAGATTATAGTCACATGTCAAGGCTTTCATGAATAATGATTATAAACCAAAGCGGATGTGCAAAGCAGTATAAATATATTTTTAACAACATAGGAAAATTACCCTCGCTCACTATGAAAACTTCATTTATCCTTATGGTAGATAGACTTTATGGTTCACATATAGCGAGGTTATTGTAAGCAATGATCCAAGATGTCTAATATCTTATAAACAAAATAAGAAAATTACCTGATAGCTTTAATTATGTCAATATTCCAAATCAGATCTTTTTTGAAGTTAGCTTCTGTTAGGAAAAAGAGGAGTTTTGAACCACCTGTTAAAGTCAGATTGTGAAGATTTCAAAGAGCCTCAAAGACTTTCCCCTCCTTCTAGAAATTCCCTTGTTTAAACAGTTTCAGATGTATAAAAATCTACTATTTTAAAGAATTTACTAAGTAGATTTTTTTGGAATCTTTAAAATCTAATGAAGCTTTATTACATGGTAGAACTGTCTCTTGAGAAATCTGTATGCAGGTCAGGAAGCAACAGTTAGAACTGGACATGGAACAACAGACTGGTTCCAAATAGGAAAAGGAGTACGTCAAGGCTGTATATTGTCACCCTGCTTATTTAACTTCTATGCATGACTGCAGCCATGAAATTAAAAGACGCTTACTCCTTGGAAGAAAAGTTATGTCCAACCTAGATAGCATATTCAAAAGCAGAGACATTACTTTGCCGACTAAGGTCCGTCTAGTCAAGGCTATGGTTTTTCCTATGGTCATGTATGGATGTGAGAGTTGGACTGTGAAGAAGGCTGAGCGCCGAAGAATTGATGCTTTTGAACTGTGGTGTTGGAGAAGACTCGAGAATCCCTTGGACTGCAAGGAGATCCAACCAGTCCATTCTGAAGGAGATCAGCCCTGGGATTTCTTTGGAAGGAATGATGCTAAAGCTGAAACTCCAGTACTTTGGCCACCTCATGAGAAGAGTTGACTCATTGGAAAAGACTCTGATGCTGGGAGGGATTGGGGGCAGGAGGAGAAGGGGATGACCGAGGATGAGATGGCTGGATGGCATCACTGACTCGATGGATGTGAGTCTGAGTGAACTCCGAGAGATGGTGATGAACAGGGAGGCCTGGTGTGCTGCGATTCATGGGGTCACAAAGAGTCGGACATGATGAGCGACTGAACTGAACTGAGAACTGTCTCTGGATTCAAATCCAACCTCTGTCATTTACTGGCCATATGATTTGGGGAAAAGCTCTCTAAGCTTCAATTTTCCTCAGAGAATAGGAAAATATAAAAAGGAGCTCACTGAGTCATAACATGAATTAACTGACAACCCCCTAGCTTAACTCCTCATACAGAGGCACTCAAAAAATGGTTGCTCACTTTCCAAAGGCTTATGAACCACTCCCATAAACCTTGCAGTGTTGAAGGGTCCCATATGTCACCTCTAAGACAGTTCATCACAGGTAGAAGTAAAATCTTTATCGAGTCATAATTACTCACATTTGTTTGGATAATATGGTCACCCTACCTAGAAGAAAAGAGGCTATTGACAGATATTTTTAGAGCCTTTCAAAAGTGATATTTCTACAAAGTCATTAAGAACAAGAATAGATCAAAAGATGGGCAGTGAAATTCTCCTAACCTTGACCTTTGACTTACACCAACCTAGCATCTAATTTTTTTTTTTTTTTTTTTTTTTTGGACCTGAGAATTGCCTAACTTTTTTTGTATGCTAATACTGAAATATATACAGGGCTTTCCTGGTGGCTCAGAGGTTAAAGCGTCTGCCTGCAATGTGGGAGACTAGGGTTCAATCCCTGGGTTGGGAAGATCCCCTGGAGAAGGAAATGGCAACCCACTCCAGTATCTTGCCTGGAGAATCCCATGGAGAGAAGAGCCTGGTAGGCTACAGTCTACGGAGTCGCAAAGAGCTGGACACGACTGAGCGACTTCACTTTCACTTTCAATACTGAAATAAACTATAAATATCTATACACTCATGAACTCAGTGAAAGAAAATGAAGTACAGTTTTGAGGAAAGCCAAGCATAGAAAACTTGGCAGGTGGGGGCAGTTTGGGGTGCATCTACAAGTTTAGGGGTTCTCTCACACAAACCGAGAACAAAGAACAAGGGGACCTGAGCCCATGGAAAACCCCTTTCCTTATTCAAATATAAAGTATTTCTTACCTTCATAATCTAATTGTAGTGTGAGATATTCACAAATGAAGGTATAGTTTCAGCCACAAAGGTATAATTTTTTTCTTTTGTTTTTCTTCTTAAATTTTCTAATTCTTGTTAATTGTAGTGGTTTTGCCATACATTGACATGAATCCACCACGGGTGTACATGTGTTCCCAATCCTGAACACCCTTCCCACCTCCCTCCCCATCCCATCCCTCTAGGTCATCCCAGTGCACCAGCCCTGAGCACCCTGTCTCATGCATCAAACCTGGACTGGTGATAAAATGTCTGTTTAGTTCTTTGGCCCATTTTTTGATTGGGTTGTTTATTTTTCTGGAATTGAGCTGCAGGAATTGCTTGTGTATTTTTGAGATTAATTCTTTGTCAGTTGCTTCGTTTGCTATTATTTTCTCACACAAATGAATATATACTTTCAGCCACAAAAGTATAATTTTATATTAGTATTTATAAATATAATTACAATGCAGACATTTAATGTGGCATGTGGAATTGAAGGTATGAATCATACCTAGGACATATGATTATAAAGATACTAGTTTCCAAAAAGTAATATGGTAGAGTTTTTATGTTGTTTTTCTTTGTTTTGTTGTTATTGCATTTATGTGACTCTCAGAATAACAATTTTTGCAACTCTCAGAATAACAATTTTTGCTTCTGTTATATGTATGTGTGTGTGTATCACAGTAAGTAGGCTAGCAGTGCCATTAGTATTTATTCACACTTACAAGACTCCTATAGTTTTGTCTTTTCAGAAAGTATTTTTCCTTACTATAATGGAGGAGATTTCATTGTGATTTCTGGGCACACATTACCCTTCCCAGACCTGGAAAGACCTGCTTTCTATATCAGTCAATATGGAAGATACAAATAAGTAATTAACACATGTTCAGTACAAACGAGTACTCTGCTTAGCACTTTTCATGCATTATCTAATTTAATGCCCACAGCCCTATGAGATAAGTTTTATTCTCAGCACCATTTTATAGATAAGGAAAGTACAGTATAGAAAACTAAGTGTATAAAAGTTAAATAGCATGTTCATGTGGTAATTATCACAGCCATCCAAGTATAATCTGACTTCAAAGTCAGTGACAATTAACATCCCTTATTACACATAGTATGCTCCACAGATTTTTAAAAAAATTCTTTTTGCACATGTTCTTCTAAAACAGGAAAAAGCAGGCATGCCAGNTTCATGTGGTAATTATCACAGCCATCCAAGTATAATCTGACTTCAAAGTCAGTGACAATTAACATCCCTTATTACACATAGTATGCTCCACAGATTTTTAAAAAAATTCTTTTTGCACATGTTCTTCTAAAACAGGAAAAAGCAGGCATGCCAGAGTATCTGTAGTGTGATGACTGCATTTTTGGCCATTTTAATAGCATGATAATGGAGAGGGAAATGGCAACTCACTCCAGTATTCCTTCCAGGATAGTCACACGGACAGAGGAACCTGGTGGGCTACAGTGCATGAGGTCACAGAGAGTCGGACACAACTTAGGGACTGAACAACATCAACAGAGAGTATGATGGTAAAATTCAGAGGCATGAAAGAACAGATACTACCAAAAATTTGTCAGAAGTTAAAAAAAATATGAAAATATATATACATCAGTAATAATGAGTGGGCAATGAGAAATAGAAGAGATCCATCAAGATGCAAGTTGCTAGGATATTTGGGAAGGTTCCCATGAAAAATGGTTCTTGTTTGGAAAGAAGGTTCATTGTCTTTGAAAATGCATTGTCAGAGAAGGGAGTAGAATGTGTGGGTTGATCTATCAACCCTAAACAGTTTACCATCCTTCATAGCTTTTACAGAGGAAAAATAGAAAAAGCATTTGTTTGCTACCACCTGAGACTCAGTGAAGATATGAAGGAGATTTGTCCAGCCTGCTTGAAAATAGGGATGTTCTGTAAGGAAGCCAAAAAGTGCTACTGGCCCAAATACATCTGGAGAGTAATTAGCTTTAGCAAACCACCAACAATATCAGCTTGATCACCAGCAAGACCCAGTCACGATAATGAAGCTATCTATGTTTACTCTAGTATGATCGTGACAGGCACAACGTCAGTATGTTTAAATCATTCTAGCAATTTAACATTCCTATAAATTAACTCAAGAGATCAATACCAAGTGTCAACAAAGTGTTATGGACCTGTGACCATGGGTGGGAATTTCTACCACTTATTCTAATGCCTTAGTCAAGGTCTTCATGTCCCAGGGCCTCAATTTTATCAGTAAAGTTAGAATCACTCAGAAAGCCTTTGTGGAACAACTACTAAGCACTTGGTTCTGCATTGTAGGATATTAAAAGTAGAAGAAGACAGAGCCCACCCCTCTCCCAGGATTTAGAATAATATATATTCCTACTCAAGGAAATAGAAACACTGGCTATCAGTAATGTTAGCACTTCACTATTCTTTTCTTTTTTTAAGGAATATATGGAATTCCATATATTTCTAGGGAATATATGGAACATTTAAGAGGTATGCATGTTCAGTTGCTCAGCTGACTTTGCAACCCCATGGACTATAGCCTGCCAGGCTCCCAGGTTTGACCCAGGGATAGAACCCAAGTCTCCTGCATCTCCTGTATTGCAAGTGGATTCTTTACCGCTGAGCCACGGGGGAAGCCAGGGGATATGAGATTCCAACAAAAGAGACAAGGTCTCACTGTGTTGCCCAGGTTGGACTGCAGCGGCTATTCACAGGCACCATCCCGCTACTAATCAGCACAGGAGTTCTGACCTGCTCCGTTTTTGACATGGACCAGTTCACCCTTCTTTAGGTAACCTGCTGGTCCCCTGTGGCCACGAGGTCACCATGTGAATGCTGAACTTTATTTAGACACCCATCAGCATAGCGCACCACAGCCTGGAATTCCTGGACTCAATCCATCCTCCTGCCTCTGCCTCCCAAGTAACTGGGACTATAGGCACCAGGCACCAAGCCCTCTTCCTAATCAAGACATCAGACCTCATCAGCTATGCTCAGGTGAGTGGAAGAATCTCTATCTGTTTCGCTTATCTTTGTAAAGTTTTGTAAAAATTCAGTTCACTGGTCACATTGCTGCTGGGAAACCCATGGAAAGGCTCTAGAAATGCAGAATTAGAGTTGTATGGAGTAATCTAAGTATCTCCCATGTTTCCATTTTCAGTGGTTATAAACAACCTCTGGAATCAGACTACTTGTGTGTTCATGTTCTAGCTCTGCCACCGTTGCTCTGGGGTGAATAAGCCTTGGTTTTGTCATCTCTAAAATGAAATTGTGAACACTTTAGTGAGAATTAAATAATATCCATACATATAATACGTTTTAGAAGCATGACTGACATAGGAATTCGCTATTATCAAAATGATCCTCTCCACACAGATCACTAAGGATGCAGGGTCCAGTAGGTGTCAATATAGCTGCAGGAAGCTATGGATTTGTCTTTGCAACAAGTATCTAAACCCAGATTAAATTAACTATTCAAGTTACAATTTATCATTGATGCTAAGCCATAAAAATATATTTCTGACATGAGACAAAATGAAGAACAGAGGCCATTGTTATATATGGTTAAAAGTTTATAATTAATAGAAATGTATTTATGTGTGTGTGTCTTCAGGAAAAGACAGATAGCACACATGCTTAAACCAGATATTAGTGTGTTCCTCTCAACAAAATGTGCAGTCCTTTCCTTCAGTACTTAATAGTAATAACTTCCAAACTAATGACAAAATAATATCAAACATTAATTAAAAGCAATAACATTCACCTAAAATATATGTATATATTATATATATATATTTCTAAGTTCACAGATAGAAACAAGCTGCAGTTCAGAAAGAAAAAGAACCCAAGATTATTTGACATTTTTTGGCAGTTTCTCTTGGAAGCATTAAATTCTATTTAACCTTTAGTATTAGCTTCTCATTGAACTTGTCCAGAGAGCAGGAAGGAGTTCTGTTAGTATATTTTATGGTTTCTAAACTCTAACACGTTATGTTTTTAATACATGAGCATTCAGAAGCTCAACCCTTTTTCTAAATAAGAAATTTGTCCTCCAGTTAACATCCTGACCTGAAGATTTGTACATTTGCTATTACTTTCAAAGAACTGTCTCCAGCACATAATTAGTTGAATCCATAAAGGATATTAATACATCCCCATTATAAATCATTTTGTTATTTCATTCCTTTTTCCTAAGTTTTTAGAATGGAACTTACATCATGCTTAAGGTTTTTACTTCTGTGTACAACTAAACTATGAGTGATGACAAGATGTCACAATGTGTCCAGTATGACTTTTCACCAAAAGAGATTATGTGTACAGATAAAATCAAAATATGCCACACAACACGTTAAACACCTGGGGCTTTATAATCCCTGTTAACATAATGAAAATCTCTTTAGAGGCAGCTTTAAATTTTTATAGGTTTAACTTTTTACTGGTTCACTGTCTCTCAAACTCTTCAACTATTAGTTTTTCTTGAGGTATCTATTAACATTTTATAGAAAACTTGTTTCCAGTAGAATACGTTTTGGAAAGTAATAATGACAAACACAGAGCAGCCCTTCACATATCCAAAAAAGGTCACCTGTCAGGAGCAAAACTAGACCTCGAGGGACAAGCAGGCCTCTGAAGTAGCTGCAAAATAATTCACAGCTGGCCCATAGCAAATGCATGTGCTGCGTTCTAAATCACTTCAGTTGTGTCCAACTTCACAACCCCATGGACTATAGCCCATTAGGCTCCTCTATCCATGGGATAATTGCTGGAGTGGGTTGCCATGTGTTCCTCCAGGGGATCTTCCCGACCTAGGGATTGAATCTGTGTCTCTTGTGTCTCCTGAATGGGCAGGTGGATTCTTTACCACTAGCGCCACCCTGCGTCAGTAAATGAGCTTCCCCTTGGTTCTTCACTCACACACCCATCTCCTGGAGATGGAGAGGAAAGCAAACAGCATCATGCAACCATAAAAGCACAGCAAAGTGAGACCATTTAAAGACAGAAAAACAGTCCTGTACGTGCCTATAGTTTGAGCATTCTTTGGCATTGCCTTTCTTTGGGATTGGAATGAAAACTCACATTTTCCAGTCCTGTGGCCACTGCTGAGTTTTCCAAATTTGCTGGCATGTTGAGTGCAGCACTTTCACAGCATCATCTTTCAGGATTTGAAATAGCTCAACTGGGATTCCATCACCTCCACTAGCTTTGTTCGTAGTGATGCTTTCTAAGGCCCACTTGACTTCACATTCCAGGATGTCTGGCTCTAGATGAGTGATCACACCATTGTGATTATCCAGGTCGTGAAAATCTTTTTTGTACAGTTCTTCTGGGTACTAAAAAGCCTCTTGATGAAAGTGAAAGAGGAGAGTGAAAAAGTTGGCTTAAAGCTCAATGTCCAGAAAATGAAGATCATGGCATCTGGTCCCATCACTTCATGGGAAATAGATGGGGAAACAGTGGAAACAGTGTCAGACTTTATTTTGGGGGGCTCCAAAATCACTGCAGATGGTAACTACAGCCATGAAATTAAAAGACACTTACTTACTCATTGGAAGAAAAGTTATGACCAATCTAGACAGCATATTCAAAAGTAGAGACATTACTTTGCCGACTAAGGTCCATCTAGACTCATTGGAAAAGACTCTGATGGAAAAGACTCACTCAGTCTGAGTGAACTCTGGGAGATGGTGATGAACAGGGAGGCCTGGTGTGCTGCGATTCATGGGGTTGCAAAGAGTCGGACACAACTTAGTGACTGAACTGAGACTGAGACTGAGTCAAGGCTATGGTTTTTCCAGTAGTCATGTATGGATGTGAGAGCTGGACTGTGAAGAAGGCTGAGCACCGAAGAATTGATGCTTTTGAACTGTGGTGTTGAAGAAGACTCTTGAGAGTCCCTTGGACTGCAAGGAGATGCAACCAGTCCATTCTGAAGGAGATCAGCCCTGGGATTTCTTTGGAAGGAATGATGCTAAAGCTGAAACTCCAGTACCTCGGTCACCTCATGTGAAGAGTTGACTCATAGGAAAAGACTCTGATGCTGGGAGGGATTGGGGGCAGGAGGAGAAGGGGACGACAGAGGATGAGATGGCTGGATGGCATCATTAACTCAATGGATGTGAGTCTGAGTGAACTCCGGGAGTTGGTGATGGACAGGGAGGCCTGGGGTGCTGCGATTCATGGGGTCGCAAAGAGTCAGACACGGCTGAGCGACTGAACTGAACTGATGTGCCTATAGACCGTGGGATGTATTATTGTATTAAGGACTCAAAGAATTTATGTTAGTAATGATAAAACTGATTTTTCCAGAGAAAGTCATGTTCAATAATCACCCCCAAGTAGAGAAAGCAGAGTGAAGTACCCCTCGAAAATTTTCTAGGAAAAATTAAAATTGAAAAGTTTTGGTGTTTAAGAAAATTCATCTTTCTGGACCCCTTAATCACAAGTGATAGGAGCAAAGTTCCTGAAAATTGTTGCAGTGCTCATCTTAGCCTGGAAGTATGAATGGTGGGAATCATACTAAATATGTTTAGATTTACAGCCTGAATGTAATTAATTTATAATATATAGTTTAAAATAAGAGAGAATTTTGCATGAATCTGTACAAAAAAATACTTTCGCTTCTAGTGTTATTAAGCTAATCTATATTCAACAAGATGACTTGCTCAATGAAAAGTGGCTTGCCCTTCCCCTCACTTCTAATGAGTTAGCTATAGAATACAGTTACCAGATTTAGCATACAAACGTACTTGATGCCCAATTAAACTTGAATTTCTCTGAAATTCTCTGCAAGCTAAACTTCACTGGGTATCATGTGGTTTTTACCTGGTAACTCTACATACAGAATATAATATGGATAAAAAAAAAAAATAGGAAAGTGAGTCTCCAAGTTCACAGGCCATCTGGGAAAGATGGACAACTAAGTGGCCGAACCTTTTAACACAGAGGAAATAGATTCCAAAATTGCTAAACCCTGGTTACCAGCTAAGGCTAGGCAGAAATCTTTTCAGGTGATACCCTAAAGCCGAAATTCAGTCTGTCATTTCCTCTGTCATTTCTTTGCCAGAGATCCAGCATGGCCAAGCTGTGGTCCTGAAGGAATTACTACCCAGCTCCACTTTCCCTTGACAGCCAACTTGGGAAAAGGTATTTAATTCCAAAAAATCCCTATCCTGGGTCCTCAGGTGGGGACAAGATGCTGTTTTCTTCCTTATTACAATAAATATCCTTCTGCTTTGAAAGACTGGGTGTGTGACCACTTAGTTTATCTACATAGGTGCATGGAGTTGAGTGGAAACAGCTAGATATTCCTGTGAGCTTGGGTATAGGCTATTTAAACTGAGTAAAATACCCTACAGAAACCAAAGCCACAGTGTCTAGAGTCTATGTGAAAACAAGTGATGGTGTTAGATCCCTGTAACACCCCAAACACCAGGATTCATGCCTAAATCTAGGCACTTGGATCGAATAGTATTCTTGGGCACATTACCTCTTGTGCCTCAGAATCCTTATCTGTAAAATGGGTATAATAATGGCATTTACTTCATAAAGTTGTCATGAAGGTTTAAAGCGGTCATAGAACAGCACAAGTCCTTAACTGGCTTTCAGTAAATGCCACTTGTCTTCACAAGATGATTTTCCTCTTATTCTCTGTTCAACCTGGAAATTTCCCTAGTAAGGAGGCCAAAGCCAAAGCTTCTTTCTTAAAGCAACTGAGTTATTTGTAGTATTGTCCTCACTGATATGTTTTTTTTATTCTCATGGCCTGAGATATTTAGTAGCTTCAGAAGCATCTTCACAATGATTTAGGTTTTTCAAATATTTGAAAAAAAACTGAGAGATTTATAATTCAGAGTCCTGAGTCAATAATGATTGGGTCTCACCTTCAAGCTGGAAGGACCCCCAGTCCAGGAGAGAGTTGTCAAATTAGTCGTCAAGTTAGACTCAGGAGGAGAATTGCCTGAAGAAAGGTTTCTGGCTTGGACTCCCCTGGACTGCCAGGTGACTGAGATGCACAGGCTGTATAGGGGTCAAAGGTGACTGTCTTTAGGTTGACAGTGGACCTCTACTTCCCACAGTGCCTCACTCTCAGCACACCCACCTCCCCACCCACTGAGGAGCTGAGAAGGCTGAATTAACCCAGCCTGTGTCGCCTCTGTCGTATCCTGAAGAAGACGGGACAGTTTTACATACTGCTGCTTAAAGCGGGACATTTAGGAAGGGCCCTTATGAAGTATCTATTCTCACTTTGTATTTAGTTGGCACTCTTTGGGTTGAAGAAATAATACATACATACAGTGACCTTTATTCATTTCCTATTCCTGAAAAGCCTTTCATTAAACATTTCCCAGCATTTTTTACAAACCGAATGAGTTTTTACAAAGCTGAATGAGTTAATGGAGATCCCACTCTGTTTCTTTCCCTCCCCTTTTCTCATTATTCTGTAGTCATAGTTCCAAAATTGAGACTTCAGCATTGGAACTCCTCTTTGATGTGGAAGGTCAGGCCCTCACCCATAGTTTCCAGCGCTCCATTATTCATTTGGATTGGCAGTTCTTTTAATTAACACCTTGTCTGTATTTACTGCAAAGGTTCAGAGTTTGGCGCTAAAGCCAAGAATGTTTAATGCAAATTTGCCACATTCAAAACAGAAATGATTTCATCTGAGACATCAGCCCAATAATGTCTTGAAAATGCCCTGTAAACTTACATTTTCTGATTATTATTTATTGATCATCCATATTATACATATATATAGGCAGAATGAGTTTTATCATTTCTCATTTCTAGTAATTTAGATAGAAAAAAAGGCAAATAAACTAATACACATTCTCTATTGCTAAAATGAGGAGCTACAAAGGTAAAGTGGATACTAGTATTGTTTATAGTTATAAGCTCCCTCAATGAATATTCATCAGAGCAGAAATTGCATTGACATATTCTTTCAGTTTTAAAGGATACCACTGAGCAATTGTATTATATGCATAGGTGCTTTGTCTGAATAACACATTGTTTAAAAGAGATGCAAATAACAGCCAGGAAGGAAACAATTGGAGAAGCATTTTCTTCTTTGCTGTTGGATTCTGCCCTTGGGATAGCCACACTTCAGAACAGCCTCTTCAACTCTAGTATTCATGACATGTTGCTGGTCTCACAGGCATTAGGATATTAATTGCTGTCTGATCCTCCTAACTAGCTTGACTGATTTGTGGGGGCCAGAACAACATTAGGAACCTGAAAAGGTTACTAGCAAGCTGACATTTTATTTTTTTGTTTATCACCTATTAATTACTGTTAACTACCATGTTATAGCAATCTATTTCAAGAAAGTAGAATTACCATTGGTACACTCTGCCTGTTAACACAATTTTTGTTTTCTTTTGTATTTTTTTTCTTGACCCATATTTAACAAACATATTTTCAAATCCAATGACAAGAATGTAGCATTTGAGGACATCTAAACGTTGTAGATGGAGAAGGCAATGGCACCCCACTCCAGTACTCTTGCCTGGAAAATCCCATGGACGGAGGAGCCTGGGAGGCTACAGTCCATGGGGTTGCTAAGAGTCCGATGCCACTGAGCGACTTCACTTTCACTTTTCACTTTCAGGCACTGGAGAAGGAAATGGCAACCCACTCCAGTGTTCTTGCCTGGAGAATCCCAGGGATGGGGAGCCTGGTGGGCTGCCGTCTATGGGATCACGCAGAGTCTGACATGATCGAAGCGACTTAGCAGCAGCAGCAGCAGCAGCAGCAAACATTGTAGAAGAAAAATATTTCTGGTTTGCAAAAATACTGGTAATGTTGAGTCAAAACAAAATGATGAAAGTGTTACAGAATGAGTTTTGCTTGGTTCTATTTACAAGAATAGAAACTTTTTTGTAAGTGATTCAAAGTGTGCTGTGTTTACAAACATTGAAATAGATGAGAGAAAGCGTCATCTTCATTCTTTCTCAGAAATAAGGAAAAGTCTTTTATGATTAAGTCTTTTTACTGATTCATGATTTTACTGAATCAGAAATTGATTTCTACTCTATAATTACTTGAGATAGTTGTCACAGATCCTCTTTACTGGAAAAAAAAAAGGAGCAAATTAACCATGTTTTACTTCACTAATAAGAAGAATAAAAATATGATGATTGAACGATATGATAATCTGAAAAATTAGCCTTGTTTTTGAAGTTCTAATGAATTGTTGTTACCTTTTCATAGGAAAACAGATATTTCTGATTCCTTGTGGGAGATTAAGTATTTAGACACACAATACCCAGATCAGATATAAAAACTCTGACCCATAACCTTCAGAGGCTAGTCCAGCAAGCTGAACCACAACCTGTTAGCCATCAGCCCCAAATGATCAGGACTTGTTGAAAAAATAGCTTTCTTAATTTTCACTCCTGATTCCAAGGGGATAAAGTCAATGAAATGGGCCCAAGGATAAAGCCAAATATGTGACCCTAACAAATATGTGATTCCATAGGAGGTCCCCCTTCTAGTTACCTAGCCCCCAGCTTCTCCACATCAATTGTCTTCTTTCAGGACATATCTGGAGCCCTGCTTTTTTCCACTATAAAGCTGTCCCACTTTGCTGCCAGTCTTTGAGTTTCTGTTAAATGCAAATTATGATGGCTGACTCTCTTGCTGTAACAAGTTCTGAATGGTCTTCATTTATTTCCATATGTAGGAATAGACTACATTTTTCTAAGCCATATTGTTTAAGTGTATGACTCTTTTTTATCAATATATTCTTCTATGACTCTGGACAACCTCCATAATTCAACTGGACATTCTTAAAAAAAGATCTCATTTTTTCCATAATTTTCCAAATATGAGAGTTTTATTTTACTTTTAAAGAGTACCTCTAATTTATTGGGTAAGCTATATTAAATAACATTCTAAAATAGAGCCAAGGAGTTATATTACTTACATCTAAAAGAAGAATAGGACTAAAAATAATTTTTCTATCATACCTTATAATAAACTATAATGGAAAAGAATATGAAAAAGAATTTATATGTTCTATATGAGAAGGAAATGGCAACCCACTCCAGTATTCTTGCCTGGAGAATCCCATGGATGGAGGAGCCTGGTGGGCTACAGTCCATGGGGTGGCAAAGAGTCGGACACGACTGAGCGACTTAACTAACTTATATAATATATATAAGAATATATATATAAATGAATCACTCTGCTGTACACCAGAAACTAACACAACATTGTAAATCAACTATACTTCAATAAAAGAATTAATTACATTAATAAATAATTTTTCACAGAAGTTTATCAAAGGTAGAATCCCATTCTGTACAGTGAGACATATTCTGCAGTGAGGCTTTTACGAGCTTCATAGCTTTCTTAATCAGGACGAGAGTACCAAGATCAATGTCAGGTCTAGTTTTAAACCATATGTTGTTGTTTGTGATGTTTTTTAATCACTAAGTCCTGTCTTACTCTTTGCAACCCCATGGAGTGTAGCACTTCAGGCTCTTCTATGGGATTTTCCAGGCAAAAATACTGGAGTGGGTTGCCATTTCCTTCTCTAGGGTATCCTCTCAACAACCAAGGGATTGAACTTGCAACTCCTGTGTCGGTAGGCAGATTCTTTACCACTGAGCCACCAGGGAAGCAATTACACCCATACTGCACCCAAAGCTAAAGATCATAAAACTAACATTATGGAAATCTACCAAGGAAGGCCACAAAGGTCAAAGTTGAAGCCATCTATCAGCCTCAGAAATTCTATGTTTCTACTTGGTTCTGTATTTAAATAAACCATCAAGTATATTAGCATAGAATAGTGGAGTTCAGAAATGTACCTAGTTCCTGTTTCACCCATTCACGCTGTGAACATGTTCTGGGAACACCAACTTTCTCTTAGCACAATACAAACTAGGATTCATTGCCATCAAATATACTGTAAAATTTCCAGTTGATTTTCCAACTGAATTGCCACAGAATTATCTTGATTTAATATATTTTAGTTTAATATATTTTTTGTATTTGATTTTCTTATTTGTAGGAAAGCAAATGCTTAAAATATGTTCAGTACTATATTCGAGAATTAACTCAAAGTGATGAACAAATTTCAATTTGATAAAGTTATTTCTCTCTTAAAAAAGACCCAAAAGTACACAGCCAATCCCATCTGCTCCTAACAAATGTTTGTACAAGGTATCAATGTTAATTTTCTGAAAAAAATTATACATTAGAACAGTTTATCCACCATTATAATGGACTCACAATTAAGGTCATTCTGGAGCTATCAGAAGGTTAAGGGAAGAATAAATCTCTAGTATGCTACTGGGGAAGAGCAGAGAAATAGCTCCAAAGGAATAAAGAGATGGAGCCATAGCAAAAACGATGCCCAGTTGTGGATGTGACTGGTGATGGAAGTAAAGTCCAATGCTGTAAAGAACAATATTGCATAGGAACCCGGAATGTTAGGTCCATGAATCAAGGTAAATTAGAAAATTCTTAAAGAGATAGGAATACCAGACCACCTTACCTGCCTCCTGTGAAATCTGTATGCAGATCAGGAAGCAACAGTTAAAACTGTACATGGAACACTAGACTGCTTCCAAATTGGGAAAGGAGTATGTCAGGGCCGCATATTGTCACCCTGTTTATTTAACTTCTATGCAAAGTGCATCATGCAAAATGCCAGCTGGATGAAGCACAAGCTGGAATCAAGACTGCCAGGAGAAATATCATTAACCTCAGATATGCAGATGACATCACCCTTATGGCAAAAGTGAAGAGGAGCTAAAAAGCCTCTTGATGAAAGTGAAAGAGGAGAGCGAAAAAGTTGGCTTAAAGCTCAGCATTCACTCCAGTATTCTTGCCTGGAGAATCCCATGGATGGAGGAGCCTGGTGGGCTACAGTCCATGGGGTGGCAAAGAGTCGGACACGACTGAGCGACTTAACTAACTTATATAATATATATAAGAATATATATATAAATGAATCACTCTGCTGTACACCAGAAACTAACACAACATTGTAAATCAACTATACTTCAATAAAAGAATTAATTACATTAATAAATAATTTTTCACAGAAGTTTATCAAAGGTAGAATCCCATTCTGTACAGTGAGACATATTCTGCAGTGAGGCTTTTACGAGCTTCATAGCTTTCTTAATCAGGACGAGAGTACCAAGATCAATGTCAGGTCTAGTTTTAAACCATATGTTGTTGTTTGTGATGTTTTTTAATCACTAAGTCCTGTCTTACTCTTTGCAACCCCATGGAGTGTAGCACTTCAGGCTCTTCTATGGGATTTTCCAGGCAAAAATACTGGAGTGGGTTGCCATTTCCTTCTCTAGGGTATCCTCTCAACAACCAAGGGATTGAACTTGCAACTCCTGTGTCGGTAGGCAGATTCTTTACCACTGAGCCACCAGGGAAGCAATTACACCCATACTGCACCCAAAGCTAAAGATCATAAAACTAACATTATGGAAATCTACCAAGGAAGGCCACAAAGGTCAAAGTTGAAGCCATCTATCAGCCTCAGAAATTCTATGTTTCTACTTGGTTCTGTATTTAAATAAACCATCAAGTATATTAGCATAGAATAGTGGAGTTCAGAAATGTACCTAGTTCCTGTTTCACCCATTCACGCTGTGAACATGTTCTGGGAACACCAACTTTCTCTTAGCACAATACAAACTAGGATTCATTGCCATCAAATATACTGTAAAATTTCCAGTTGATTTTCCAACTGAATTGCCACAGAATTATCTTGATTTAATATATTTTAGTTTAATATATTTTTTGTATTTGATTTTCTTATTTGTAGGAAAGCAAATGCTTAAAATATGTTCAGTACTATATTCGAGAATTAACTCAAAGTGATGAACAAATTTCAATTTGATAAAGTTATTTCTCTCTTAAAAAAGACCCAAAAGTACACAGCCAATCCCATCTGCTCCTAACAAATGTTTGTACAAGGTATCAATGTTAATTTTCTGAAAAAAATTATACATTAGAACAGTTTATCCACCATTATAATGGACTCACAATTAAGGTCATTCTGGAGCTATCAGAAGGTTAAGGGAAGAATAAATCTCTAGTATGCTACTGGGGAAGAGCAGAGAAATAGCTCCAAAGGAATAAAGAGATGGAGCCATAGCAAAAACGATGCCCAGTTGTGGATGTGACTGGTGATGGAAGTAAAGTCCAATGCTGTAAAGAACAATATTGCATAGGAACCCGGAATGTTAGGTCCATGAATCAAGGTAAATTAGAAAATTCTTAAAGAGATAGGAATACCAGACCACCTTACCTGCCTCCTGTGAAATCTGTATGCAGATCAGGAAGCAACAGTTAAAACTGTACATGGAACACTAGACTGCTTCCAAATTGGGAAAGGAGTATGTCAGGGCCGCATATTGTCACCCTGTTTATTTAACTTCTATGCAAAGTGCATCATGCAAAATGCCAGCTGGATGAAGCACAAGCTGGAATCAAGACTGAGATGTGTATAAGAGACAGGTGGTGTTGAAGAAGACTCTTGAGAGTCCCTTGGACTGCAAGGAGATGCAACCAGTCCATTCTGAAGGAGATCAGCCCTGGGATTTCTTTGGAAGGAATGATGCTAAAGCTGAAACTCCAGTACTTTGGCCACCTCATGCGAAGAACTGACTCATTGAAAAAGACTCTGATGCTGGGAGGGATTGAGGGCAGGAGGAGAAGGGAAAGACCGAGGATGAGATGGTTGGATGGCATCACTGACTCGATGGACGTGAGACTGGGTGAACTCCGGGAGGTGGTGATGGATAGGGAGGCCTGGTGTGCTGCGATTCATGGGGTCGCAAAGAGTCAGACACAGCTGAGTGACTGGACTGAACTGAACTGATACCTCTACCATCCTATGATGATTTTGTATAGTATTACAAACAGCAGTACACAACGCACTACTCAAAATGAATTTGTTTATTGAACACCAAAATTATAATTAAACTTCGATTTTCTAAGTATTTATATCACAGAAATGACAAGGGGCTATTATGGGAGAAATAAAAATATAAAAATAGGTCAATTTGTGGTTTTCTAAAAATAAGGCCTTATGTGAGATACATCAACTTACACAATATCATTCAGCTCCAGTCTGTTTTCTGGAGATGGGTCTATCAGAATGTAGGAGTGGATATTTTGATGATCATTTATATCATCTAGAAGGTAAATAAACGCCAAGTTTGTTATACCACTTACAGAAAATTGTAGCAATTATTACAAAGCATCTTATCTTCAAACCCCATAACTATCAACAGTAACTTGCTATAGTTTTGCCCACAGCATGGCTGTGTATATAACTTTAACTATTTTCAAATTATTGCCACTGGAAATATCTGACAGGTACTCATTTTTTGTTCCAATGGATGTTAAAAATAAAGGATCTAATTCTGTTCAGAACAACCACAGTTATAAGCTATCTTGTAAGCTATTACACTATAAAATATTTCTATTACAGAAATGGCTAGACAGGATGCTTACTTGATTTGCTATGCTTTAATAATTATTAAAAAATAAAAAACTGTGGTTGTAGATGGCCACCTCAGACTGGAACATTCATGTGGGAAATACTGTGAAAAAATCATCTAGTGACACTATGTTTTAAAAAAAAAGCACAACAGAAATGTATCTAAAAAGCATGAATGCCCTAAATATGTTTGAATTTCTTACATAATATATCTGATATATGACATGGTAGTATTCCGGCAGAATGCAGAGTCCTGAGGATCAGATTTAATTGTAAGTTTCAAGGGAAGTATATCACTGGATCACTTGCTTTTTCTTTAAATCAACACATATTCGAAAAAGAAACAGTTGTGCCCTTTAAGTTTTGTCAATTTACTCTGAAGACATCATCAGACTTCAAGTTTGGATAGTTGACTTGGCACTGAAAAGGAAAAGAAAACAGCTTTGGGATTGAATATTTTTAGTTTCCAAGACTATGAGAAGGTGTAATCATAGAGCCATGAGGACACATATTCAGTAAACATTAATCCTCCCAAGGGTAAAGTTTTTAAGCTGGAAGGGCACTGTTTCAAAACCTGCTCTAGAGCCATAGTGCTCTCTAGCCACTTCAGTTAAATTTGACTCCTAAGAGTGGTATTAAATTTTCCAGTTTGATCCAAAAATCTAAAACTATACTTCATAGCAATAGAGATACATCAACATGCAAATAACTGCATAAAATTAAAGATCATTTTTAGCCAATATAGCTGATCCTAATGAGTTTCCACACGGGAAAATATATATTACTTTCATAAAATTGTACCTACCACTATATGCTTCTAACTAGAAACCTGTCACTGGACTGTGAAAGATAATATTTTCAGTTATGATCTTTCAAGTTGATATGCAGATGTGACTTATTATTAAGTATACAAATAAAAATCCTTATCTTACAAGGCAGTTAAACTGCAGTGTAATTGAAGCCTCCATAAGCTTGCCAGTAAAACTATTATAATAATAAGATTATTAAATTAATAGTTAAATAAAGGAATATATTTGTTGCATAACCCTCAGTCAGAAACAAGTAATTGTATCCTGACATGGGGATAAGGTTGCCAGGCCCTGCGAAATTTGAAATTCATATTAAAACTTAACAAGTTTTAAGCATATTTATATATCAAATATTGAACGTAGCATGCTTATACTAAAAATCATTTGTTGTTTATCTGAAATTCGGATTTAACTAGGCAGCCTATAATTGTTTTTGCTAAATCTGCCAGTCATACCTGGGGGTGTGTGGTTATAGCTAATTCAATCAGCTGGAGCTTGGAATTCCAATGAATATATAATGAGCTTACTCCAAATAAGGTGCAATTTCACCTCAAAGCATATTGTACTAGCAGAAGATTATCAGAATCCTTTTTCTATATAGAAAGCAATTTTGATATATGTATTCTTTTTTAGAAATTTCTCCTTTGTATGAATTTCCACATAGGCTAAACAAAACAAAAAAATCCTGGAGACTAAAGCATGATGCCCTGAAACCTAATAGGCCATTAGAAAATTTCCACCTCATTTGGCACTCAACTACCATCTAATTGATAATGTGAAAAAGTAAAATAAATACATTTCTGTACAGAAAGTCCAAAAGGTTTTGGAAAGACCTTATTTATTTATTTATTTTCATTTTGGTAGTTGAATATACTACTTTAAGAGCTTCCCAGGTGGTTCAGTGATAAAGAATCTGGCTGTCAATGCAGGAGAAATAGTTGGAAAGACTGCCCACAGTATTCTTGCCTGAGAAATCCCAGGGACAGGGAGCCTGGTGGACTACAGTCCAGTCCATGGGCTCAGAAAGTCAGATACAACTTAGAAACTGAGCATGCATACTACTTTAAGCTTAATATTTGAGATTGAAGAAAAATGCATTAAACATATTATCTGAACATTTTAAAAATAAGTATGGTTTTCAATTTTGCAGCTATGCTCTGGTACCTCTAAATGACTTACAGAAAGCATTTTTATTAGTTGATAATCATAATTTATCACATTATTTTATTTTACTCTCCAATTTAATCATTTAATAATGTTAACTAGGCATGACTGTGCTTCCCTGGTGGCTCAGATGGTAAAGAATCCATCTGCAATGGGGGAGACCTGGGTGTGATCCCTGGGAAGATCCACTGAAGAAGGGAATGGCTACCCATTCCAGTATTCTTGCTTGGAGAATCCCATGGACGGAGGAGCCTGGAGGGGTAGAGTCCATGGGGTTGCAAAGAGACACGACTGAGCGACTTACACTTTTCACTTTCAGGCATGATTAGTCACAAATAATCCTAAATCTGGAGACAACAATGAATAAGTTAGGCCAAGTCTACAGATTTACCCATAACAAGTTAGCTTTAAATATTCTATATGATTTTAAGCATATCATTTTGGGGCTTCCCTGGTGGCTCATACGGTAAAGCGTGTGCCTGTAGTGCAGGAGACTGGGTTCGATCCCTGGGTCGGGAAGATCCCCTGGAGAAAGAAATGGCAACCCACTCCAGTAATCTTGCCTGGAAAATTCCATGGACTGTGGAGCCTAGTGGGCTACAGTCCATGGGGTTGCAAAGAGTTGGACACAACTGAGTGACTTCACTTTCACTTAAGTTATCTTAGGATATTCATTATTATTCTGTTGAAATTCACTAATGTCAAATGCATATAATAGCACAACTTTACCATAATTATGACATAAAACACTTCTATGATGACAAAAAGTTCTCTCCTGACATTTTCAGTTAATTTCCCTCATGCCCAGTCCAGAAATTGTTTCACTGATTTCTAGAAACATTCTGCTAGGATCTTACAGTGTGTTTCTATAAGGCTTTTTTCTCCTTTGTGAAATCTTTTTGCCAAGTATCCAAGTTGTTGAATGGATCTACTTTCATATTTATACAGTCATTCAAATTTTCTTTGATTTATGATTACATGAAATATAATTATATGACTTTGCTTTTAATCTATTTCTTTCTTTACAGTTTAAGTGGTCTATTAGATAACATAAAACTGGGTATTGCTTCTTTTAAGNCTTTTTTCCCCTTTGTGAAATCTTTTTGCCAAGTATCCAAGTTGTTGAATGGATCTACTTTCATATTTATACAGTCATTCAAATTTTCTTTGATTTATGATTACATGAAATATAATTATATGACTTTGCTTTTAATCTATTTCTTTCTTTACAGTTTAAGTGGTCTATTAGATAACATAAAACTGGGTATTGCTTCTTTTAAGTCCATCTGATAACTTCTGCCTCTTTATTGAAATTTTTAATCCATTTATATGTAATATAAATATCAATATTGTTGTTGTTAATCACTCAGTCCTGTACAACTCTTTGAGACCCCATGGACTGCAGCCCACCAGCCTTCCCTGATCAAATATCAATATAGTTGGGTTTAAATCTACCATCTTGCTAGTTGTATTTCACTTTTTCCAGATGTTATTTGTGCCTGTTTCATTTTTTTTCCTGCCTTCCTTGTATTAACTGAGGTTTTAAACAGTTATTTTTATAATCATCCTATTTTATTTTCATTATTGGTGTTATATCTCTTTGAATTGTTTTGTGGCTTCTCTAGGTCATTGTTTGAATTTTTTTTTTTCCTGAAGAGCCAAATATTTAACATTTTAAACTTTTAGGCCATATGATCTCTGCTGTACTTAATAAACTTTTCAACTGTAAAGTGAAAGCAGTCACAGTCCGTCAGTCAGTTCAGTCACTCAGTCGTGTCCGACTCTTTGCAACACCATGAACCGCAGCACGGCAGGCCTCTCTGTCCATCACCAACACCCAGAGTCCACCCAAACCCATGTCCATTAAGTCGGTGATGCCATGCAACCATCTCATCCTTTGTCGTCCCCTTCTCCTCCTGGCCTCAATCTTTCCCAGCATCAGGGAATGAATCAGCTCTGTTCATCAGGTTTCCAAAGTATTGGAGTTTCAGCTTCAATATCAGTCCCTCCAATGAACACGCAGGACAAATCTCTTTTAGGATGGACTGGTTGTATCTCCTTGCAGTCCAAGGGACTCTCAAGAGTCTTCTCCAACACCACAGTTCAAAAACATCAATTCTTTGGCACTCGGCCTTCTTTATAGTCTAACTCTCACATCCATACGTGACCATTGGAAAAGCCATAGCCTTGACTAGACGGACCTTTTCTGGCAAAGTAATGCAGTCATAGAAAATGCAAAAATCAGTCAGAAAGATTGCTTTTATTTTTCCCCAAAACTGGCATGCTAACATTTGCTGTCCCTTGCTCTATAGTTTAAAATACAGTTTTAATTTTTCAGTGCTGCTGCTGCTGCTAAGTCGCTTCAGTCCTGTCCGATTCTGTGTGACCCCATAGATGGCAGCCCACCAGGCCCCCGCGTCCCTGGGATTCTCCAGGCAAGTGCACTGGAATGGCGTGCCATTTCCTTCTCCAATGCATGAAAGTGAAAAGTGAAAGGGAAGTCACTAAAAAAAAAATTTTAAATAGCAATGTATGTTTTACATTTTCCCATTTGCTTTTTTATTTTGCCCATCAGGCATCATTTTTCTTCTATCTTAAAAAGATCTTTTTTTAAACAAATTTTCATATTGAAGAGCTGCTGGTGACAATCTCAGGTTTTGTTTACTAAAACTTTCCTTATTTTCTTTTAGTTCAGAAATATATTTTTACTATGTATAGAGTATTAGGTAGTCTATTTTTTTTTTTCAGTACCCTAAACAAGTTTCTCAATTGTGATTTAGTTTGAGAAGTTTCAGGCAAGAACCTCACTATTGTCCTTATATTTGTCTCTTCTTCTTTTTAAATAAATTTATTCATTTTAATTGGAGGCTAATTACTTTACAATATTGTATTGGTTTTGCTATACATTGACATTAATCTGCCATGGTTTACATGTGTTCCCCATCCTGAACCCCCCCTCCCACCTCCCTCTCCATCGATCCCTCTGGGTCATTCCAGTGCACCAGCCCCGAGCACCCAGTCCCATGCATCAAACCTGGTGATCCACTGAAATGTCTCTTTCCTTCAGCTCTTTTTGAGGTATTTTATCGTTGACTTCCAGCAATTTTTAAATTTGTTTCTTGGCATTATTTTATTTGTTATATATATATATATTGCTTGAGCATCCCTGAGCTTCTAAAATCTTGAATAGACTTCCCATCAAATTTGGGAAAAAAAATGCTGATCATTATTTCTTCAAATATCCATTCTCTTCTTCCTTCTGTTACTCCAATTACAAAATTTCTCCATATTGTCCAACACTTAACTAGTACTATTTTTTCAAGGCTTTTACTTTTTCTTTTCTTCTCTATTCTGCATTTTAGATAGTCTATTGCTATGGCTTTATCCTCATTGATGTTTTTCTTCTGCAATAGGTATTCTTATGTAAATCCCATGCAATATATGTTTTGCTTGGAAAATGCATATTTTTCCAAGTAAAATATGGAGAAGTAAAGAATTACAAATTCTAACCTACAGGAGGTCCATTTCTTCAATTTCTCTCCTTATCATTCTGATTTTCTTTGCAATCTTGGACATATAGAGCATATTGTATTATAACTACCTGAATATTCATCCTTTCTGAATCTGGTTCTGTTGATTTTTTTTTTTTTTCCCTACTGGTATGGTTCATATTTTCTTATTTGGGGCCACTTACATGACTTCCAGCCTGTAAAAGTCTTAAATTATTTGTTAATTGCAAGGAAATCCAACCAGTCCATCCTAAAGGAGATCAGTCCTGGGTGTTCATTGGAAGGACTGACGTTGAAGCTGAAACTCCAATGCTTTGGCCACCTGATGTGAAGAGCTGACTCACTGGAAAAGACTCTGATGCTGGAAAAGATCGAGGGCAGAAAGAGAAGGGGATGACAGAGGATGAGATGGTCGGATGGCATCACCAACTTAATGGACATGGGTTTGGGTGGACTCTGGGAGTTGGTGATGGACAGGGAGGCCAGGTGGGCTGCAGTTCATGGGGTCACAAAGAGTTGGACACGACTGAGCAACTAAACTGAACTAAACCTTTTCTCAGGTAACAAAGTTATATGCTAATTATTTTCCAATATCTGTACACTATTGGTTTATGTTGTTTCCAGTTATTTAAATTGAGACTATAAACAGTCATCATAATTGTTAATTTCTTCTTATTGTTTCAATGCATTTAGAAAGCTCATTTTTGCTCTCACTGACTATTTATACACAATTCATAATAAGATACTGAAAATAAAATGTTCATTCAACTAATTAAATTTTTTCTCTATGACAAAAATATTTTACTTCATTCAAATGTCCACATTTTTCTTACACATAAGCCAAAACACAGTATTTGATTTCTAATTGTAAAGATAAAATATATGTATTAAGTTCAATTAACAGTGAAGTTAAATTATGTAAAAATATTGATATCATTCAGAAATTAATGTTCTGGGAAGGATATGATACAATTCCATGAAACAAACCTTTAAAGTTTTAATTCTGGGAGATATGGAAAATTCATTGCAGAAATAATTACATTTACCATAAATTGTTATCATTTCAGCAGTTATCTCTTTTAAAGCTTTATTACTTTATGTATGAAGGAAACTACTTAGTTTGTTTCTTTTTATTAACATTCTATATCTGTCTCTTATACACATCTAGATGTGTATAAGAGACAGGCCTTGACTAGACGGACCTTTTCTGGCAAAGTAATGTCTCTGCTTTTTAATATGCTATCTAGGTTGGTCATAAGTTTCCTTCCAAGGAGTAAGTGTCTTTTAATTTCATAGCTTCAATGAACATCTGCAGTGATTTTGGAGCCCAGTAAAATAAAGTCAGCCATTGTTTCCACTGTTATCATAAATGAGATGTGTATAAGAGACAGTTATTACTTTATGTATGAAGGAAACTACTTAGTTTGTTTCTTTTTATTAACATTCTATATACAGAATGAGACTAACATAAAACCCAAGGATGTATCCTTCTGAGTTTGCTTCCTTGTGAGAATGGGTTAGTTTTGGAGATACATAATAACATAAAATCATACATGTTCTGGAAATCTATTTTGGCGGTATATTGATTATACATACCAATACTATTGTACTCATACTGTGAAATGGTAAATTATATATTTCATAAAACAATAAAAGTTCAGGATCAGTTTCTTTTCAAATAATGAATTATTGTTGAAATCATTATAGTGATCTCAGATACTTATGTTTTTCCTCCTATGTGCTAAATGTTACAAAATATTTTAGAAAAATATCTAGCTTTGGTGACTTTTCCCTCTTTGGTAATGTATTTCAGGATAAATTTTTAACCTTTTACTAGAAAATATACTTGGCCTATTGATTAGAATTTGGGAGACTTTTTAATTAAAAACTTACATGAAAATGATCATGTCATCTGCTAACAGTGAGAGTTTTACTTCTTCTTTTCCAATTTGGATTCCTTTTATTTCTTTTTCTGCCCTGATTGCTGTAGCCAAAACTTCCAGAACTATGTTGAATAGTAGCGGTGAAAGTGGGCACCCTTGTCTTGTTCCTGACTTTAGGGAAAATACTTTCAATTTTTCACCATTGAGGATAATGTTTGCTGTGGGTTTGTCAAATATAGCTTTTATTATGTTGAGGTATGTTCCTTCTATTCCTACTTTCTGAGGAGTTTTTATCATAAATGGATGCTGAATTTTGTCAAAGGCCTTCTCTGCATCTATTGAGATAATCATATGGCTTTTATTTTTCAATTTGTTAATGTGGTGAATTACATTGATTGATTTGCGGATATTGAAGAATCCTTGCATCCCTGGGATAAAGCCCACTTGGTCATGGTGTATGATCTTTTTAATGTGTTGTTGGATTCTGATTGCTAGAATTTTGTTAAGGATTTTTGCATCTATGTTCATCAGTGATATTGGCCTGTAGTTTTCTTTTTT
>SJYT01018608.1:88401-101396 GCA_006410635.1 Cephalophus harveyi
ATATCAAATATTTAAAATGTGTGTCATACTAATAGTTAAGAATATATCAATCATTATTAAGAATAATTTTAGTGAGTATAAGAGCCATAAAATGTTGAAGAATGATATCATGTATTAACATAAAGAAAATAATAATTTTATATCTGCAACAGCCTACAGATTGAAGAATCTTTTGTCACATGCATTCTATTATTTTATATCTATTATATTTTATATAGATAAATGAATATATTATATATATATATATACATATTATATTATATATATTTATTATGTGTTTATATTATTTATATAATATAAATACTATATATTTATAGATATATTTATATCTATTATTTTATATCTACTATATTTATATCACATATCTTTGGGAAAACCTGACTACCATTATTTGTCAGTTGAAGACCATGACATTCAGGGATACAGTTACTTACCCAAGGATACATGGTCAGTTAGAAAATAATGCCATGACTTTGAGGTGAATAAGTTTAAATTTAGATAAGTTTAAAATTATATTGAAGATATTTTCCAAAAAAAAATTAAAAAAAGACAAGTAGAATTTTTAGATTATCACGTTAGTTAATTTCTCAAGACATGCATGTTCCCAGATTCTGCCTCCCTAACCCTTGAGGCCAGATGTGCCCAGTAGTAATTTTTTCAAATTTAGAAAGTAATATTGGGTGCATAATGTATTTCATGTTATATTCTCAGTTATGTCTGAAGCAGCAAAGTGCATATTTTTGCATCAAATATATGAATATTCATTATAAATATCATCAAAGATCCAAATAGTTTCAAGCAATTTGGATCAGTTTCTGGGCTTAAACAAGTTTTGGTGTCAAACCTACTTAAATATTCAATCTACAGAAATTTTGGATTTTAAAATTGCAGTGAGGTACTTCTCCAAGCCAGGCTTCAGAAGTATGTGAACTGAGAACTTCCAAATGTTCAAGCTAGATTTAGAAAAGGCAGAGGAACCAGAGATCCAGAGATCAATTTGCCAACGTCCCTTGAATCATCACAAAAGCAAGAGAGTTCCAGAAAAACATCTACTTGTGCTTTATTGAATACACCAAAGCCTTTGACTATGTGGATGACAACAAACTTCAGAAAATTCTTAAAGACATGCAGATGTCAGACCACCTTACCTGCCTCCTGAGAAATTTGTACGCAGGTCAAGAAGCAACAGTTAGAACTAGACATGGAACAATGGACTGATTCTAAATTGGGAAGGAAGTCCATCAAGGCTGTATATTGTGACCTTGATTATTTAGCTTAAATGCAAAGTGCATCATGCAAAATGCTGGGCTGGACAAAGCACAAACTGGAATCAAGGTTGCTAGGAGAAATATCAATAACCTCAGATATGTAGATGACACCAACTTTGTGGCAGAAAACAAAGAAGAACTGAAGAGCCTCTTGATGAAAGTGAAAGAGGAGAGTGAAAATGTTGGCTTAAAACTCAACATTCAGAAAACTAAGATCACGACATCCAGTCCCATCACTTCATGGCAAAAAGATGGGGAAACAGTGGAACAGTGGAAACAGTGACAGACTTTATTTTCTTGTGCTCCAAAATTACTGCAGATGGTGACTGAAGCCATGAAATTAAAAGATGCTTGCTCCTTGGAAAAAAAGCTATGACCAACCTAGACACCATATTAAAAAGCAGAGACATTGCTTTGCAAACAAAGGTCCATATAGTCAAATCTATGGTTTTTCCAATAGTCATGTATGAATGTGAGAGTTGGGCTATAAAGAAAGCTGAGTACCGAAGGATTGATGCTTTTGAACATGGTGTTGGAGAAGACTCTTGAGAGTCCCTTGGACTGCAAAGAGATCAAACCAGTGCATCCTAAAGGAAATCAGTCCTGAATATTCATTGGAAAGATTGATGCTCAAGCTGAAACTCCAATCCTTTGGCCACCTGATGCGAAGAATTGACTCATTGGAAAAGACTCTGATGATGGAAAAGACTGAAGGCACGAGGAGAAAGGGATGACAGAGGATGAGATGATTGGATGTCATCACTTACTTGATGAACATGAGTTTGAGCAAGTTTGGGGAGTTGGTGATGGATAGTGAAGCCTGGCGTGCTGCAGTCCTTGGGGTCACAAAGACCTGGACATGACTGAATGACTGAACTGAACTGAGGGATTATATACCTCCAATCTTATGAATTAATGTTCTTTGATAGACAGGTATATGATTATCTTAGATAATAGCATATAAGAGCATTTACATTATTTCAACTTAACCTGTAGAGACAGGCTGTATCAGGAAATATGTAAAAAATTATCCTCTGGTTTTAAAGAATTACCCTACTTTTGGAATTGAATATGATTAAAAAAGAAAAAAAAAGTAAGAGATAATTCATGCTTTCAGTAAGCAAAGTTAACTGTCAAAAATTAACAATGTATTGACTTTTTAGGCTTTAAGCACCTTTTCAGTGTTTCTTTATGATTTCCTGTTATTTGAGATATAATTAAGTTTTTTCTTTTAAGCAGTATAAAAATAACTTTTCTAATGTATCATTTATAATGCAGCATTCTTCTGCAAATTCGAACATTTGTAGGAAAGAGAAAGAGGATCCAGGAAAGGATATTGCTATAGATAGATGAAGGAAAGTAAGAATCCTTTCTATCTGATAGTGTCTCAGCAAAGGGATAGAGAATAAGTGTGTTGAGGATGAACTTGAGATGATGATATAAAGACTTGAAATTGTTGCCTCACCAATTTAAGATGAAAGGTTGTTGCTGAACCATGAAAGACCCCAGGATTCTTGACCTCTGGAGTAGAAGAAATCAATCCGGGGCCAGTGACAAGGCTTGATCACTCAGAGCTTATGTGTAATAAAGTTTTATTAAAGTATAAAAGAGATAGAGAAAGTGTCTGACTTAGACATCAGCAGAAAGAGTGCTCCCCCTGCAAGTCTTTGGCTGAATGTTATATAGTTACTTGTTTAGTCACTCAGTCATGTCCAACTCTTTGTGATCCTGTGGACTGTAACTCACCAGGCTCCTCTGTCTCTGGGATTTCCCAGGCAAGAATACTAGAGTGGGGTGCCATTTCAACCAGTCTGCTAATTAGCAAAAGGAAATGTCTCAAAACTCAGAGACTTACACCAGGCTTCTCGCCCACCACTTGAATTTTGAGATGACATTGGCACAGGTGAGTTGTCTCAGGCCATAAAATGATGGACATGAGTCTTGAAGAAAGGCAGATTTCCAAACAAATACAGTCTCATTAGAAAAGCTTAAGAGAAGATTTGTATGAGTAAAACATGCTGGTTTGTCAAGTCGGTTTTGAGTCTTCCGTGGAACCTACTTTAAGACAGAGTCTAGGGTAAATACATAGTTCGTTAACATAGCTTAAGACAAATATTTCCATAAGAAAAATGCATTGGTTAACTCAAGGTTTGAGAAAAGTTAAGTTCAGGTGGAACCCAGTGTCCTCATTGCAACATAGAATTTTAACAGAAACCTCTTTTTATTTTTTATTTATTTATTTTTTGAAACCTCTTTTTAAAGTTGTATAGAGAAGGGGTTAAAAATGTAATGTTAATTTGTTTCCTCCGGCCCACTCCAGTACTCTTGCCTGGAAAATTCCATGGATGGAGGAGCCTGGTGGGCTGTAGTCCATGGGGTCGCTACTAGTTGGACACGACTGAGGAACTTCACTTTCACTTTTCACTTTCATGCATTGGAGAAGGAAATGGCAACCCACTCCAGTGTTCTTGCCTGGAGAATCCCAGGGATGTGGGAGTCTCGTGGGCTGCCGTCTATGGGGTCGCACAGAGTCGTACACGGCTGAAGCGACACAGCAGCAGCAGCTGCTTAAGAAAGACATAAAAAATGTCTGACAGTTGCAACCTATTTCCTCCTTTTGGAGACCCCTGGCCTTCCTGCCTGTTACCCTCTCAGAATGTAATTAGTAGATAAAAGAAAACACAAGAGACAAATTGAAGAGTAAGGAGTGTGTGTGCACACGTATGTAGACATGTGTGTTTGTTTTAGGATTAAGGGAAGGAGGCCTGATTTCCTTAGAAGAGGAAATAAGAGAAAAAAAAAAAGTGAGAAATATGACAGATTAAGAGAGGGGGTTTACATGGTAGAATTTGGATTTGAAAGAATGAGGAAAAGAAGAACTAAAAGTAGAGGGAAATAATCCTTTCTTTTCAATAGAAGCAAACATGTTAATTATAACGTTAATTCAGAAGAAATATCTAACTATAGTGGCAAATACTGACAAAGAGTAAAGTGTGCCTAGCCCTATCAGATATTAAAACACACTATAAAGACTGCAATTAAAACAGTGGGTGCTTTTTGTCAGAACAGACAGACAAACCATTGTAACACAATAGAAAGTCTAGAAATAGACCCAATAACATGTGTGAAAATGAGATCTGCTAAAAACAGGACCTAAAATCAACTTAATGGGGTGTGCATTTTAATAAGTGGTATCATATTGAAGGAGGAAACAGACAGAACAGGTTCCATCTTGAAAGCAGGACTCCATCTTGGGCTGACTGTGGGCTTTGAGCTATATGCCCAGTATCTATGGAAACGACACACCAACTGGAAAACCAGATCCCCCAGAGGGAAGAGCCCCAGAGCTCAAACTTAGACTCTCCGTCACCTAAAAGAATATCCTAATTATCTATGTAACTGAATAGAATCATAAATTATATTATGCTTTTTAGGGTATAACCACAGGTCTATTGATAATTGTCCACTGTTAACTACCTAGGCTTGCTGCAGCTGCTGCTAAGTCACTTCAGTCGTGTCTGACTCTGTGCGACCGTATGGACAGCAGCCCACCAGGCTCCTCTGTCCATGGGATTCTCTAGGTCAGAATACTGGAGTGGGTTGCCATTTCCTTCTCCTAGGCTTAAGGAATAGGAATCACTGGATTAAGGCATATGAATCATGGGTTAACTTTGATTGTATCTTTCTTTTCCTTTGTTTAGACTAGTTTCAGAGAATTTGGGAAGGTGGGTTTGGGTGCTTACACTTAGGGTATATAAGATTTTCACAAAAACTGGTCAGGGTCCTTGCCTAAGAGGAGACTCTGCCTTGGGCCCTCTCATGTAATAAACTGCATTGCACTATCAGCGTTGTCCTTTTGAGTGAGTTTTGTTTTTTTTTTTTTTAATCCTGGAATGTCTGGCTACAACAATATAACTAAGGGCTTCCCTGGTGGCTCAGACAGTAAAGAATTGTCTGCAATGTGGGAGACCTGGGTTCGATCCCTGGCTCAGGAAGATCCCTTGGAGTAAGGCATGGCAACCCACTCCAGTATTCTTGCCTGGAGAAAACCCATGAACGTAGGAGCCTGCTGAGCTACAATCCATGGGGTTGCAAGAGCTGGACACAACTGAGTGACTAAGCACAGCACAGCACATCATATAAGTAAATATAGAAAAATATCTTAGAAAATATAAAAAATGTGTTCCCTTGCCTACCATATATACCAAGATGAGTTCCAAATAGATCAGTTATTTGAATGAAAAAGGTGAAACCAAATAAGTAATGAAAAACAGAAGTATTCCCCTCTGAATTGAAAGCAAGAAAGGTGTCTCTATTACTCAAAATAGATCAATAATAATAGAAATAATTTGAAACTTAGATTAAGATATTAAATAACAAAAGTATAGGAAAAAGACTAGGCTGAGAAAGAAATATCTGTAAATATATTCAAAGTTCTAATTTACTCAATATAAATGTGTGTGAGTGCTCAGTTGTTCAATTGTATCAGACCCATGGACTGTGGCCTGCCAGGTTACTTCTGTCCATGAGACTACTGGAGTGGGTTGTCATCTCCTATTCCAGGGGATCTCTCCAGGGAATCAATCTCTTGATTCCAAGAGACACAACCTGAGTCTCTTGTGTCTCTTGGGTTGGCAGGCAGATTCTTTAACCACTGTGCCCCCTGGGAAGCCCCCTCTAAATTATTAAAAATAAATCTATAAAAATTGACTAGAAATAAAAATAATTAACTGAAAATGACTCAGCCCCATGAAAAGATGTCAAACCTTATTATAATAAGAAGGTACACTGAGATACCACTTAAAAAGACCTATTGAATGGCAAAACACATTGGAAGTGTAGCAACACTTTCTGCTGGCATGATTTTGGGAAAATAATCCCTTATACTTTGCTGGTAGAAATGCAAAACCATACACATTTAAGGATAAAAATGTTTCCAATAGCAAAATTATATATATTTAATCTTTAATCCAATAATTTCACTTTTAGATATCCATTCCAAAGGAACATTGGGAAAAACACTAAAAGATTATTGCATAAGCCTATTCATTGCAGGTCCCTTCATAATTAAAAAAGACACAAAGGACTAGTTTAATAGACTGTAATACCTCTATACAATGAAGCATTAGGCAGCTGTAAAAAGAAATAAAAACTATTTCCATATTCTACGAAATCAATAATCTCCAGGATACACTGTTAAGTGGAAGAAGCAATGTGGGGAAAAAGAGAAGTAAACATATCATGCTACCAACTACATTTTAAAGTATATATTTAAAAATAGAAGAATAAAGCACAAAGTTAAAAAAAAAAAGTTACTCATGAGTAAAGAAGGAGATTGTGTAAAAGTGATGGGGAGTGATGTTAAATTTTTTGAATATTACTTGTATTAAATATTTGGCTTCGAATTGTGTACAAAGTTTACATCACTAATAAAACAAAATCAAATTCTTGGGAAAGAAATTCTTAAACCTTGAAAACAGAAGTGAGTCTAACTTGATATCCAATTGATGGTATAACCACAAGAAGAAAAACTTTTCCAAGACAGAATAATTTTACTAAACATTCTTATTGGGCTAGCCTATACAGAGTACATTAAAAATTCATGTTTTAGCAATTATAGTGTTAAGAGTAGCACTGTATTATTATTCTGAGACTGCTTTATGTAAATTGTGAAAAACCAATATGATTTTTACAATTCCATCATTTCTATTGTTGCTGATGAGCATTAATCTTGGTGTAGGAGAAAGTATAAATACAAGACAGAAAGTTAAATAAAAACCCTATAGCCTGCATTTTAATTGTAAGTATCTTGATGAACTGGTGAAATAGTTTACCTGTCTATCTATCTTCTGTTTAATCTTTTAGTTATCCACCAAAAACTTAGAAAAAGTTACAAATGCAGTGAACATGAACATGTTTAAAATTTGATTAGCATTTTGAGTGATCCTGGGAGAGATGACTTACTTTAGGTGGAGACCATTTAGTCCAACAGACAGCAAGATGGTTTAGATCATAACGAAAGGACTCAGGAAGCTATTTGAAGAGACTTCCACTGGTCAAATTTAAAACTGATGAATAATTAATAACATGAAGATTAAAATATAAAATACATTTAAATCTAGGAATTCCTAATAATAACAAAAAAATAGTTAAAAAAGAAAAGGCAGGGGATAGAATGGATCAATTTAGCTTGGAGATACAGAGTCCAGGAAACCACAGAGTGTGTTTCTTCAAGAAATAGACTGAGTGGAAAAAAATACAACATGGGAGAAATTTAAAAATGACTTAACAAACCTGTCATCTATCTCCATGAATGGACCTTAATTGATCCTGATTTAGTTTAAAAGTGTAAAAAATCATGACATTTGTGAGATCACTGGAAATTTGAACACCAAGTGAATACTTGATAGTATTAAAATTGGTTTTAGGTGTGAAAATTGTAGGGGGTTATATGTTTTAAACTAGCACTTAAATGATAGGTGTATATATTGAAATATATGGGTCAGAAATTTACTTGAAATTAATATGAGAAAGTGAAGGAAATTGGTGGGCAATACATGGAACAAGATAGGCTATGACCTGATAATTATTGAAGTTGAAAAATGAGTATATGCAGGTTCCCTAGGGCTTCCCTAGCAGCTCAGTGGTAAGGAATCTGCCTGCAATGCAGGAGACACAGTTTCAATCTTTGGATTGGGAAGATTCCCCTGGAGAAGGAAATGACTACTCACTCCAATATCCTTACCTGGAAAATACCATGGACAGGGGGCCTGGTGGGCTACAGTCCATGGAGTCACAAAGGAGTAGGATACTATTTAGCAACTAAACAACAACAAGGTTTATTATACTAGTCTTTCTACATTTATTCATTTGAAATTTTCTATATTAAATTTTTTTTAAAAATCAAGAATAAGACAAGAAGTTTAGTCTTGCACAGAAAGGACACCCTTTCCCCTGAAACTTTAAACATTCTGGTTTATTTTTAAAGTACTCACCCTTTTACTCTTTCCAACATTCTCAGCAAAGGATTTTGCCTCTTACTGTCATGTGAAGTATTACTCAGCTTCCTGATAAACACCTACAAGTTTATGCATTTTAAAATACCCATCTTTTCTTTACTTCCAAGTATCTAAGCAAGAGTTTCAACTGTACTCTCTTTCCTGTATTTTCTTTCAACTTCTGCACTGGTGGCTTAATCTTATTATTTCAACATGCTCATAGCTCTCTGCTCTTAAAAAATAAAACAGTCCTTCTTCCCTGACCACTTCCTCACCCAGCTACTTCCATATTTCCCACCTCTTCTACAGAATGTGCTGGTGGTTTGGTCACTACGTCATGTCCATCTCTTGTGACCCCATGGACTATAGCCTACCAGCCTCCTCTGTCCATGGGATTCTTCAGGCAAAAATATTGGAGTGGGTTGCCATTTCCTTCACCAGGGGATCTTTCCAACCCAGGAATCAAACTGAGGTCTCCTACGTTGCTGGCAGATTCTTTACCAACTGAGCTACGAGAATAAAATTTTACATAAAAAACATAACCATTCTGGCAGATACTGATAATTGTCTCTCAGTAGCCATTTGTCTTGGCTTCTGTAATATTAGATTTAGGCCACTGAAAATGAAGCATACAGCTTGCCAGTGGGACATATTGGAAACGGTGTATGCAACTACTTGTTACTATCTTTTAACTGAGGAGACAATCCTTTCTTCTCTGGCTTTACCCTCCTTCCCCCTGGATGGAATGTGGACAAAAATGACTGACATTTCGACATGCATCTTGTACCATGATATGACTTTGGCAATGGAAGCAATATATTGTGGAGCAATAAGACAGAAGAAAACATTTCTGATACCTCAGGGTCCCTAATATATGAAATCCACTATATTCAATCTTAATTCCTCAAGCTACTCGGATATCTCTTTCACACATGCTATCCGACTGACACTTAACCGAAGCAATGACCTATCACTGTACTTTCTGCACTATTAATCATTCCTTCTCTACTCCAAAAGTTCAACATTTTTTATGTCTTAAAACACATAGGAAATACAATTTTGTATCACATTGGGGTAGCAGACAAAATTGCTTATGACTGGAAGAGACCAGCCTCTGACCACCAAAGGCCTTACAGACCTTAAAAGATAAAAAAGATCAATGTAATGATAAGTCACATAACCAATCAATAGCATACTATTATACTATGATACATGTTTGGGGTAATTCAGTTTTAGACACCTCAGCCTCTTGTGTTTTTTTTTTTGGTTTGTTTTTTAATGCTTTTTCCATCATCATTCCAGAAGAATGAGTATTTTCTGGAGTTCTCCTGTAGTCTTTCATCTGGGGTTATTCCATTGATGTCGACTTTGATCACCTTGTCTGCACACATGCTAAGCTGCTTCAGTCGTGTATAACTTTTTGTGACCTTGTGGACTGTACCCCACCAGGCTCTTCTGTCCATGGGAATTCTCCATGCAAGAACACTGAAGTGGGTTGTCATGCCCTCTTCCAGGGGATCTTGCTGACCCAGGCAACACACCTGAATCTCCTGCATTGCAGGCTGATTCTTTACCTCTGAGCCACAGGGGAAGCTATCTATCACCTTACTTAAAATATATAGGTTGATGATGTCCAAGTCTATAAACACATCTCGTTTCTTTTTCTTGAACACCATTCAGCAGAAATCTAGCTTCTTATGGATAATTATCCATTTGAAATCTTCCAGGCACTCAAATTAAATTTATTATCTTCAAGTATTCTTCTAAGCTCAGTAAATGTCACTGTTGTGCACTACTTGCTCAAATTAGAGCCCTTGAAAGTCGTCTTCTGACTTTCCCTTCTCCTCTCTTTTCTGTCTCATATCTAATAGATCAAAAGAAACCTGTTCATGCTTTTGAATGAGGCCAGACCCACTCAGGAAATATTAGATTATGACTCATGGTTAAATCAATCCTCATGCATTGTTATAAAGCACTTAAAAACATTTCAAATCTGTAAAGTGCTACAAAATACTGACAGTAATGTAGGAAAAATAAGTGGTCCAGTGGAGACACAAAAAGATATGGAATCATAAGTCACAAGTTGAAGCACTTACTCGAGTGTGTGCTATATTGGGTGATGCAAGGAAATAGTCTATATTTGAAACCCTGTTTTCTCATCTGTAAGCACTCTGACTGTTCATGCAATCAACATGCAGTTACTCAATTCCTACGTGTCAGGAAATGTGCAAAATGGTTGGTAATACAAAGATTAAAGAATAAGACATTTCCTTTCCCTTAAAAAAAAAAAAAAAAGCAAACATGCAAAACAATAATTGTTTCATAGCAGGTATTCACAGTGAAAACAACATTGCTGCCAAAGGTGCAAACTGTTTGTTGAAGTGAGGGAAAAAAAAACATACTATTTCTATATATAAAGCACAGATAGACATGCAGTTCTTAGGCATACAGTAGATTTGTGGATAAACTGAATACCAGTTCTGGGCTAAGCACATTATTATTCATTATCCTATTTGTCCTTCACAACAAACCCATGATGAAGGGATTATTATTTCATTTTTACAAATAAAAAAATAGTCTTGAGAAGTTAAATAATACAACAAAGCTACTGGCTGAAGCTAGAATATAAATTCCATAAATGCAGAGGTCTTGTCTAAATAGGTCATTGTATTATCCCCAGTGCCTAGAACTCAGAAGGCACACTAATAAAATCTGTTGAATGGATGAATTATTGTGAATTAAGAATAAGTGGAGAAGTTCAGAGGTCCCTGACATTTAGATCCCAAATCCTGTTTTCATAATCTTTATGTTATTAGAGGTGTCTAATATAGAGCTTGGGGCTTCCCTGGTGGCTCAGTGGTAAAGAAAGAATCTTCACGCCAATACAGGAGATATGGGTTCTATCCTTGGGTCTGGAAGATACTCTGGATTAGGAAATGGCAACCACTCCAGTATTCTTGCCATGTAAATCCCATGGACAGAGGAGTCTGGAGAGCTACAGTCCATGGGATTGCCAAAGAGTCAGTCATGACTGAGCAACTAAACAAATATGCAATATTTCTATGTTACAATTACGTATCAACATAGCATAACAATCATTGAGACAGACTTGCCCTATAAGAGATCAAGCACTATTTGAGCTTCAGAATAAAGGTTTTGAAGACCCTGTGTTTACGAATCACAACTAACTAAACAAATTTTATAGAAACACTTTGGTTCATTTGTGGCTCATTAATTTAGCTGCTTACCAATGCCACAAATTTATTTTATCCCAGGCTTCTAAAATGAGATGTAGTTTGTATATACGTGTGTGTAAAGTGTGTGTGTGTAAAACTGGAGAAGGCAATGGCAACCCACTCCAGTACTCTTGCCTGGAAAATCCCATGGACGGAGGAAGCCTGGTAGGCTGCAATCTATGGCATCGCTAAGAGTAGAACACGACTGAGAAACTTCACTTTCACTTTTCACTTTCATGCATTGGAGAAGGAAATGGCAAACTACTCCAGTGTCCTTGCCTGGAGACTCCCAGGCACGGGGGAGCATGGTGGGTTGCCGTCTATGGCGTCGCACAGAGTCAGACAGGACTGAAGCAACTTAGCAGCAGCAGCAGTGTGTAAAACAGTCTTTGGAGCTGGAGAGAACTGGATATAAACCTCAGTCAGGCTATTAACAAGCTAATTAGCAAGTTGTTTAGCTTCTTTATCTCTAAAATGGAAGAATTTTTGTGAAAATTAAAATTAAGATATTTCTTGTAATGGGTTCAGCATGGTGTCTAGAACCTGAGCAAATACTTAAAATCTTAAATGCTCTCTGTTTAATATCATGTTTATAATTGTCTCTAGGAGGTTAGACCTGTCACTAGTCTCTTCAAACTCACCTTTGAAACAAAAAGGCGATTCTTAAATTACTAAATTAGAGCCGACTCTGTTGCAGCTAATGAAAGAAATCATAAGCCCACATCATACAATACGTGTAAAGAGCATACCATATCTCACTGTAGAAAGACAGAAGTGTTTCATTCTATTTTTCGCAAGTTCAGCAAGCTCTTGTCTTTCTGAACTCCTGTAGAGGTTCAGATGCTGTTGGGTCATTTCCTCTGCAGTTCTTCCAGAATGTTTGGGGCCTTTTCTGCTCAGCCTTTGGGCCCATTGCATGCTCTTCCTCTTCAGCAGCAGGTGGTCCGATTGGTCCATGGATGTAGAGTTGCGGTAGTTACTTCAGTGCTGACCTTGCTCTTTAGCATCTTTGGTGTCTTCCAATTCTTCTGCAATAATAGATAGCAAGAATACACAGAACTGTACAAAAAGATCTTCACAACCCAGATAATCATGATGGTGTGATCACTCATCTAGAACCAGACATCTTGGAATGTGAAGTCAAGTGGGCCTTAGAAAGCATCACTACGAACAAAGCTAGTGGAGGTGATGGAATTCCAGTGGAGCTGTTTCAAATCCTGAAAGATGATGCTGTGGAAGTGCTGCATTCAATATGCCAGCAAATTTGGAAAACTCAGCAGTGGCCACAGGATTGGAAAAGGTCAGTTTTCATTCCAATCCCAAAGAAAGGCAATGCAAAAGAATGCTGAAAATACTGCACAATTGCACTCATCTCACATGCTAGTAAAGTAATGCTCAAAATCCTCCAAGCCAGGCTTCAGCAATACGTGAACCGTGAACTTCGTGATGTTCAAGCTGGTTTTAGAAAAGGCAGAGGAACCAGAGATCAAATT